>CM046457.1:32012942-32368655 GCA_025506515.1 Flaveria trinervia
AGCGTCAAAGAGCTTTAATAACAAGTCCCAAAATGATTTGATATTCCTGTATGATTTCAAAATTGATTTGGTCCAGATATGATCAATCTAAGTTAAAGCTGTCTACTCCTAATCAAATACCTTAGATTTTCATCTTAGGGTTTTATCTCTCACAAAAAGTACAAACATAAACTTTAGTTGTGTAGTTAGTTTTAGTTACGATGTTTTTTTTTAAGTTGTGTGTCTGTCGGACTACATCAGGGAAATCAGAAGGGAATTAACTTACCTAAAAAGGTCATGTCTGAGATGGCCACATGGTTTTAAAATTTAAAGGTCACGTCTGAGTGTGACTGAATTGGTTAAGAGCTTACAATGTTATTATCAAAAGTGAAAAGGGTCTGAATAGTAATGTTTAAAATGACTGTAAACTCACAAAGTGTGACCCATTCGCACTAGTGGATCATGGTTATCGACCAACTATGCGAATGGCTTCCAATCGGCCGAATGGACATAAATTGTTTCATTCGACCGAATGGAAGGGGGAGAATGAAACAGGAGACCGACTGAGGCTCAGTCGGTCAACTAAAGGGGCGAATGAAGAGACGTGATGAGTCAGTCGACCGACTGAGACTCAGTCGGCCGACTGAATGCGATTGACTAGGCCAATCGTACGACTGAACCTCAGTCGCCCGATTGAACTGAGCGACTGAGGCCAGTCGGCCGAATGAACCTAGGTTAGTATTTAAGGCTTATTAATCGATCGCATATCACTCATCACTCCCAAAAAACCCCGAATCGCGCTCATTACCGTTACCCTGTCAAATTGCCTCCGATTCTGATATACTTTGCGCTTAAGATTCTTCATTCCAGTGACATTTTTACAGGTACACTACTCCTTGAACCTATCAAAATCAGTACATCACCGAACTACAATACTACATTGGATTGAATCAAGAACCGAACTTGAATTGACCTTTGCCTATGTAAATGAAGCAATATGTTAAAATTGAGTTGACTAGGTTATTAGTGACAGTAGACGAGCTAATGGACCAGTACACACTGTAAAAGACTTAGATTGGTCAAGATTCGACCCACAGGCGATCGAACAGTGGGCAGCGACTGACGTTCGAATGAACTCCAATCGCACGATTGAACCTTGCGATTGGATCATTCGACCGACTGAACCACCCGAATGAGTCCAGTCGGCAGATTGAACTCAATCGCATGCATCAATCAGCCGATTGAACTCAATCGCATGGTTCAATCAGCCGATTGAACTCAATCGCATGTCCTCAAACACCCGATTGAACTCAGTCGCATGTCTCAAATAGGTGACTGACTTCAGTCGCATTATTCATTCGCACGAATGAATCAAAATGACTTTCAACTTTACACTTGGAACAGAAGCTTTCATGTCTTATATACTAATGGTTCTTAGTCTTGTGTGTTCTACAGGAAAAATGGCTGACCGATGGTCTCTAAATCCAAAGCACAACATTTGTGCCCATTTAGACCACACGACAAGGAACGGGCCAAGTTCTACCGATATAAGCCTTCCTCAAACGTTCACGAATACATAAGGCTATATCTACGCCCTGCACACTTACAAATCTCTACACCAGGCATTCTGGGAGAATGCCTCGTGGATCGGTCTCATGAGCCATACAGCATCAGAAGCACCATCTTGGGTCAAGCTATCGACATCACCGCCACGGACATCCAAAGAATCCTTGAGTTTGGAGATGACTCTACTCACCCCACTAAGCTACACCATTGACTGTGAAGGGGTTTTCTCCGAATCAAGTATGCAGGAGACATCAACTCGAGGGTGCTAAATAAGAGCAACCTGTGCCCTCAATACAAATATCTGGCACATGTGATTCTTAAATGCATCGCTTCAAGAAGGGGTGGCTTTGATGACCTATCAGATCAGATACAGAATGCCTTCGTGGCTCTAGTGCTGAACCACCCTTTCAGCTTCTCTAATATGATCTTCTCTTATTTGATAGAGAACATTGAAACTAAAGGGAAAGATGGTTTTTGTATGTACCCACGATTCCTTCAGATGATATTCAATGAGAAGCTGCCTCAGCTCCCAAAGGAAAGTCAAGATGCAGTGACATTGGAACTGATGGATGATACCACATTGGGTAGAATGGTGTATATAGGGGCAAGCAAGTTAAGCCCCAGGAAAAGAGACTAATGGCCACTTAGCTGATGAAAGCTATGTGGCACCGGGGATACGCCTATGGCGTCACGAGGACAGTGACTCCGACGTGGAGCCGATTGTCCTCCTACTGATGACTCTGAGGAGGATGACATTGAGGATGAGGCTGTTCCATCCCGAGGCACCGTGTCTGCCTCTGTTCCCTCGGTGTCTGGCTCACCTGCTGAGGTAACTGAGTCAGCAGGATTCCATCAAGATTTTGTGCTTACCAAGAAGATGAAGATGAATCTGATGAGGAGCCATTGACCCGGACTGTGGGAAGGAAAGTGGTTCCCACAGAGCACGGGTTGAGGGTTGTTGGTTAACCAAGAGGATCCGGAGATACAGAGACTGATCCATCATATGCTCCGGAGTCCTCAGGCGGATTGAAAGGGGTGCATCCACCTCGAGGGGAACTAGGAGAAAGCGGATGGCTCAACCCCATGGCCAGAAAAGGAAAAAACGTAAGGTAACCTTCATCACCACCACATCCCCCATACTTCCACCACTACACCTCTGCAGACACACCTTCCACCACCATACCTCTCCCCACAGCAACCACAACCACACCACCATACCGATCACCACAAGCCAGACCCCTGCTACCACTACTACATTCACCCCACACTCACCACCACCATCATCCAGACCTTACCCGATATTCACCACCTCCACCACCACCACTAGCCACAACCGAGCCCTCAGCCTACCCCTCACACAACCTCTAGATCTCCCCTACCTCCAATCGGGGTAGAGGAACAGCTGGCAGCCTTAAACAGAATGGTTTTACGACTGCTGGCGGCTGATGAGAAAAAGACCTCTCAGATCCGCCAGCTCACCGACCTGACTGCTGCACAATCGCAGAAAATCGCAGAGCAGGATCGAGCTATTAAGGAGCAGGCCCAGAAATTGGCTGCTCAGAACACTGAGTTGGACCAACTCCGAGCACAAAGCGTCACATCAGGTAAGCAGATAGAAGAGTTGGAAAAGGCGAAGAGGTCCATTTTGTTAAAGTTAAAGGATCAAAGGAGGAACCTCTAAAGATAAAGGATGGAGAAAGAGATAGTGATGATGATGATGATGATGACAGTGATTTTGATGAAGAGAAAATAGAAGAGTGGCGTGCTGATGAAGAGACTGAAGAAGGAGAAGCAGCTGACTCTGTCTCAGCTCCGGTCAAGAGCAGAGAACAAAGAACCGACAGGATCAGTCAGCTTCTACTTCTGCACCTTCACACGAAGAGACTAGCATACAGGATAAAAGTAACTAGTGGATGTTTATGTATTAATTACTTTTGTATTCTGTATTGAAAATGATGTACTGAATGTTTATATTAACTTAATGCATTTTGTTGATATATTACTAATGATTTGAATCTGAAATGTGTAATCAAACAGATCCAAGTACCACAGAGATGACTTTGATATGCTCCCCTTCAACAGGTCAAGTCTCACTCACTATGATTCTGGATCTACAAGGGATTGTCAGAAGGTCAGTGAGTTATACTCCTGAAGAAGGTGAAATAATTCACGACCTATCTAACGAGCAACTGGCAGAAATGTTCAGACTCAATCCTGATGATATTGTCAAGGATGCTCCAACAGTTGATACAACCAGTGACGACGAACTACACGACGTTGATGAAGTTGAGGTTGAAGATATTACTGCTGAAGAGTACCCTCAATACGCTGACAACGCAGGTAATGTGGTTCCCAATCTGGGTGAGTCCTTAGTCAGTGATATGTTTGAGGTACTGGACAAGATGGAACAGGAAGCAGGAAAGAACGAAGGAACAGCCCAAGCCTCAAACGAAGATGTATACTTCGAAAGGCTGAATGGGCTGAATGTTTTAAAGAAGTCAGAGCCCAACGTGATGCACCGAAGAGGGATGCCTACACAAGTTCTACAGCGTCAAGAAACATCTTACGGTGTCAGGCAGGATTATAGCATGGGCATATTTTGATGATCTTAACGTGTATGCCATTAAGAGGGAAAAGAGCATAGAGTACTTTAGATTTCCACATGATCTAAAGACTCTACCTGGATTTGAGCTCAACCAGCTGGCCAAGTGAAGCTGTTGTATGCTGACACGAGAAAAATGTCAGGCTGGTTTGAGGCTGCCCTCAAGAAAGAGTACCACACCAGATGGATTAACTTCAGACCTCAACAACCTACAAGGTATATTAGAAGGTCTGAGATGGATGCCATTACTGGAAAACCTAAAATTGTGTTGAAGTGGAGTCCTCCTCGCACTATGTCGAGAATCCCTCTCAGGGAAATGCCACAGGACTTCACTCCACATTTCAAATGGTGGTACTATGATTGGAGAACTGCTGAAGCTATCATAGTTCTAAACAAGGGGATCAAATGGATACTGTCAGGGTATTCGACCCAATGTGGCTAACCAACTTGTCTGCTAATGATGTCTACACATTATACAAGTGGCCACTGTTCTATGACACACAAGACATTGTACAAGCCCTCCAGTTCCAAAATGTTATACGACTTTGCTTCGCGTTTGATATTCACGCGGGAGTCACACAAGAGGACAAGTACAAGAAATATGAGAAGGTAATGAAGAAAACAAGACATTAGAGAGATCTAGGTCCAAGGGGGAGTTTGTTGATACATGTATGTCCCTAGATCGTGATATGTGATGTAATAGATCTTGTTTGGTATGATTAATGAACTGATATTGATAGTCTGTTGGTTATAATGTTTAATAGTTCATTAATGAGTCGTAAATGAATTGATTGAGTTTATGATTACTTGAATGATTACATATAATATTATATTAATTAACTAAAACATTCAAACTTAACTTAATGAAGTTTCCATGCGAATGGCTCATGCGAATGAACCATAAGCATGAAGAACCTCATACGATTGACTCAGTCGCACGACTGAACCAGGAGACTGGATCAGTCGTACGACTGTAACATAAGAATGGCTCAATCGCACGACTGAACACTCAGTCGCACGAATGAACCAACCGCATGGTTCAATCGCACAACTGAACCAAACTAATGGTTCAGTCGCACGATTGAAGAGTGCCAACCTATAAATACAACTCAATTCGTGAAAAACAGTGAGATTCGTTCAAGTTCAATTCCATACGAACCCTAGCCGTCCAGAAACCTTCCAAATCGTTCTCCAAGTTCATAGAAAACATTAGATCGATTCCTTATCGATTTCTAACGTTAGTTTCAATCCTTGATTGATTCTTCGTGTGTCTCATGATTGGATCACCAATCAAATAGGATTCCGCACTATTTGATCCGGTATACACGTGATCTCTAGGTATTTCAGTCGAATACCAGGTCCTAACACATAGAAACAAAGTTCCTTATGGAAGGAACTAGTAGTAGAACAGTGGATCTTGAGGAGGATCAAGAACCACAACCCGATGCACGTTTGGTTGAGACTAGCACTCAACATGAGGATGTTGAGGATGATCAAGCGTTTTGATCAATACACACAGAACGTTCGCAGAAGTGGTAGAACTAGCAATCCACTGAAAGATACGGATTTTTCATGGATGGATGCTATGTGGTGGATTCAGATGAACCAACCACATATCATGATGCAGTGTCCAATTTGGATGGTGACAAATGGCTTGAGGCCATGAACGTTGAGATGCAATCCATGTATGACAATCAAGTTTGGGAACTTGTTGTGCCACCTCTTAATTCCAAAGTAGTTGGAAGTAAGTGGGTTTTCAAGAAGAAAACCGATATGCATGGAAACTTGGATACTTACAAAGCTAGACTTGTAGCAAAGGGTTTCACTTAAACTCAAGGGGTTGATTATGATGAAACATTTTCACCTGTTGCGATGCTAAAATCTATAAGGATATTGTTTGCCATAGTTGCTCATTATGATTATGAGATTTGGCAAATGGATGTCAAAACCGCTTTCCTAAATGGATATCTTGAGGAAGATGTCTGTATGGTTCAGCCTGAAGGTTTTGTCGATCCAAAATATCCTAACAAAGTATGCAAGTTAAAGAAATCAATCTATGGATTGAAACAAGCATCGAGCAGCTGGAATCACCATTTTAATGAGGAGGTAAAGAAATTTGGCTTCATGAAAAACACTGATGAGGCTTGCGTGTATAAGAAGGCTAGTGGGAGCACAATAACCTTCCTAGTATTATATGTTGATGACATACTACTATTTGGAAATGACATTCCAACCATGGAAGGTGTGAAAACCTGGCTTGGAAGTTGTTTTTCCATCAAGGATCTTGGTGAAGCCGCTTATATTCTGGGAATAAAGATCTATAGGGATAGATCAAGACGGATAATTGGTTTGAATCAAAGTGCATACATTGACAAAATCTTGAAAAGGTTCAAGATGGAAAACTCTAAGAAAGGTACTGTACCTATTCAAAGAGGGACATATTGAGTACGACTCAATGTCCAAGCTCAAAGGAGGAGCAAAATAGAATGAAGACGATCCCATATGCATCAGCTATAGGATCCATCATGTATGCAATGATATGCACTAGACCGGACGTGTCATGCGCTTTAAGCATGACAAGTAGATACCAACAAAATCCTGGTGATGGTCATTGGATGGCTGTCAAGAACATTCTGAAGTACCTAAGGAGGACTAAGGATATGTTTTTGATCTACGGGTCTGGTGAAGAAGAACTCGTTGTAAAAGGTTACACGGATGCAAGTTTCCAAACCGATCGAGATGATTCACGATCTCAATCGGGGTACATTTTTGATTCTTAATGTGGGAGCTGTTTCTTGGAAAAGCTCAAAGCAAGAAGTCGTAGCGTTGTCCACTACAGAGTCAGAATACATCGCCGCTTCAATGGCATCACAGGAAGCTGCATGGCTGAAGAAATTCATATCCGAACTAGGGGTAGTCCCTTCCATTCAGGATCCCCTAGAGATCTTTTGTGACAACGAGGGTGCGATTTCTCAAATCAAGGAACCTCGTGCTCATCAAAGACTCGGCACATTGAACGGAGGTTCAACTACATAAGGGATGAGGTTGAGAAAGGAAAGATATGTATTCGCAAAGTCCACACTGATAAAACATTGCGGATCCACTCACAAAGCTCCTTGAAAAGGCAAAGCATGAAGGTCATATTTGCACCATGGGACTTCAATATTCTAGTGACTGGGTTTGACCTTGTATTTTATATTGTATGTTGGAACTTATGTTATTTGTTTTAATTACATGGTTATAATTCATTTGTTCTACTATTTTAGCATGTTTAAATCCACAAATAAACATGTTATTCAAAACATCTGCAGTCGATCATACTTGTGGGAACAACTATGAATGTAAGACTGTAATGAACTTGGATTGGTTGATATTCATGTGGTATGAATATAAAGCAAGAGGTTGCTGCCAGGTTCATTAATATCTATGGGATATAGGTATGGACCGACCGCTCTCAATTATTTCTGCATAGAATCTTGTGATTAGTCATAAGAGATATTGAGTAAAGGTGAATATCATTTTATCCTCAGACCTGAGATACATATTAGGCCTTGATATTCACCAAGTGTTGTACTTTGTCTTAGTTCTTTGCTGTTCTGAAAATGGCAGTACATAAGGCTGAGTTCAGGTATGATATGAGGTGATTGTGAGAGACGTATGTAATGAAGATGGAATTTGTTCCTCTTATTCGTTGAGAGTTAGGTCTAAGGCCTGTTAAAGTTAAATCATCGGAGAGTGACAATTCTGTGTCTCCTAGATTTAACATGACATCTGTAACAAAAGGATAGATGATTAATTCACCTAATCATATTCAAGTAAGGTACTTCTAAAGGATGATGTTATTGAATGGCACTTAGTCATATACATTAGGGGCAGCAAACCGTTGCTAGGCGTTATTTGCTGCTTGCATCAATCTTCTATAATCTTGTGCAAGTGGGAGATTGAAGGCATTGATCTGCCCAAGATTCATATTAAATTGATGTGGCTAGTGTGATATGATCCAAGTCGGGTCATACCCAATAACAAGCCAAACAAACACCGAAAGATAATTTATTTGTTGATAAGATCATACAAATAAGTAATGACACCATTTAGAAAATTGGATTTTCTAAATTATTGCTTTTGTAGATGAACATCATTATATATGATTTGTTCATGAGGGATTACTTATTCATTGTTTAAAATTAGTTAAACAATGACTAATGACAATGTGTATGTGCTATAAAATTAAAATGGTTAATTTTATAAAAGGTGGAATGCTAGAGTGTATTATATGAAGATAAAATTTCAAATAAAATGGAGGGACAAAAGGGGAGCCATTCGGCCGCCCCCTTTTGAAATTGTATTGGGAACCTCTTTTGCTTGTTCCAAGTACATGCAATCCATCACTCACTACACTCTTCCATTCTACACTCAATCAACACACACAAGAAACTCTCCCTCTCTCTCTTTTTCTCAGAAATCTCGGTTTTTTGTAGCAAAGAGAAAGGATTTTCAGCATACAAGAAGTGTTCTTGACTGAAATTCCACAAGAAGAAGAGTACTACAAGTGGGTGTTCAAAGTCTAGCAAGAGGTGTGTTGTTGAGACTTGGGGTATGTCATCTTGAGGGCTTCTACATTGAAGTTTCAGCCATAAGAACTCATCCTATAATCTCCTCAAATCTCGTTTTCCAGCAGCCCTAAAGGTTGTTCCTTTTACCTTCTTATGTTCTTTCTTTGTATGATATTCGTATAATGATCCATGGTTTGGGATTGCTTATTAAATGGGTTTAATAACCAGATTATTAACATGTTTTAAAACCTAAATTCCGCTGCGTTTTCACATAATAGCAGATTATATGAGCTTTGATAAACCGGTTAATGTCCCCACAGCAAGACTTTTCATTTGTTCATTTTGTTCCACTTTCATTATCTTAAATATTTCACTTCTTAAGATAATACTTTACGTTGATTATTATAATCACACCACGTAAAGTCACATCATAACACGTAGTAAGGAACATAAGAAAACATATCATACACAAGCATAACATCACCACGCATTATCATATATAACATATACCATCACACATCATCATAAACATCATGCATCATAAACATCATGCATCTTACATGCACATACATATACATATGCACCACATGCATAAATTATCATAAAACATAACTGATCCTCCATGGGACAGCGGGGGTTCAGGGGCGGCAACCCCTCATAGCGGGGTCCTAGGGGAAGCAACCCGTAGTGGGGTCCAAGGGGCAATGCCCCTGGCTGGGGTCGTGCTAGTTTAAAACCTTTAAAATAGGGGATCTAGAACTCACTTGGACTCGATGAGTAGTTTCTCAATGAAGCTTTCAAAACAAGCGTCACACTACACAGCCTACAAATAAGTTAACACTCAAAAGAGTTAATTTTGGCCTAATTTCGCTGCTAATTTCGCTGCCAGATCAACAGTTTCGCTACTAGTTTCACCAACAGTTTCGCAGCTGTTTCATTGGCAGTTTCGCTGGCTATATCTAAGCTTGTTACATGTTTTTTTTCCACAAAAACGTGAGTTTTGGGCGAATCTTTGCCACTTTCAAAAACCCCAAGTGCTAGATCCGGTTTATATCAAAAGAATGATTATATGATGTTTCTTACCTGGTTTCTTGGTGTTTTCTTGTTGTTTGGATGCCCACAAACATGGATCTTCAATCCCGTGATCAACCGAGCCTTGAATCTTCAATTCTCTCCACTTTCTCTCTCTACACACTCTCTCTAGAATTCTGGTGTTGAGTTTCAGATGAGAGTTGCTCAAGCTAATCTATTTATATATACCAAGCGTTCTCAGGACCTTTAACTCGCCAGACACATAACCCGAAAAGTTAACTCGGTTTATAACCCAAATCCATCTTCTTTACATTAAATAATCTCGTCTAAGTCCATTATTAGTATTTGGCTCGCTTAGACGTTATTCGGGCGTTACAAGTCCACCCCCTTATTTAGGTTTTGTCTTCAAAACCATTGAATAGTTGAGGGTAATGCTGCTTCATCTCCTCCTCAACTTCCAAAGTGGACTCTGATCACTTACTGTGCTTCCACTGTACACGCACCAAGGGAACCACCTTATTCCTTAGCCTCTTTTCTTTCTGATCGATGATTACCACTGGTTCTCCATATAATTAAGCCGTTCATCCACTTCAATATCCTCCAATGGCACCACCATATCCTCCTCGGCTAAGCACTTTCTTAAGCCACCTGGAACTCAATCAGTTTACGTCTCTTGTCGGCATATGACTTCTATCTATCTTTGGCTGCCTTCATAAAGGCTTTGATCCTTTCTAGCTTCTCAGTCATAGCCTCGACCACCTTGACACTCCCTAACTCTTTATGGTCAATGTCACCCCAACAAGTAGGTGTTCTACATCTCCTACCGTATAGCATCTCATAAGGAGGCATGCCAATGCTCGCATGGTAGCTATTGTTATATGAGAACTCAACTAATGGTAAGTGGTCATCCCAACTTCCTCCAAAATCATAACACATGCCTGAAGCATATCTTCCAGCATCTGAATAGTCCTTTCTGACTGACCATTTGTTTGGGGATGATAAGCCGTGCTGATATGTAACCTCATCCCCATAGCATCGTGAAATCTCTTCCAAAACTTGGATGTAAACCGCGTGTCACGATCAGACACAATAGACACCGGTACACCATGATGACTTACAATCTCCTTGATAAATATCTGCTAGTCTCTCAAAGGAATACGTCTCTCGGATCGGTAGGAAGTGAGCATTCTTCATCAAACGATCAACTATCACCATATGGCTACATACCCTTTCAAGGTACACGGTAACTTTGTGATAAAGTCCATGGTGATAGGCTCCCACTTCCACTCGGGTATATCCAAAGGTTGGATCTTCCCGTATGGCTTCTGATGCTCTGCCTTCACCTGCAAGCAAGTAAGCACTTACTCACGTACTCCACTACATCGGACTTCATACCCTACCACCAATGGTCTTTCTTCATGTCTTGATACATCTTTGTAGTACCGGGATGAATGGAGTACCGGATCTTATGAGCTTCATCCATAATCTTCTCACGTAGATCTCCAAAGCGAGGAATCCACATTCATCAAAATCGGGTCCTAACACCAAGAGTGTTTTCACCCAGCTTAGCGACTAGACCTCTCATCCTTTCGGAGTTAAGATGATCTTCCTTTAATGCCTCATCTTGAAACTCCTAACCTGGTTCATCATATCGGAGGTCATAATCAAGTGGGAAGCCTTTACCCGAATCGGGTCAGGTCTCTCCTTTCGCCTAAGAGCATCTGCCACCACATTGGCCTTGCCCAAATGGTAATTGATCTCACAATCATAATCCTTTATGAGCTCCAACCATCTCCTCTGCCTCACATTCAAGTCTTTCTGCTCGAAGAAGTACTTCAAGCTCTTGTGGTCCTTGAAGATTGTGCACTTCGTCCCGTTAGGTAGTGCCTCCAAATATTTAGCGTGAAGACCACAACTGCTAGCTCCAAGTCATGAGTAGGATAGTTAACCTCATGAACTTTCAACTATCGGGATGCGTAGCCTATAACTTTTTCCTGCTGCATCATGACACATCCTAACCCTAAGTAAGAAGCATTTGAATAAACTACCAAATCTTCGCTTCCATCAGGTAATGACAAGACACGAGCTTGAGTCAACCTCACCTTTAACTCCTCAAACGCCTTCTCTTGAGCTTGACCCCATACAAACTTCACATCTTTTTGGGTTAGCTTGGTTAGTGGAGAAGCGATCTTAGAGAAGTCTTGAATAAATCTCCTATAATAGCCCGCCAAACCTGTCTTTGGAGACTTCCATTGCATCACCGCCTCCACCTTTTTAGGGTCTACCATAATCCCTTCGGGATTCACTACATGACCCAAGAACTGAACTTCGCGCAACCAGAATGCGCACTTGGAGAATTTAGCATATAGTTTCTCCCTTCGCAACGTTTCCAACACCTCTCGAATGTGACTGGCATGCTCCTCCTCACTCTTCGAATAAATCAAGATATCATGGATAAACACAATCATAGATTTATCCAACATTGACTGACACACTCAATTCATTATGTCCATAAAGTAGCTGGCGCGTTGGTTAAACCAAAAGACATAACAAGAAACTTGTAGTGCCCATAACGCGTGTGGAAAACTGTTTTAGGAATATCCTGCTCCTTCACCTTCCACTGATGATAACCAAATCGAAGGTCTATCCTCGAGAACCAACTGGCACCTTGGAGCTGATCAAACATATCATCAATTCTCGGTAAGGTGTACCGATTCTTCACTGTCAGCTTATTCAACTCACGGTAGTCGATACACATCTTCATGCTACCGTGTTTCTTCTTTACAAATAAGACCAGAGCACCCCAAGGAGAGATACTCGGTCTAATGAACCCCTTATCAAGCAACTCCTATAGTTGCTCCATCAACTCCTTCATCTCAGTTGGAGCCAACCAATACGGCGCCTTAGCAACAGGTTAGGCACCCAGTATCAAGTCAATCTGGAACTCGATCTCGCGGTCCGGTGGCACACCTGGTAAGTCTTCGGGAAACACGTTTAGAAAGTCACACACCACCGGTACATCGGACAGTTGTGGTGTTGACATATCCACATCCATAACGTAGGCCAAGTAGGCACTACATCCACGCCTCATGCACCTTTCCGCCACTGCCATCGAAATCACTTCCGGAATCGTCATAACTCGATCACTGCAAATTGTTACCAAAATCCCGTAAGGCGCTGTCAGTCTGAACATCTTCTTGCGACATACGACATTAGCCTCGTAGTCCACCAACCAATCTATTCCTAGGACTATATCGAAACTGCCTAAGGTCATGACAAATGGTCTAACAGGAAACTTATGACCTTCTATTTTATTGTCACAGCCTTTTATCATCTCAAAAATCCCGGTAGACTTACCTATGGCAGTTTCTACATCGAAAGGCTCATCAATACTTCTACTCCTAATGGGAAACTTAGCACAAAAGGCAACAGAAATGAAACTCCTACTAGCAATAGAATCAAATAACACAGATGCAAGAGTTTGGTTTACTAGAAACATACCTGATACCACATCAGGGTCCGTCCTAGCCTCCTCTCGAGTCATCATGAAAGCTTGGGCACTTATCTTCTGCCCTTCTGTTTTGGTCTTCTTCCCTGCCACGAAACTCTCCGCCTTTGGCTTCTTCCAATTTCTACTCAGATGGCTAGTTTCTCCACAGTTATAGCATCTTATAACTCCATAATCTCTAGCCAAATGACCAGGCTTCCCACATTTGAAGAAAATGTTTGATCCCTATTTGCATTCTCCCGAATCCTCCTTCCCCCATTTACCACATTTCTTCGATCCTGCACCAGATGTGACCACACGCCGGTCACCCACCTTCGCCACCTTATTGTTTGGAGCAGCTCCGCAAGTCCAAACTGCTTTCCATTCCAATTCCGATCACCACCACTCTTCTTGTTCACCTAACCCATCACCACTTCTCGCTCGTCATACCGTCTTCCCACTAGGTCGACCACTGACCTAAACGTACTCAGCCGAGCAGCAATAATATGCCTGTGAATATCCACTAGCAAGCCCTGAATATACCTCTTGATCTTTTGAAATAGAGGTGTTACCTAATCAGGCACCAGCCATGCCATCTCATTGAATTTGGTGGTGTACTGCTAATGGGTCATGGTTCCCGCCTCTAACTGTAGGAACTCTCATTCAACCTTATCCAACTCCCTATGAGGACAGAACTCCTTAATCACCAAGTTCTTTAACTTTGCCCACCTCATCCTCCCGATAGCCCTGTTACCCTCAGCTTGGACAATTTTGTCCCACCAACATAAGGCCAAGTCCGCAAAGAAGTGGGCGGCGAACTTCATCTCTAATCCTCCCGACACTCCCCATTTCTTTCACCCATCGGTCAGCAGCCACAATAGTGCCATTTCCATCAAAAGTTAGGGCCTTGCCTCTTATAAATGCCCCATAGGTATAGCCTCGTGCTGCCTCCTGCACATGCTCTTCTTTTTCCTCCTCCTCATCATCGGAGAGAGTCGTCTCAATCTCCAGTCGCTCTCATCCTCCCGAGGACCTATTCCTCTCCCTTCTATCTCCTTCCCTTAAGTCTTTATCACTTCAGTCACCACAAACATAGGATCGTCTGAATGACCTGATGCACTTTCACGATGATAGCCTCCTTCACTAAGGCTCTCAAGTTAGTACTCTCGTCCCCAGCTTCCAGACAAGGGGTCTAGGTTTCTTCATGAACCACCTCTTCGGCTCTAGGCCTTCCTCTTATGGCTCATGGTTCAGCACCACGTCCACCACGACCTCCACCACAAGAAGCCTTAGAAGATCTACTGCCAACCATCTTCAATCATATAATAAGATTCAAACAATAACACGGTCATTCAAGGTAATAGCTCAATTTATGTCAAGTATAGTAAGTCCCTAATTACAATGGCTAGTTGTGATTAGCCACTTACAATAGCCATCACACATTATCATAAACATCATGCATCATAAACATCATGCATCATAAACATCATGCATCATACATACACATACATATACATATGCACCACAAACATAAATGATCCTCCGTGGGACAACAAGGGTTTAGGGGTGGTAGCCCCTGATTGCGAGGTCCTAGGGGCAGCAGCCCCTAGTGGGGTCCAAGGGGCAACACCCCTGGCTGGGGTCGTGCTAGTTTAAAACCTTTAAAATAGGGTATCTAGAACTCACCTAGACTTTATGAGTAGCTTCTCAATCAAGCTTTCAAAACAAGGGTCGCACTACACAACCTGCAGATAAGTTAACAATCAAAAGAGTTAATCTCTGCCTAATTTCGCTGCAGATCAATAGTTTCGCTGCTAGTTTCGCCAGCAGTTTCTTCGCTAGTTTCGCTGGCAGCTTAACTGCCATCTTCACTGCTAGTTTCGCCTAACTTTCATTGGATAACCATCTCTACGAAACTACCTGAGAAACTATAGTTTCGAAGGAAGCTTTCATAGTTTCGTTGGACGACTATGTAATTTTGCTGGAAGAACACTTAATTTCGTAAAATGGGCTGAAAATTACGAACCAACCCATTTTTGACCCAAAACTTCAATCTTTTACATCCGAAACCTGGTTATCATCCAATAAGCTATATCTAAGCTTCTACATGTTTTCTTACACAAAAACGTTAGTATTGGGCGAATCTTTGCCACTTTCAAAAACCCCAAGCCCTAGAATCCGGGTTTACATCAAAAGGAATGATTAAATGATGTTTCTTACATGGGTTCTTGGTGTTTTCTTGTTGTTTGGATGCCTATGAACACCGATCTTCAATCATGTGATCAACCGAGCCTTGAATCTTCAATTCTCTTCACTTTCTCTCTCTACACTCTCTCTAGAATTTGGGGTGTTAAGTTGCAAATGAGAATTGCTCAAGCTGATTCGTTTATATATACAAGGCATTCTCAGGACCTTTAACTCGTCGGACACATAACCCGAATCCATCTTATTTTGCATTAAATAATCTCGTCTAAGCCCATTATTATTATTTGGCTTGCTTAGACTTCATTCAGGGAGTTACACTATATCATTCAACTTCCTCAACACATACTGATGAACAAAGTCTATCTCTTACCTCTCTAGCCATGGGTGGAACGTTGTTCTTCATTTAGGCCATTAAATCTTGATTCTCTTCTAAGACTTCCTTCTCATACATGCTCCAGTCACAGGTTCCATTGTGAAGCATGATCAGCCAGTTTCTGTAGAGTTACTAGGTCCTGATGATGCATTAGTGGCTGGTGGGGATGAGTTGGTTAACTGTGATTGTCTAAAAGATCTTTGAGATGTTGGTTGATAAGATTGATGTTGATGAGACTAACGTTGCGGATGTTGTCTCATGTCAGGAGTTAATTGTTGATTACATTCTCTAGAAAAGTGTCCATAAAGATTGTATTTGAAACATCTTACCTTTGACTTATCAACGCCAATCTTTGATGTTTTACTTGCTGCGGCCAAATTTTTATTTCTTCTTAGGTAGTGCTTGGCTCTATAAGCAATCATTGCCATTTGCCATTGAAGATCCATCTCCTCTACTACATCTGGATGTAGTTCTTCCAAGTCTTGCTAGCAAATGTTGGCAGATGTTAAAGAGCTTCACAAGTAAGCATGAAAACGTGAACTGAAAGCTGCAAAGGCTGCTTTTTGTTCTTCAGAGTCCAGAATCACAGTGATTGGCTCTGTTTGGTTGTTGTTTGATGGAGACATTGCTAGTGATGTAGATGCATCTTTTCTCTCATCAGTTCTTTCTTTTTTACTTTCCTGATTTAGTTTGAGAAGATTTCTTTTAAGGCTTTGATGCATAAAAGCTCACTTCTTCTTCATCTTCACTCAAAGTACAAGAGTTGTCACTATTATTGTTAGAAATAAAAGCACTTCTAGCACTTTTGGTTTCTTTAAAATGATAAGGTATGACATGTGATCTCACACTCTTGTTTCTTGATTTTTCAACCATTTCAAGAGCCGCAACTTTAGCTACCAATTTATCTAAACAAGTTGCTTTGAGATCAATGGTGTTCTTGAACATGGACACAGTTTGCTTCCAACTTTTGGGCAAAGTATGGAGCATATTTTTGTTTAATTCGCCATTTGTGTACTTCAACTCCATGATGTTTATTTTGGTTACCAATTGCATAAACCTATGGAGTTGTTGAGGAATTGATTCACCTATAATATGATAAAAAGTCTCATACTATGAACAAAGTGTGTCCTTCCTAATGCTTTTGATTTCATCACTCCCTTCACAGAGTGTATGAAGTATCTTCCACAAGGAATTTGCTATTCTATAATTCTTACACCTAATTAATACTTCTTCAGGTAAAGCCATACTAAACAGACTGTATGCTCTAATATGAACTTTGACCTTTTTAACATCATTAGGTGACAAATCTTTTGTACTTGTGGGTTTACTATTGTCATTATAATCCGGCCCAAGAGTAGGCGGAATATATGGACCTTCATTTGTTGAGACCATAGGTCAGAATCAATGTAGTTCACATGATTCCTAAACTTGATCTTCCAGGATTTAAAATTAGCTTTTGTTTCCAACTTTGGAGGTTGGTATGATGATCCACCAACAAAGTTACTCATTTTTAGTTAAAGTCTTAGAATTTAACTAAAACAGAGTTTCTTTTGAGTAATGAACTAATTACTTGTCAGCTAACAGAGGCAGTAAAAGAGGGTAACAAAACTTAATTAATGAGTAATTAAGTGATTAAGGTCACAAATTAGTCAATCCCTTTAATGATATTGAAAATCAAATCAAGGATTTTGTTAATGTATTTGTTCAATTAATTTGAACAATTTATCAATCAATAATACAGATCTATGATTCAGTTGATGTGAATATAGATCTAAGTTAACACCCATGCTCCTAGAAAGTTCCCAAAATGACTAAGTATAGGTCATGCACCCGTATAGTGCTCATGCGCCTAAAGGTTTTCCCATGTGCCTAAAAGTTTTCCCATGCGCCTAAGTGTTCCCATGAGCCTAAGGGTTCATGTGCCTGCATAGTAACCATGTGCCTGCATAGTGCCCTTGCACCTAAGACTTAGAATTATTTCTGAAATTTGGGAAAAAGAATGTTTTAGGCTATGACTTGGGATGTTCCTGGGGGTGTTGTATGATGATTATATGATGTTGAATGATGATGAGTGATGATGTTATGCATTATTATATTATGTATGTTTTCTTTATGTTCCTTTTTATGTATAGTTTCGTGGCTTTGCATGGTATGTTATCATCAATGAACGTAAAGTATTTTGTAATAAAAGAGGAAATTGATGAAGATGAAAAATGGAACGTAAGGAAGGAATGAATGAACGAATAGTCTTGCAATCAACTAGTTATAATTTGTCTACGTTTGACTTTTGTAAAACTTTGGACATGAATGTAGCCAAGGACATGATTAAGGAAGTGACAATAGAGGAGATTAGGAAAGCTATGTTCTCGATTGATGATAATAAGGCTCCAGGCCCTGACGGGTATACTTCAGCTTTTTTTAAAACGTCTTGGGGTGTTACGGGGATGGATGTTTCGAAAGCCATAAAGGAGTTCTTTGTCATGGTTAAGCTCCTTCAAGAAATTAATCACACTATCCTTGCTTTGGTCCCGAAAGTAGTGACCCCCTCTCGAATTATTGAATTCAGTCCTATTGCATGTTGTAATGTATTGTATAAATGCATTACTAAGATTATTGCACAAAAGGATTAAGGAAGGCCTGAAGGATATTGTTAGTATTAACCAATCAACTTTCATACCAGGTAGACGGATTTCTGATAACATTTTGCTCACACAAGAAATTATGAATGAATACTATTGTTCAAAGGAACGCCTAGATGTGCTTTCAAAGTAGATATCCAGAAAGCATATGATACGGTGAGTTGGTCATTCCTTTAAGATGTTCTTAAAGGTTTTGGTTTTCATACTAAAATGGTGCAATGGATAATGTGTGTGTGTCCACTCCCTCTTTTTCGATAGCTATTAATGGATAACTATATGGGTATTTCAAAGGCAAACATGGGCTAAGACAAGGTGATCCTCTCTCGTCTTATCTTTTCACGCTTGTTATGGAGGTTCTCACATTGATTCTTGATCATACAACAAGAGTTGACACTCGGTTCAGGTTTAATCATTTATGTGAGAAGCAAAGGTTAGTAAACTTATGTTTTGTAGATGATCTTTTCTTATTTTCTAGAGGTGATCTTAAATCGGTTGCTGCTCTTATGGAGGGTTTGAAAGACTTCCAAAACAAGTCAGGACTAATCCAAGTATCCCGAAGAGTACGGTTTTCTTTTGGAATGTTCCTACCCATGTTAAAGATGGGATTCTCTCGATTATTCCATTTGCAAAAGGATCTCTTCCAGTACGGTATTTGGGAGTTCCTCTAATCTCTTCTAGATTAAAGTCGCAGGATTATTATATTCTTATTGAAAGGATGGAGTCTAAAATCTGGAATTGGAGGAATAGGTTCTTATCTTTTGCAGGAAGATGTCAACTTATAATTTCAGTTCTTTCCTCCTTACATGTTTATTGGGCTTCGGTTTTTCTTTTACCTTCCAATATCATCCTGAAACTTGAATCATTGATCAGGGATTTCCTATGGTGCGCGGATCCTACGGAGAAAGGAAAAGCTAAAGTCTAATGGAAGGCTACTTGCCCCCCAAAGCAAGAAGGAGGGTTAGGTATCCATAGGATTATGGATATGAATGTTGGCTAAATGGCGTTTAATGTTTAGAGTATTCGGTCTCAATGTGAGTCATTATGGGTTGAATGGATTTACCAGAATCGGATAAGAGGTAAGAAATTTTGGCTGCTTAATGCTTCATCTCTTTTTCTTGGAATTGGAGGAAGCTGTTGAGTTAACGTCCGTTGCTTCGGCCTTTCCTATATAAATCCATGGGTAATGGTTTTAACACGTCATCATGGTATGATAATTGGAGTACCGTTGGGCCTTTTCAGAATTTTATTCCCCATCAGGCCATTTATAATACGAGATACTCAATTAATACTAAAGTTCTAGATCTTTGCCATGATGGTTCTTGGGGTTGGCCAGAAGCGTGGTTTGATTTATTTCGGTATTAAATGGTTTTCAAGTGCCAACGTTCACTCACACAGTTGATAAGGTATTATGGAAATATGAGGATAGGTTGTATGGCTTCTCTACTTCTGTTGTATAGGATTCGATTCGTTGCAGGGGTCCTATAGTTTACTGGTATAAATGCATTTGGTTTCCCCAATGCATCCCAAGACATGCATTTATCTTGTGGTTAGCGGTAAGGGAGAAGTTATTAACGCAAGATAGGATTCTGAAATGGAATCCAAGTAGGAGGGGAAACATGAATATGATGTGCTGCCTTCTACATAAGTTAGAGTATGACTCTCATCCTATTTGTTCTTTGAGTGTGATTACTCTTTACAAGTATGGAATTTGGTTAAGGCTAAGCGGTTTATGCAACATAGTTCTCAGTCATTGCAAGATATCATTCGCTGCATTCGATCAAACTCTATAACCATTTTAGTTATCATTCAGAAACAGTAGTGTCGGTTGTGATATATTTTATATGGCGAGAACGAAATAAAAGAACATTTGATAACAACAAGCGTTCTCCGGCAGTATTGTGTAATACCATCCTAGCTACTGTTCGGCTGAGATTTATGGGTCTTAAATTCAAGAATAATGCGAGAGTTTGAAGTATCCTGGCGATCTGGAATGTGGATAGTTTAACTATATCGGATAATGGAGGCTGAAGTCCAAGACTCATGATTACTTCTATAAACATTGGTTCTTTTGACATTGTTTGTTTACGGTAATGTTTGGTTTATTGTTCTTTGGATTTGTTGCTTGTTTACATATATTGGGGGGATGTCCAATATATGATTTAGTGTAGGATCCATCTACACTACATGTTCGTAGTATGTTCTTATAATACAAATATCACCGGGGTAACCCTTACATAAAAAAAATATTCTTGCAATCAATATGAAAGGAGGTTCACAACTCATTGAGGGGTTGTTTGCTCAACTATGTGCGGTTTAGCTAACCCATGAGGATGTACACAGGGGTCTAATCCTTGTGATTGACCAGATGTATGGGACGCTTTTTGCTTGCCCCGGTACTGGTGCCAACACTTGTGCATGATGTTAGAAGTCTATTTATTGACTTCGACCCAGTACCACACTTATGCATGATGTTTGGGGTATAGCACATAGCATTGGTCCGGATGAATAGTGAAAGATAATGCTGAATATATGAAATGCATGATAAAGAAGATAATGAATGAGAACAGAAGATAACAATGATGTACGATGATGTACGATGATGTACGATGATGAATGAACGAATGTTAATGAATGATGATGAAAGATAACAATAAGATTATATATTTGTACGTATGATGTATGACTGCGAATGAAAGTAAAGAGTGGTTTTCAACAAAAGTAAAGCATATTATGTTTTATAAAACTAGAACTCACTCAGCAATGCTGACTTTTAAAGTATTTTCCAGTTGGTAGGTGAGAGTTGCTGAGGATGTCACGGGGGCAGCTACTTGGCAAGTTTTGTATGTCATCCATTTTGTATAACAATGATTTTTTTGTGCTGTAATGCAATTAAATGATATTTTGTAATAGTTAATAATGTTTTAGGATTTTGCAAATGCAATTGTTGATATATGAGATGGTTTGGTAATTAATTCTGTTACGATGTTTGGTAATGTTAAATGTATTTCTTTTAATATGTGCATTGATTGTCCAACGGTAAACATCCTGAGAAAGGGCCTTACAAGTTTGTATAAGAGCCAAAGTTTAACTGAATTGGGAAAATATTTTCAATAACCTAAACTTAAACTCAGAATGAGACAAAGGGAAGGGATGTCAGTCTAAGTAGCTACGTGCCATCAATTATTTTCTCTAATGGTTAACCGGTATTATGTGCACATGTCATGTGATTTATATTCTTTTAGTAGATTTAGATACTGAAGTAGTTAGGGTAGGAAATGCTTGGGGTATGAAAAGTAAAGTAAGTGGCTAATCACAACTGGCCACTGTAATTAGGGACTTACTATACTTGACATAAACTGAGCTATTGCGTTGAATGACAGTGTTGGTGTTTGGATCTTATAGCGTGTTTGGGGAATGGCTGGAGGTAGATCTTCGAAGGCTTCACAAGGTGGAGGTCGTGGTGGACATGGTGTAGACCGCATGTCACGAGAGGCAAGGATAGGGCCGATGAGATGGCTCATGAAGAGCCTGAGACTCCTCATCCAGAAGGTGGTGATGAGAGTGCCAATCTAAGGGCCTCAGTGAAGGAGGCTGTTGTTGAGGAAGTTCACTAGCTGATGCAGGCAATCCTTCCATCTATGGTGACCGAAGTGATTAAGGCTATGGGGGAAGGTGAGAGGAAGGAGAGGAATAAGCCCACAGGGGAGAGAGAGCAACTGGAGACTAGACAGTTATTTCTACTGATGAAGAAGAGGAGGAAGAAGCATTGCTTGAGATAGCACGAGCTACAACTATAGGGCATTCTAGAGTGCAAGCCCCCTATATTTGTTGGCAATGGCACTGCTGTTGCTACTCATTGGTGGGTGAGAGAGATGGAGGCTATATCAGCGAGTGCAGGAAAGACCAAAAGGTGAAGTTTGCTACCCACTCATTCATGGACTCGGCTTTGTGTTGGTGGGATAATGATGTCCAGGCTGAGGGTAGCAGGGCTATTGGGAGGATGATGTGGGCAGAGTTGAAGAAGTTGGTGATTGAGGAGTTTTGTCCTCACAAAGAGTTGAGGGTAGAGAGCAAGTTCCTACAGCTAGAGGTAGGAACCATGACACACCAGCAATACACCACCAAGTTTAAAGAAATGGCAAGGCTGGTGCCAGATCAAGTGACGCCTTCGTCACGAAAAATTAAGAGGTATATCCAGGGTTTGCTAGTGGATATTCGTAAGCACATGATCGCCACCCGACCGAGTATATTTAGGTTGGTGGTTGACTTGGCAGGAAGGTTGTACGATGAGTGAGTGGTGGTAGTGGTTGAGGCGAGTAAGAAAGGTGGTGGTGACTAGAATTGGAATGGGAAGAGGTTTGAACATAGATGGGTCGCTCCGAATAACAAGGTTGCGAGGGTGGACGACCGGCGTGTAGCCACACCCGATGCGGGGTCGAAGAGGTGTGGCAAGTGCAGGAAGGAGCATCCTGGGGAGTGTAGATTGGGGTCAAACTTCCGTTTCATGTGTGGGAAGACAGGACATATGGCAAGAAATTATGGGGTGATGAAGTGTTTTAACTATAGTGAAGTGGGTGATATGAGCAGGGATTGCAAGAAGTTGAGGGCTGAAAGTTCTTGGGCGATGAAGAAGGCAGGGAATGAAGGACAAAAGGTGAGCATCAGATCCTTCACGATGACCTGGGATGTGACTAGGATGGACCCTGATATTGTGTCAGGTAAGTTTCTATTAAACCAAACTATTGCTTCTCTGTTATTTGATTCTTGTGCTAGTAAGAGTTTCATTTCGACTGCTTTCTGTGCTAATTTTCCTATTAGAAGTAAAAATGTAGATGAGCCATTCGATGTAGAAACTATCATAGGTAAGTCTACCACGATTTCTTGAGTTGATTGAAGGTTGTGAGAGAGAATTAAAAGGTCATATGTTTCTTTCTAGACTATTTGTGATGACCTTAGGCGGGTTCGATGTAGTCCTAGAAATGGATTGTTTAGTAGACTATGAGGCGAATATTATGTGTTGCAAGAAGATGATTCGACTGGCTGTGCCTGGCGGGAGTGCGGTGACGGTCTACGGTGATCGGGTTACTATGATTACGAAGGTGATTTCGATGGAGGTGGCGGGAAAGTGCATGAGGCGTGGATGTAGTGCCTACCTGACCTACATGAAGGATGTGGACACGTCAACACCAAAACTATCTGATGTACCGATTGTGTGTGAATTTCCCGATGTGTTGCCATAAGATTTACCAGGGGTGCCATCAGACCACAAGATCGAGTCCAGATTGATTTAGCCCCTCTAAGATGAAGGAATTAATGAAGCAACTGCAAGAGTTTCTTGATAAAGGGTTCATTAGACCGAGTATCTCTCATTGGGGTGCTCCGATCTTATTTTTCAAGACGAAGGACAGTAGTATGAAGATGTGCATCGACTACCAAAAGTTGAACAAGTTGGCGGTGAAGAACCGGTATCCGTTACGAAGGATTGATTACTTGTTTGATTAGCTCCAAGGGGTCCCAGTAGGTTCTCAAGGATAGATCTCTGATCTGGTTACCATAAATTAAGGGTAAAGGAGCAGAACATTCCTAAAACAGCTTATCATACACGTTATGGTAATTACGAGTTTCTCGTTATGTCCTTTGGTTTAACCAACGCGTTAGCTGCTTTTATGGATTTGATGAATCGAGTGTGTCGGCCAATGTTGGATAAATCAATGATTGTGTTTATCGATGATATCCCGATTTGTTCGAAGAGCAAGGAGGATCATACCGGTCATATTGAGGAAGTGTTGGAGATAGTGAGGAAGGAGAACTTGTATGCTAAGCTCTCCAAGTGTGCGTTCTGGTTGTGCGATTTAGTTTTTGGGTCACGTGGTGAATCCTAAAGGGATTATGGTGGACCGAGCAAAGGTGGAAGCGGTGATGCAATGGAAGCCTCCAAAGACACCATCGGAGATCCATAGTTTCTTGGGGTTGGCGGGCTATTATAGGAGATTATTCAAAACTTCTCTAAGATAGCTTCCCCATTGACTAAGTTGACCCATATGGATGTGAAGTTTGTATGGGGCTAAGAGCAAGAGAAGGCATTTAAAGAGTTAAGACAAGGTTGACTCAATCACCTGTGTTGTCATTACCCAAAGGAAGCGAGGATTTGGTGTCTATTTAGATGCTTCTTACTCGGGGTTGGGTTGCGAGTTGATGCAGTGTGGAAAAGTTATAGCTTTCACATCCTGAAAATTGAAGGTTTATGATGTTATTACCCTACACATAACTTGGAGCTAGCAGTTATGGTCTCTGCATTTTAGATTTTGAGGCACTACCTATAGGAGACGAAGTGCACTATCTTCACGGATCATAAGAGCTTGAAGTACTTCTTCGACCAGATAAATCTTAATATGAGGCAGAGGCAATGGTTGGAACTCATAAAGGATTATGTTTGCGAGATTCATTACTATCCGGGCAAGGCCATCGTAGTGGCAGAAGCACTTAGCCGAAAGGAGAGGCCCGAACCAATTCGGGTGAAGGCTTATCAATTGGTTATGACCTCAACCATGATGAAGCAAGTCAAGGAGTTTCAAGACGAGGCGTGAGAACCCAATCTGGACGAATGTGGATTCCTCGTTATGGGGATCTACGTGGAAAGATCATTGATGAGGCTCACAAGACTAGATACTCTATTCATCCTGATGCTACCAAGATGTATCAGGATATGAAGAAAGACTATTGGTGCTTGGGTATGAAGCGCGACGTAGCGGAGTTCATGACTAAGTGCCTTACTTGCTTGCAAGTAAAGGCAGAGCATTAGAAGCCGTACGGGAAGATCCAACATTTGGATATATCCGAGTGGAAGTGGGAACATATCACCATCAACTTTATAATGAAGTTACCGCGTACCACGAGAGGGTACGATACCATATGGATGACAGTTGATCATGTGACGAAGAGTGCTTACTTCCTACAAATCCATGAAACGTATTTATTCGAGAGATTTGTGGGTCTATTCATCAAGGAGATTATAACTCGTCATGATGTATTGGTGTCTATTGTGTCTGATCGTAACACCCGGTTTACATCCAAGTTTTGGAGGAAATTTAGTCATGCGATGGAGACGAGGTTACACATTAGCATGGCTTATCATTCACAGATGGATATTCAGTTTGAGAGAACCATTCAGACGATTGAGAATATGCTCCGAGCATGCGTCATTGATTTTGGTGGAAGTTGGGATGACCATTTACCGTTAGCCGAATTCTTATACAATAACAATTTTCATGCCAGCATTGGTATGCCCCCATATGTGAGATGCTATATGGTAGGCGATGTAGAATGCCTATTTGTTGGGTTGATATTGGTCAAAAGGATTTAGGAAGTATGGAGGTGATTGAGGCTATGACTGAGGAGGTAGAGAAGATCAAAGCCTTTATGAAGGCAGCCAAAGATAGACAAAAGTCATATGCAGATAAAACACATAGACCAATCAATTCAAGGAGGGGCGATAAAGTTATGTTGAACGTCTCACCTTGGAAGGGTATCATTTGGTTTAGAAAGCAGGGCAAGTTGAGCCCGAGGTACATAGGGCCTTTCCGAATCATTGCTCATGTAGGGGAGGTGGCCTATAGGTTGGAATTACCTGATGAGTTAAGTGGAATTCACCCGAAATTCCATGTATCTTATATGCGAAAGTGTTTAGGTGATGAAGATATAGTTGTACTACTAGAGGACATTGAGGTAGATGAACGGCTCAATTACGTGGAGCAACCAGTGGTGATCATTGATCATAAGGAGAAGAGATACGGAATAAAGTGGTTGCTTTGGTGCGAGTATAGCGGAAGCATAGAAAGGGATTTGAGT
The DNA here is from genome assembly GCA_025506515.1 of Flaveria trinervia. NCBI lineage: Eukaryota > Viridiplantae > Streptophyta > Magnoliopsida > Asterales > Asteraceae > Flaveria > Flaveria trinervia. The sequence continues at coordinate 32,039,227 of CM046457.1, forward strand.
CTACGTGGGAGACTGAGGAAGAGATAAGACAACATTACTCACATCTATTCGAGGAATAACAGGTTTGAAGGATGAAACCTACATAAGGGGCATGGACTTTTAATACCCAGAATTTTTAAATAATACTTGGTACAAAAGGATGAAACCTAAAAAGGAAGGAATGCAATTTAACCCAAGTTGAGGGGTTGAAAGTGTACAAGGATAAAATTTAAATAATATTTGGTACAAAAGGAGTATGGCCGCCCACACTCTTGTACCATCACCTTTTGTTCGGATTTTTAGGAAGAGAAAGAAGCAGAGAATATTTCGGGTTTTAGAGAGAAGATCAAGAGGAAGTCGAATTTAAGGTAAGAATTCGATGATTTGTTGTATTCTTGGCTGATTCTAGCCTTGGGTATGTGCTTATATGTGTTTTGTGGGTTGTTTGTGCGTTTTTTTGGGGGGTTTAGGCGGTTGAACTCAATTGCATTCAGGTTTGAAGAAGTCTACCGAAAATTTGTCAAAGGTGGGTTCTAGAACCCCAATGTTACATGTTTTAACTGATTTTGGGGCGGGAAATGCATTTTTGAATGTTTTTGTAAGGGTTTGGTATGTATACCCGTATGTATTGGGTGTGTGTGTGAAATGTGGGTGGGTGTATGTTTGGGATGATTTATGGTTGTATTTATGTTATGGGCATATTTTTCTTGCTTAAAATGTTAGAACTAAGCTTAGAACATGTTAGAATTGGATTTGGGTCTTAATTATGATGATGTTAGTTATAAGTAGTTATTCATGTGCCTAAACAGTAGCCCATGCGCCCAACTGCCCAATGCCTAAGTGTCCCTAAAATGCCCAAAGCTCATGCGCCCCAATAGTGCCAAGACACCCAAAGTGCCCTTGCGCCTAAGTCACCCGTCTTGAAAGTTGCCCAAAATGACTAAGTGTAGGTCATGCGCCCGTATAGTGCTCATGCGCCTAAAAGTTTTCCCATGCACATAAGTGTGCCCATGCGCCTAAGACTTAGAATTATTTCTGAAATTTTGGGAAAAAGATTATTTTATGCATGCTTATATTATGTATGTTTATGTTATGTTTTCTTTATGTTCCTTTTTATGTATATTTTTGTGGCTTTGCGTGGTATGTTATCATCAATGAACGTAAAGTATTATGTAATGAAAGCGGAAATTAATGATGATGAAAAGTGGAACATATGGAAGAATGAACAAGCAAATGAAAAGTCTTGCAAGCAATATCAAAGGAGGTTCACAACTCATTGAGGGGTTATTAGCTCAACTGTGTGCGGTTTAGCTAACCCATGAGGATGTACATAGGGGTCTAATACTTGTGATTGACCAGATGTATGGGACCCTTGTCGCTTGCCTTGATACTGGTGCCAGCACTTGTGCATGATGTTAGAATTTATTTATAGACTTCAGCCCAGTACTAACACTTCTGCATGATGTGTGGGGTATAGCACATGGCATTGGTCCGGGTGAAAGTGAAAGATAATGTTGAATGTATGAAATGCACAATAAAGAAGATAATGAATGAGAACAAAAGATAACAATGATGTACGATGACGGATGAGTGAATGTTAACGAATGATGATGAAAGATAACAATAAGATTATCTATTTGTACGTATGATGTATGACCGTGAATGAAAGTAAAGAGTGGTTTTCAACGAAAGTAAAGTATATTATGTTTTATAAAACTAGAACTTACTCAGCAATGCTGACTTTTAATGTATTTTCTAGTTTGTAGGTAAGAGTTGCTGAGGATGTCACGGGGGCAGCTACTTGGCTAGTTTTGGATGGAATCCATTTTGTATGACAATGATGTTTTTGTGTTGTAATGCAATTAAATGATATTTTGCAAGAGTTAACAATGTTGTATTATTTTGCAAAAGCAATTATTAATATATGATATAGTTTGTTAAGTTAATTCAACTGCGATGTTAAATGTATTTTTATATAATATGTGCCATGATTTTCCAACTGTGAGCGTCCCAGGAACGAGGCCTTACATTATGTGTTTTTTTGTGTTTTGGTTTTGTGTTTTGGGGTGTTTAGGTGCTAGAACTCATTATGGTCTTGGGTTTGGTGGAGTGTTGCAAGTGCTTGCATTAGGTGAGTTTTAGGTCTTTGTTTTTAACATTTTTTTACTTGTTTTAGAGCTGAGAATGCATGTTTTAAACTTTTAATGATTTTGGGTGTGTACCCGTATATATGTGTGTGCCCTGGTTGGGTGGAAGTATGTTTGGGTATATTTGATGATGTATGTTAGAAACTAGGCTTAAAACATGTTGGGATGATGATTGGGGTCTGAAAATGATGTTAGTTAGATAACAGTTGCCCATGTGCTTAAGTGATCGTGCGCCTAAGTCAATTCCATGCGCCTGCTTAGAGCCCATCTGCCTAGATTCTGGCTAGGCGCCTAAGTGTTACCCATGTGCCTGTATAGTGTCCTTGCGCCTATTCCTCATGTGCCTAAGTAAGGAACATGCGCCTGTAGAGTGCTCATGGGCCTAGAACCTGCCCATGCGCCTAGTTATTTTCCCAGGCAACTAAGTGTTCCCATGCGCCTAAGTGTCCATGCACCTACATAGTTCCCATGCGCCCAAAGGATTTAGAAAATATTCTGAAATTTTGGGAAAAAATTATTTTACGCTAAGACTTGGAATGTTCTTGGTTTTAGAGCCAAAGTTTAAGAAAGATATGTAAATATATTTCAAAAACCTAAACTTAAACTGAAAATGGGACCAAATGGGAGGATGCCAACCCAAGTAGCTACATGCCATTAGGTAATTTCTTTAAAATTAATTGGTATTATGTGCGCATGTTATTTGATTTATGTGCTCTTAGTAGATTTGGACACTGATGTAGTAAGGATAGGAAATGCTTGGGGGAAGAAGAGTAAAGTAAGTGCTTAATCAAAACTGTCTATCATAATTACAAACTTACTATACTTGACATAATCCAAATTATTACCTTGAATGACCGTGTTGGTTTTTGAATCTTATAGTGTTTAGAGGATGGTTGGAGATAAATCTTTGAAGGCTTCTCGAGGTGGAGGTCATAATGAACATGGTGATAGACCATGGGTCACTAGAAGTAGAGTCAAGACTTGTGAAACGGCTCATGAGGAGCCCGAGACCTGTCACCAAGAAGGCGGTGATAAGAGCGCCAATCTAAGGGCCTTGGTGAAGGAGGCACTAGTTGAGGAGGTTCATCAAGTCATGTAGATGATTCCATCATCTGTGATGACTGAGGTCAATAAAGCATTGAGGAAGATAAGAAGAATGAAATAAAAGAAGATCCCTGGGGAGAGAGAGCAATCGAATACTGAGACAGTTGACTCTTATGATGAGGAGGAGGTGGAGGAAGAAGCTGTGCGAGAAAAAAACGAGTCTATAACTATGGAGCCTTTCAAAGGTGTAAGCCCCTAACTTTTGATCGCAATAGGAATGCTGCTGCTGCTCACTAATGGGTGAGTGAAATGGAGGCTATACTGGATATCAGCGAATGTAGGGAGGATCAAAAGGTGAAGTTTGCTATCCACACATTCATGGACTCGGCCTTGTGTTGGTGGGACAATATTGTCCAGGCCGAGGGTAGCCGAGCGATTGGAAGGATAAAGTGGGATACGCTAAAGAAGTTGGTGATTAAGGAGTTTGTCCTCATAGGGAACTTGACAAAATTAAGAGGGATTTTCTATAGCTAGAGGCAGGAACCATGCCACACCATCAGTACATGAGCAAGTTCAATGAGATGGCAAGACTTGATTCAGATCAGGTGAAACAAGTATCTAGAAAGATCAAGAGGTATATTTAGGGTTTGCTAGTAGACATCTGTAGGCATATGATCGCCGCCCGGCCAAGTACCTTTTGGTCGGTAGTTGATCTGGCAGGGGAGGTTGTACGATGAGAGGGAGGTGACAGTCGTTAAGGTGAGCAAGAAGGGTGGTGGTGATAGGAACTGGAACGGGAAGTGGTTTGGACGTGGTGGTGTCACTCCAAACAGTAAAAGTGCAAGGGTGAATGATCGACGCATAGTTATGTTAGGATGAGGGACGAAGTGGTGTGGTAAATGCGGGAAGAAGCATACGGGAGAATGTAGGCAAGAATTTAACATCTGCCTCAAATGTAGAAAGCCTGGTCATGTGGCGAGAGAGTGTGGGGATGTAAGGTGTTATAACGGTGGCGAAGAGGGCCATTTGAGTAGGGAATGCAAGAAGCTGAGGCTTGAGAGTTCTGGCGCAAAGAAGGACGGGAATGAAGGGCAAAAGGTTAGCGCCAGAGCATTCACGATGACCCGAGAGGAGGCAAGGACGGACCCTGATGTTGTGTCATGTTTCTAGTAAACCCAACTCTTGCTTCTGTGTTATTTGATTCTGGTGCTAGTAGGAGTTTTATTTTTGGTTCTTTTTATGCTAATTTCCTGTTAGAAGTAGAAGCATTGATGATCCCTTTGATGTAGAATCTGCCATTGGTAAGTTTACTTGTGACATAGAACTAGAAGGACATAGGTTTCCTGCTAGACTGGTTGTGATGACCTTCGGCTAGTTCGATGTAGTCCTAGGGGTGGACTGGCTAGCAGCCTTTGAGGCAAATATTGTGTGTTGCAAGAAGATGATCCGACTAACAGCACCTAACAAGAGTTTGGTGACAATCTACAACGATCTAGTTACTACGCTCCCAAAGGTGATTACAATGGTGGTGGTGGGAAAGTGCATGAAGTGTGGATGTAGTGCCTAGCTGGCTTATGTGAAAAATGTGGACACGTCAGTAGCACAATTGTCCTATGTACCGATTGTGTGTGACTTTCCCGATATGTTCCGAGAAGATTTACCAGGTGTGCCACCGGACCATGAGATCAAGTTCCACGTTGACTTGATACATTGTGCTCAACCTGTTGCTAAGGCACCGTATCGATTGGCTCCATTTGAGATGAAGGAACGGATGGTTCAATTGCTTGAATTGTTGGATCTTTTGACCGAGAATCTCTCCCTGGGGTGCTCCGGTCTTGTTTGTTTAAAAGAAAGATGGTAGTATGAGGATGTGCATCGACTACCATGAGTTAAACAAGTTGATAGCGAAGAACCGATATACACTACCAGAATTGATGACTTGTTTGATCAACTCCAAGGAGCTGGTTGGTTTCGAGAATAGATCTTCATATGGCTATTCCTAAATCAACTTTTCTTATGCGTTATGGACACTACAAGTTCCTCGTTATGTCTTTTGGTTTATCCAATGCGCCAGCTGCTTTTATGGATTTGATGAATCGAGTGTGTCGGGCGATGTTGGATAAATCAGTGATTGTGTTTATGAAACACCCGGGTATTTTTAAAAGAAGTAAAATGAGGAGTAGAGGAAGGAAATGCAAATTTAACCCAAGTTGAGGGGTTAAATGTGTAAAAGGTATAAAATTTATATTGTTTTGTACAAAAGTGGACATGGCCGCTGATATTGTCTTTCACATCACTTTTGCAATCGGTTTCTAGAGAGCGAAAGAAGAGAAAGCTTCGATTTTAAAGAGAGCGTGAGGAAGAAGGCTGAATTCAAGGTAAGAATTCATGTTTTTGAGGTATTCTTGGCTGGTTTAAGCCTCGGTTGTGTGCTTATATGTGTTTGTGTGTTCTTTTGTGTGTGATTTGGTGGGTTTTAGGTGTTTGAGCTCATAGCAAATGAGTTTGTAGGAAGTCATACATGAAAGTTGCTAAGGTGAGTTCCAGAACCCCCTTTTTACAAGATTTTAACTGATTTTAGGGATGGAAATGCATGTGTAATGCTTTTATTAAATGGGTATTTATACCCGTATGAATGGGTGTATGTGATTGCGGGTGGGGTTTGCTTTGGGTGATTATATTTGTGATGATCAGGTTATTAATGTGTTTCTGTGGCTTCTAATGTTGCTTCTAGGCTTAGAATATGATAAATGTTGATTTGGGGACTGAATTATGTTGAAATGTAGATGTTGGTTACCCATGCGCCTGAATAGTGGCCCATGTGCCCAACGGTTGAATTTGCCTAAGTGTTCCCCAGACGCTTGAAAGCCCATGCGCCTAGAATTAAGTTGAAATTGACTAAGTGTCCAGCACCTGAGCACTCATGTGCCTGCATAGTGCCCATGTGCCTAGAAATTTTCCTAGGAGCTTAAGTGTTGGGTCATGCGCCGAAGTAGTGCCCATGCGGCTGAAAGTTTCCCATGCGCCTAACGGTTCCCATGAGCCTACAAGGCTGCGCATAGTGCTCAGGTGCCTAATGCCTTAGAATATTTTTTGAAATTTTGGAAAAAAAAGAGTTAAGTGTTAGGCTTTGACTTGGGATGTTCTCGGGGGTGGTGTAAGATGACTTTATGATGTTAGAAGATGTGGTATGTGATGTTCATGATGATGCCATGTATGCGTATGTTTATGTTTATGTTCCTGGTTATGTACGATTATTTTTGTGGCCTTGCGTGGTCTGATTAATATCAATAAATGTACAGTAGTATGTAAAAGAAAAGTGGAAGATAATGAAAAGAGGAATGTAAAGAATGAAAGAATGCATGCATTAATGAATGGAAGTAAGAAAGTATTGCAAGCAATGTATGGAGGTTCACACCCAATGAAGGGTGTTAGAAAAACTGTGTGCGGGTTAGCTACCCTAAAAGGATGCACACAGGGGTCCAATCTTTGTGATTGACCATACGTATAGGACTCTTGTCGTTTGCCCTAGGTATTAGAGTCAGTTTCATGCACAATGTTCAAGGTCTAAGATAGACCTCAGGCCCATTAACCAGCTTCGTGCATAATGTTAGGGATATAGCACATGACATTTGTCCATAGGGAAAGATAAATGATAGTCATGAATGTACTTGCCCAAGGACCAAAAGATAGCTTCGTGCACATTGTTTGGATAGTACATGGCATCGGAAGGTAATGAATGTACGTAATGTTGGATCTTATATGCCCAAGACACATACAAGATTGATGTGGTTGGTATGTTATGATCTAAGTCGGTCATACCCAATAACAAGCTAACCAACACTAATAAATATTTATTTGTTGATATGATCAAACAAATACATATTGACACCATTTAGAAAATGGATTTTCTAAGTTATTGCATTTGAAATAGAATAAATTATATGGATATTTTGTTCATGAGAAATTATTTGTATTGTTATTTAAGTAGTTAAATAACACAATAAAGTATGCTTAAGTTATAAAACTAAAAGGGTTTAATTTTATAAACTTATACATAATTAAATGAGTGTGAAAACTTTATAAAAAATGGGAGGGAACGTCTCCATTTTCGGCCACCCCTTTTGTCTTGTTCTAATACAAGACTTAAACCAATTTCACACTCTATTCCATACACACTCTTTCTCACACACTTGCAAAGCTCCCTCTTCTTCTTCTTTCTTGGCTGAATTTCTAGTTTGAAGTCCCTGAATTTCGAGTTTGAAGTGGTTGATTTCGGATTTGCAAGAAAGCCTAAGAAGAAGAGGTTGGTGTTCAACTTCCTAACAAGTTAGGTGTTTGTAAGAGCTTGTGGGTATACAAGATTGAGATCTTCTTATTTGGAGGCTTCCGTTGAAGAACATCATCATCTTCATCTAACATCCACCTTATCTTCTTGTTCTTAGAAAGGTTGTACTCTAAGAACATCCTATGGTTGTTTATGTTTGATAGCATTTCTTTTCACATATACATGATCCTTGTTCTTGGGTTTGTTATGTTGATTAATAAATGGTTTATTTTTAGCAACTAAAACAAGTTTTATATCACTTATATCCTCGGTGTTTTTTGTTTAAACGGTTAAACTATCTTTGATAACTTGCAACAAACCCACAATGGCATCTAGAGCCGTTTATGTGGAAACTTGCTTCAAAAGTCCAAGAAAAGTTACTTTTGTTGCTTTTTCAACCCATTAGGGGTTGATTTTATTGGATGTATGAATCCCTTGTCTTTCAAGTTTATTTACATGCTTTAGAATAAACCTTGAAAATTGATGTCAATGGTGATTGTTTTTGTTTGGACAAAAACCCTAAATTTTAGTTTATGTTTGGCTGAAATTTCGAGTGTTTAAAAAAGGGTTCATTTGTTTCCTGGATATTGGTATTTGATACATGTTTTTGGCATAACATAGGCTTGACTAGGTTTTATTAGATGGTTGAATGTTTTGGCCGTGTTTGGTTTTATTTCTTTCCAAAGGTTGTAATTATAATTTTGTGGTTGTATCTTTGGGTTGAATTTAATTTATTCTTTGTGTGTATGTATAATAATTAGTGCATTTCTTTTATTAGAAAAATTTTATTAGGATATGATTTTGTAAAAGAAGATTCCGAGGTGGAGACCTGAAGGGATACAAGGAAGGACATAAAAGACATTTGACATTGAAGCTTTGGATGTAGGATCAAGTAGTATGTTCATGGATACATTTTGATTGTGTCCCATTGTTTTAATCCTTAAGAAAAGACCAAATGATAACACTTGTGATTGACACACAAGTGTAGTCAACTTGAGGCTATGATTATGCATCCTGTGATTGTAATGGTTTGCTTGTTTGGGTTTTTCTTTTATTGTTTGATTTGTTTGATATTTGGATATACTAACATAACTTATTAACAAACATAACAACTGAAAATTATGATTCCTTATTCATTAAGTGGTTAATATAAGGTTTATAAAGGATCAATGATTGACAGGATCAGTGATCACAAGTTTGATGTATCAGAATATAAGCAGCGGAATACAAACACGAATTAGACAAATTGTAGCAAGCAATCAATTTGTAAGCATTAAGATCGCATACGGTTATAGGGAGAGAATATGTATTTCTGATTTCTAGGAATGTTTATAGATGTAGAATATTTCTAATCAAATCAATCATTCATTCCATTCATTACTCATTTCACTCACTGATTACAATAGGTTGTCACTCCTTATATAGAGTGCAACAATCACTGCTGTTGTCACGGAAAGTGACAACTGGCAGATCCAATACAGAAATAACTAATTCTTAACAACTACTGAAATGTTCACAACTACTGAGAACATATCAGCAAGTTAAGTACAAAATATAAAACTACTGAAACTACAACGACTGAAGAACAAGCTTCAGTCGTTTTAAAAAAACTACTGAAACATAGAAAATAAAACTACTGATATCACAACTACTGAAGAAGTACTCTTCAGCAGTTGTGACAAACTACTGAGGCTTCAGTACTTGATCTTCAGACTTTGACCTTCAGGTGTTTCATCAGCTGATGACTTCAGTAGATATCATCAGCTGATGTCTTCAGTCTTTGTCTTCAGACTTTGTACATCAGTTGTTGATCTTCAGCACTTGTGAACTCTTCAGCTGTTGTACTTCAGTACTTTGGTCTTTCAGCTTCAGCACTTGTGTTCTTCAGCTGTTGTACTTCAGCACTTTGGTTCTTCAGCTGTTAAGGTCTTCAGCACTTGATCTTCAGCTGTTGAAGTCTTCAGCACTTGTCAAACTACTGATGAGGCTTTCAGCAGTTGTTGTGATACCGTGTGGGACTTAGAGGTTTTCTGATCTTGGCTCATTGGTTCTTTTGGTCCAACAAACTCCCCCTGAACCAATGCAGCCAAAACCTCTAACTTATTTATACTCCCACTTATTGATGGCAAAATGTTGGTCTTTTTCCTTCTTGATCAGTAGAGAAGATGACCCATGTAAGCTCCGGCCTGGGAAGAAATCTCAAATATTTGTTTGGCAGAGTATGAATGGGAACTCTGTTTTGGGGAACTGGACACAGAGTTGTTATCCCATTCATGAGATTTACTTCCCCATAATGAGTCTGTACGACTCTCTTGTGTAGGCCTCAAGGAAGGTGATTTGTTCCTCCATAGTTAGCACTTCAGACCTCCTTCAAACAATGATTCAGGCCCATAATACTCAGACAGGTATTTGGCCTGTTTCCCATTCTTTAGCTCCACAGTTGTTATTATTCTGTAAGCAAACTCATCCGGTGATTACCCTCTAGGAACAACTGGAGCTCATTTTTCCTGACTTCCTCAAGCCTCTTGTAAACTAACCCCTTTTTCACTATTTTGTTTTCCAGCATCTTCTGAGGGGTTAGATTAGCTTTGTAGGCCTTCTTGAAGTCTTCTAGGATTTCCCAGGTGAAACTACAAAGACCAGAGAGATCACTTCATCTACGATCTTTTTCACCTGGCCAATGTATCTCTGAGGTATATTGTTCTTATGATTCTGTGAGAGACCCTGGGATCAGGCCAAATCCTCACTCTTTCCTTTTGATATTGAAAGGTATGCCTGAGAGTGTAAAGTCTGAGGGCTTGCTCCTTCATATTGATGATAGAAGATGTGGCTGCATAAGCTTTGTCAACTCTCTTCAGCAATTCCTCATCATGCAGTTTATGAAGCTCTTCTTCTTCTAGCTTCACTTTAACCATTTGTCTCTGGACTTCAGGAGTAATTGCTGAGGAGTGACTTGTGGCCTTAGGCAACTGAATCACAGCTGAGAGCGGCAGCCTGTCTTCATCATCTTCGTCATCATCTTCTAGCCTCAATATCCTTCTCTCTTCTTCAAGGTATATCATCGGCTATGGGTTTTGAGGGTAAGGAGTTGGTTTGGTGGTTGTGTTTTTGGGTGGTTTTGGTGTGGGAATGTTGACAGGCTGTTCTAGCATCCTTGAGGTGAGTGTGGCTTTTGATTGCTTGGCTAGCTCAGTCCTGCTCCCAGCACCCGCTTCATTCAAAGCTTCAATAACAAGCCCCTTAGTATATACTTCAGATGAACAGATCTTGGTGGTGATTGCCAAGATACTGTCCCTGGACCAAGCTTTGATTTCGATCATTGACCTTCCAAGATATTTTGCAATAAATCTGATCATGATTTCAAGCCTTTCTCTTTCTAACACTTCATACTTGCCCATCTATTCTGGATTTCTTCAATCTCTAGTCGTCGAATCTCAGAGTCAAGTTTATGGTGTCATGGCCTTGCCTAAACAGCTGATCAATGATGTTGTCCATTGATCTGCTGTGTTCGGCATCAGCCTCTTTTATCATAGCTCCAAGGCTTTATCTTCAGCAATGTGCTCATCAGCACCTTTCTTTCTCTTATAGGTGAGCATTGGTTGCTGTTCTTTCTCCTCCTTTTGGGCTTGCTTCGCTTCCTTCTTTTCCTCGATCTTTTCCTCTTCTTTTCTTTCACTGCAGTACTCTCCCCCTTTTTGGTTGCATTGGAGGAGGGTTGGTACCGCAGAAAGAGTCTTTTGGACAGCAGCATCAACCAAGGGCTGTAATGTTGAGGAAAGCCTCTCATCAAGGCTTTGATCACTATATCAGTGATTATGGGGTGATGAGAGGGAGGGAATTTTGGAGTACAGCACCTATTTGCTCAGGAGGGTTCTGTTCCTGAGAAGTAGGGCCTGAAGCAGAGGCAGGTGGTTGATTTTGGGGTGGCTCTGTGTTTGGGAAACCTTCAAGGGAAGGTGCCATCTGTGGGTGTATGATGGTGGCAGATGGACTTGCATCCTGAGACATCTTGGCCAGCAGCTCTTTGAGTCTGCTAACCTCATCCTCTAGAATGGTGTTTTGAGCAACTACATCATAGAAGAAGCTCAGGTCATCATCAGTTGATACTGAATCACCTGACCTCCTGCTTAGAGCAGGATTTACATGCACTGGGTGTAGACCAGTTGGTGCATGTGCCCCTTGTGCTTGGTACTGGGGACTTCCAGCCTCAGGACAATGTCCATCATCAGCTGTTGCCTCTAGGGAGGTCTTAGCAATGTTACCAGCCTCACTCTGGTCATGTGCTGAGTCAGAGGAGGTGGCAGCCTCACTAGATATTCTAAGCTCCTTGTCTACACCAGGAGATAGAATTGGGAAACCCCTGTGCTGTGGGTTCTCAGTGCACTGTGTTCCTCCCCCCCTCAATTGTAGAGGTATTCCCAGTAGTAAGTGGTTTCTGGGGAGGGGGTGAGGAGTGCAATTGAGTCAGCACTTGTGCAACTATTAAAGTTGGGCTGTGAGGGGCGGTTGTTTGGGGTGAGGGGATAGAAGCAGTGTGCACCTGGGGTGGATGGTGCTCTTCAATGGCAATCTCCTCAAGTGAGGAAGATCCCAGATAAGTAGGTGCCCCTTGGGTTGCTGCAGGCTCCTGTTGAGAGGAAGCCTGAGCGGCTGTGGCTGAAGAGTCATTGTATCCACTAGGGGGTTTGGACTAGTGGATATATCCTGCGTTTGTGTGTTGCAGGAGCATCCTCAGGGGACTCAATTCCCTGAGTAGCCATTTTGGGTTTCTTTTTGGTGGGTTTGGTGGGGACATTGGATTTGGAGGTGGTGGCTGTGGGTTCCAGCTGCGTGGGTTTTCGCAGCTTGGCAGCCATTTTGAGTGTCCGGTCAGAGTTGTGCCGGGAGTATACTTCTGGCAGAACAGCCGTAGCAGGGACTCCCAAGCCAACAAGTCCCTCAGCATTAAGCTGGTCTATAATATGGCCATTATGAACCGTGGATAGAGTATCCAACGGTTGGCAGTTAGTTTTTGAGCCATATCTTTGAGCTCTGAAAATATTAATTCTGAAAAGTTTAGTGGTTGTTGCTCAAGGATAGAATACATTACCTGCTGCCATTTGGTGGACATTTGATCCCAAGACGATGTCTTAGGGGCCAAACATACATTTACCATGTGAAAAATCAGGCGCTCAGCGTCATTAAAGTGTTTCTCTCATGATGGTGGTGGCACTGAGATCACCTTGATATCCATGCTGAGCAAATGATAGATCTATGGTGCCCTTCGGATATCCAGCAGGAGAGGTAGCATCACTCAGTTGAAGAATTTTACGGATTGTTGCAGGAGTAATGACTACTTCTTTGTTGTTGACGACTGACCGGAGGGATCGTGTGTTGCTCTCCTCAGTTGTAACAGTAACGTTCATCCAAATTGGTTCAAGGATTCGGCATGTAAGACGGGGTTCAGAAGGAATGCCTTGTTGTATTGGGACTGAACCATAAGATCGATAGCAGTATCGAACTTAGTCCAGATCGGCGATTTTGTGAGGTAGGCAACACAGTTGTGTCGCGGTTTAATTTGCATAGACGCCATGGAGAAGAAGGAAGTTTTGGAGAGGAACGTTAGGTTTGAAGAAGATGAAGCATGGAGAGCTCAGGTTAGGGTATTTATAGGGTACGGTGAGGAAACGACTGAAGGATGTGGTGTTAGTCATCAGTAGTTTTAAACGACCGTTGACATGGTATTATCCTTTCAGACGTTGAAACAGCTGAAGTCGTGGTGTTAGGCATCAGTAGTTTAGAAAACTACTGAAGACCGTGGTTTTGACTTCAGATGATTGAAACAACTGAGGACATGGTGTTTGTCATCAGTAGTTATGAAACTACTGAAGACAGTGGTTTTGTCATCAGCTGTTGTAAACAACTGAAGACTTGGTATTAGTCATCAGTAGTTATAAAACTACTGAAGACGTGGTTTTGCTTCAGTTGTTTAAAATGAAACAGCAGTTGTACAAACGACTGAAGAGAAAGTTCTCTTCAGCTGTTTTCGTCAATTCTTAGCTTTTCAGCTGTTTCAAACTGTCCTCAACACATTCATCAGTCTTTATGGCTGATTTCAGTTGTTTCATAGGACATCAGTACTTATCTGTTTTTACTGATTGCAGTAGTTATGACTGCATCAGTAGTTGTAACTACTTCAGTAGTTTAGAGCAGATGAAGTACTTCAGTACTTGTGAGACATTTAGCCTTCAGTAGTTATAAAAACTACTGAGGTTAAAAGAGCTCATCAGTACTTATATGTGACAGGCACTCATGATCATCAGTATGAATTACTGAGATCATCAGTAGTTGTCACCTATTCTAGCTGCAGCATACCAAGCCTTAACACCAGGTTTTGGAAAGTTGAACTATCCAAAGGCTTAGTAAAAATGTCTGCAAGCTCATCAGCACTAGGCACAAACTTAGGATCAATCAGACCTTTTTCAAAACAATCCCTTATAAAATGATGTCTGATCTCTATATGTTTGGTCCTAGAGTGCTGGACTGGATTTTTGACAATGCAAAGAGCTGAAGCACTATCCATTAACAATGGAGTCTTAGTCTCTGTAATGCCATAATCCAAAAGTTGGTTTTGAAGCCAGAGTACCTGAGATGTACAGCTTGCAGCAGCAATGTACTCTGCTTCCGCAGTGGATGTAGCAACTGAGGTCTGTTTCTTGCTCTGCCAAGAAATCAAGCAGTTGCCTAGGAATTGACATCCACCAGAAGTTGATTTCCTGGTCAACTTACACCCTGCATAGTCACTGTCAGAAAAAGCAACTAATTTACCAGAATGTCCGGTAGAATACCATAAACCTAGAGATGGAGTGCCTTGCAGATATCTAAAGATCCTCTTGACTGCAATCAGATGAGACTCTTTAGGTGCAGCCTGAAATCTAGCACAAACACATGTAGCAAACATAATATCTGGTCTAGAAGCTGTTAAATACATCAAGGACCCAATCATACATCTGTAAAGTGTTTCATCAACCACTTTACCTTTCTGATCTGAGTCCAGTTGTGTGGTGCTGCTCATGGGAGTAGAACAGGGCTTACAGTTTTGTAAATCAAACTTTTGCAAAAGATCTTTTGTATATTTGGATTGATGAATAAAATTCCATCAGCCTTTTGTTTGATTTGCAACCCCAGAAAGAACTGTAATTCTCCCATGGCACTCATTTCAACTTCTGTTGCATCAACTTTGTAAAGGCACACACAACTTTGGATCAGAGGATGCAAAAATGATATCATCTACATAAATTTGAACAAGTAGATTATGCTGCCCAGCTTTCTTAATGAATAAAGTCTTGTCTATGGAGCCTCTAGTGAAATTGTTTTCCAGAAGAAAGTTTGATAATGTCTCATACCAGGCTCTGGGAGCTTGTTTTAACCCATAAAGAGCTTTATCAAGCTTATACACCCAATTAGGATGTTTATTGTCCTCAAAGCCTGGAGGTTGACATACATAAACCTCTTCTTTAACTTTTCCATACAAAAATGCACTTTTGACATCCATTTGAAAGACTTTAAGTTTTTGATAAGCAGCATAAGCTAAAAACAATCGAATTGCTTCCAGTCTGGCTACAGGGGCAAAGGTTTCATCATAATCAATACCTTCTTCTTGTGCAAACCCCTGAACAACCAGTCTGGCCTTGTTCTTAACAATAAGCCCATTTTCATCAGTTTTGTTCCTAAACACCCATTTAGTGCCTATTGCACACTTACCTGGAGGTAGAGGAACCAGTTCCCACACTTGCTGTTTCTTGAACTGAAGAAGCTCAAGCTGCATGGCATCAACCCATCCATTGTCCTTTAAAGCAATGTGATAATTCTTTGGCTCTTGCTGACTGATGAAGAGAGCATAGAAGCAGAAATTTGACAATTGACTTCTTGTTGATACTCCAGCAGTGATATCACCAATGATTTGAGACATGGGTGATTCTTCAGATCTTGATACACAATGAGATCTGTGCAAGTGTTTGTAGCCGGTTCAGCAGCAACAGATGGTGATGGTGAATCATTTCCTTGAAACCAATCAGTGGATGGTAATTCAAAGGAAGTTGAATTCGAAGAAATCTCATCAGCATTTGTTGTGGATGGTGCTACTGGCGCTACAGGAACATCAGGTCTAGTTGAGTCAGGCAGCTGATCACTAAACCTGAAGAGGTGAGTACTGCAATCATCATCATCATCAGTACCACCAGGTGGTGAACTGTTGACAGGAGCAACAGCAGGAGTTTGATAAGGAACATATTGCAGTATGTCCAATCAAATAACTCCACAGGACTTTGTGGAATCTTGTCCTTTGGAGATTCATTAAACTTAACATGTAGAGTTTCTTCAACCATCTTTGTTCTGCAGTTGAAGACTCTGTATGCCTTGCAAGTAGATGAATAACCAACAAAGTATCCTGCATCCACCTTAGGATCAAATTTGTGGAGTTGATCCTTTGTGTTGAGAATAAAACAGGGACACCCAAATGCTTTGAAAAATGAAATCAGAGGAGCCAAATGATGGAGAACTTCATATGGAGTCTTCATCAACCTCTGATTTACTAAAACTCTATTTTGCACATAACAAGCTGTGTTGACAGCTTCGGCCCAAAAGGTCAATGGCAAACCTGAGTCAGCCAGCATGGACCTTGCAGCTTCAATGAGGGTCCTGTTCTTTCTCTCCACTACTCCATTTGTTTCTGGAGTCCTTGGAATGCTGAACTGCCTTTTGATTCCCTTTGAAGAGATAGAAGTCATCAAGTGTATGATTTCTGAACTCAGTTCCATTATCACTCCTAATACACTTGACTGGAAGGGAATACTGCTTCTCAATGTACAGCACAAAGTGGATAATCTTCTGAGCAGCCTCATCCTTTGAATGTAGAAAGAAAGTCCATACAAATCTGGAGTAATCATCCACAATTACCAGACAGTATTTCTTCTTTGCCATGCTCATTACTCTCACAGGACCAAATAGATCCATATGCAGTAATTGCAAGCAGGCAGTGGACTTGGACACTTCAATAGGAGGGAATGAGACCTTGTGCTGTTTTCCTTTTAAACAAGCAGTGCATGTTTCATCACAGTGGAACTCCTTTATTGGTAAGCCTCTGACTAAACTATTGTGGCTAAGCTGATTCATGTTTTTGAGATTAACATGACCAAGCCTCCTGTGCCACAGTTTAGATTCTTGAGAAGAGGCTTTGGAAAATAGGCAAGGATTGCCTTTGAGATCTATCTTCTTAGAGAGATCTAAGGCATACACTCTTCCTGTCCTGTTGGCTTTCAGGAGAGTGTGATCATCCAACACCTTGTCAATCAAGTGCAAAACTTTGGATGACAGAATCCTACAGTTTTGACTTGTGAAAAGGGCAACATGGCCTTTATCACACATTTGACTGACACTCAAGAGGTTGTACTTGAGATTTTCCACATGATTAACATCATCAAATTTGATTTCTCCATTGGAGACAAAGCCCTTACCGATGATGTAACCCCTAGCATCATTGCCAAAAGAGACAAATCCCTTCTTTCCTTGAGAGTAGTCATGAAGAAGAGAGATGTTCCCAGTCATGTGCATAGATCCCCCACTGTCTACATACCAGATGCTACTTTGGCATGTTGAAGAACCCTGCAATAATAAACAATCAGTTAGTTTTAGAGACCCAAACCTTTTTGTTTTTGGGCCTGGTCTCATCAATAGATGGTAAACTAACATGTTTATTTGTAACAACAGCCTGAGAGGAAGAAGATGGTGTAGAAGAGGAGTCCTTTGGCTTAGACCTCCTTTTCTGTGGTTTCAACATAGGAGAATCTAGTTGGTTAACTCTACCCAACAGATGTTGTACCATCATCACCAGCTGTGTCTGATTTTGTGATAAAGCTTTCAGCTCATCAGACACATTGCTAGTGGAGTTAGATAAGGTCCTATGTTGCACCTTCTTCTTTTGAGCACCCTCAGCTGTCACCTGTTTAACTCCTTCCTTTTTGATTGCTTTAAGGACTTAAGGGTTACAGGATTTGATGTTGCTGATACAAATGTGGTCTCAAACTCAGTTTTCATTTTTACCATTTTCTCATTAATTTCTTCTTTTGTTTGAGTTTGGAACCTCTTTTGTACCAACAATCATCTGTAAGATGATTGAACAAACCACATACTTCACATGGTTTCTTCTTCATCTTAGGTTGATCATCAACTAAAGATGGTGAAGCAACAGAAGACTTGTTCTTCAATGCTTTGGAAGCATTGGTTGCTTTCTTGACAGCCTCTTTAGTAGTCTTCAAACTCTTTCTACTAGCCAGTTTTCTTCTCTCAGTGCTGACAGCAGTTGAAGTTTGAACTTCAGGTGTTAAATCCTGCTCTCCAGTCCTTTCAGGACCTTCAGGATTACTCCTGAGTTGATCAACTTATTGATCATGTGAATGTCAGCATTTGGACCATCAACATCAGCTGATAGGTTCAAGAGGACTTGATGCTGACTGCTACTTCTGATTGTGCTGTATCAGAAGGTAGATCACATGATGTGATGGATTGGTTATCACTCTCACCATCAGATTCTACCTCTGCTCTTGGGGTAAAATCTGTAGGTGGAGCAGTGTGATTGTAGCCAATTCCAAACTTCACATTTGAAGCAGATTGCTTACTAAGAAGCATTTCAAAACCTTTGCATGATTGTACCCATCTATCACACTCGACCTGGGTAACTGCAAGGGTTTCTTTGAGATCTTTGTACTTCTCTAGAAGTACATCTTCTCTAGCCTTATCATCAATTATTTGGCAATTCAGTTTATAAACCTCATCATTTTTATCTTTGAGCACAAACTCAAACTCAGCTTTGTTTTTGGAAATTATTTGTTCTAGCTCAATGTTCTTATTAATTAAGCTACATTTGCTTCTCTAATGGAAGCAAATGCTGCTATGCATGGTTCAGAACATAATTTGGCTTTTGCCTCAGAGGATACCTGTGATACCTGAGGTGTAGAGGCATTGGAAGATGAAGTATCAGCAGACTCCAAAGCCATAAGAGCTAGATTCCCAAAGGGACTGTCACCACCATGTTGACCAGCACCTGAGAACAGTTGATCATGACCAGACAAGTCATCTGGTAAACTGCTCAGTCAACAACTCCTGGGGTGAAGAAGCTGTGTTGTTGAGATGAAGTTGTTGATGAGATAGGGAAGGCTGAGGTTCTGGTAAGCATGAGGTTGTGGTGTCATAGGAACTTGAACTTGATTTGACTGTGGCATGTAATAACAAGGGTACTGATATGGCATTTGACCCTGAGGAACAAAATATGCCGGAGATTGTTGTTGAGGATGATGACTAGATGTGACAGGATGTTGCCCTCTGTGTTGTTGACTATTGCCAGGAAAAGTCACAAAGGGTGCAGTAGAGTTTGATCCAGTTGATCTACACTCTCTTGCAAAGTGTCCAAGCCGTTGGCATTTGTGACACCTCAACTTGCTCTTGTCAAAACCAACTTTGGTTTTGCCAGAGAGTCCTGGGAATTTTCTTCCAGTTCTTTTGTAGAACTTCTGAGATCTGATATTTATCAAGGCCATTTGGCTCAAAATATCCATCTCTTCTAAGTCATCATCAGCAATCCCCTTGAGATCATCCATAATGAAACATAGATTGTCATTATTACACCCAGTGAACTGACCATCAACACTTACAAATGCAGAATCAGAAGTGCTCGAAGAGAAATTAATATGCTCATCATACTGGCATTCAGATGAAGCATATTCTGACTCATGACCCACCAAGGCAGTGTTGCCTTGTATAAAGTCTTCAGTGAGCTTTCCAGATGAAGACAGCTTTCTCTTCTGTTCTATCTCTCTCTCAAAAGTGAGCAATTTCCCATGGAGTTGGGTGAGAGATAGTTTGTCCAAACTTGCACTGGAGCGTAGGACAATAGTATATGTGTCCCATCTCTCAGGCAGTGATCTGAGAAATCTGTTATTCATCTGAATATTGGTGTATTCAAGTTTGACCATTTTTAGTTCAGAGATCAAACAAGAAAACCGCTCATATTGTTGAGTCAGTGTCTCACCCTTTCTATGAGAGAATGTCTCATATTGTTGGGCAAGAATTTCTCTATTATTTGCCAAGACCTCATCTGTTCCTCCAAATTGTTCTTTCAAAGCAATCCAGAGGTCATGGGCAGTTTCATGATGCATTAGCCCAGAATAGATTTCATTGGGCAAAGCCATGGCCAGAATTCCATGGGCTTTTGCATCAATCTCAAGCAACTTCTTATCCTCATCTGAGTATTGCTCCCTCCTCTTCGGAACCATTTGATTGGTTTCCGGGTTATTCACCATAGGCTTGTGTGGACCATGTACCACTGATGTCCAACACCCTGCGCTGTTAACAGACAGGTGATGGAGCATACGTCTTTGCCATATGTTATACTCATCCTAACCAGCATAGGAGGCTTGGTTGAGGAACCAGTATTGTGAGGATCATTGGAGGGAGTGGTCATTTTCAGTTCAAAAACAGTTTAGTTCAAGTTTTAAAAGTTTTAGACAAACCACAACAAACTCAATGAGAACCAAGAAAAAGATCTCAGGATGAATGAGCAGAAATACAGAAAATTCAATCTCTATAACCGTTTCTTGCAAAAACAAAAGCTAATTCAATCAAACTTGGATCTTGAATAGCAGTTTCAATGATCAATTATTAGATCGATCAATGATTAACCTGCTCTGATACCATTTGACAGGATCAGTGATCACAAGTTTGATGTATGATAAAAAGCAGCGGAATACAAACAGAATTAGACAAATTGTAGCAAGCAATCGATATTTGTAAGCATTAAGATCGCATACGGTTATAGGGAGAGAATATGTATTTCTGATTTCTAGGAATGTTTATAGATGTAGAATATTTCTAATCAAATCAATCATTCATTCCATTCAATTACTCATTTCACTCACTGATTACAATAGGTTGTCACTCCTTATATAGAGTGCACAATCACTCTGCTGTTATCACGGAAAGTGACAACTGGCAGATCCAATACAGAAATAACTAATTCTTAACAAACTACTGAAATGTTCACAACTACTGAGAACATATCAGCAAGTTAAGTACAAAATATAAAACTACTGAAACTACAACGACTGAAGAACAAGCTCTTCAGTCGTTTTACAAAACTACTGAAACATAGAAAATAAAACTACTGATATCACAACTACTGAAGAAGTACTCTTCAGCAGTTGTGACAAACTACTGAGGCTTCAGTACTTGATCTTCAGACTTTGACCTTCAGGTGTTTCATCATCAGCTGATGATTCAGTAGATATCATCAAGCTGATGTCTTCAGTCTTTGTCTTCAGACTTTGTACATCAGTTGTTGATCTTCAGCACTTGTGAACTCTTCAGCTGTTGTACTTCAGTACTTTGGTCTTTCAGCTTCAGCACTTGTGTTCTTCAGCTGTTGTACTTCAGCACTTTGGTTCTTCAGCTGTTAAGGTCTTCAGCACTTGATCTTCAGCTGTTGAAGTCTTCAGCACTTGTCAAACTACTGATGAGGCTTTCAGCAGTTGTTGTGATACCGTGTGGGACTTAGAGGTTTTCTGATCTTGGCTCATTGGTTCTTTTGGTCCAACATGATTTTAATAAAAGGTGTTTGAAAGCATGCATACAAGGTCATAGAGTTTTTCTAATGCTGAATTATGAAACTTAATTTCTTTTGAAACACAAGTTATGTAACACCCCGTTATTTATTGGATCTACAAATGAAGAAAAGACATAAATCCAACGTCGTGGGCTAAACTCGCCACGAGAGAAATTTGGGTATGTGGTATATTTTTAGGAGAGGCGGCCTTTACCCCTCTCCCCCACACTCACATTTGAGCCAAAAGAGAGGATCAGAGAAGAAGGATAAAAGGGAGAAAAATTTGGTTTCGAGTTGGTTCAAGTGAGCAAAATCAACATTTACTCGTCAAAACGAAGCTCTTCTCATGTGTTCAGTTGTGTGAAGTAACTAGGACCCCTCTTTTACATGGTTTTTGACGAATGATTTTTGGCCGACACATTTGAAAAAATTTGGGTTTTTGAGGTGTGGCTTGTTCTGACCTGTTTGGTTATGTGTATGATTCTTTGGGTCTTCCTTTTGGCTTGTGTGTGCTTGAAGGTGTTGGGTATATGAATTTACAAGGTTTATGATGGTTGATTTGGGCTAGAGTGGGTTTAGATGAGCTTGGAGTCGAAAATTGCAAATGGTTGGAGAACTTCATTCTGCACCTGCTAGGGCTAGGCTACCAATGGAGGCCATACGCCGATTGAGGTGCGATTGGGTTCATTTCGCCATGATTGATGGTTCCTTCGCAACGATTGAGAACTCATTCGCCCTATTAGGGTAGTACATTGGGGAGTCATGCGACTTCGTGTGCAATCGCATAAGTTACATCCGCATTACCTTCATCCGCATCAGATCCATTCACACGTTGGTGTTCATTCTGCATAGTATTCATCCGCATTAGTCCATCGCATTATGTGGTCATTCGCATGGGGGCCATGCTACTGAAGGTGTCCATACGCCCAAATGGACTGTTGCACTCGAGGAAAAGTGTGGTTTAAACTTTCTGACTTTCGGGGGAAAGTGCAGATGTAAGTTTTGACGTAAAGGTTCCCGTAAGTTCATGTAAGATGATGGTTGAGTTTAGAAGCATGTTGGGCATGATGATTATGTTGCATGATTATGCATGATGTATGATGATGTTGCCCTGTAGATGCTGATGACTATGTATGTTTGTTCCCTTATATGATGTTGTTTATCTTTCCTGTGGCTTACGTGTTATGTTAATGATGAAATGAAA
This sequence comes from Flaveria trinervia, assembly GCA_025506515.1. NCBI lineage: Eukaryota > Viridiplantae > Streptophyta > Magnoliopsida > Asterales > Asteraceae > Flaveria > Flaveria trinervia. The sequence goes on from CM046457.1 coordinate 32,061,561, forward strand.
GTAGTATGTAACGTAAAGCGAAAGATAATGATAGAGGAACAGGAAGTAAGAATGCATGCATAATGAATGTGAATGTAAAGAAGTCTTGCAAGCATAGTATGTCGGGACACACCATTAAAGGGTTTAGCCCAATTGTGCAACGGGTTCGCTACCCCGAGAGGATGCACATCGGGTCTTTCGTTGTGATTGACCATATGTATGGAACCATGTTGCTTGCCTTAGGTACTATGACCAGAGGTGCTGGGCACCATGAATGAAGATCTATTATAGGCTTAGGTCCCATACCATGACATGAAGGGCATAGCACATGCAATGGTATTCCTGAACTTTATCTAGGTACTGTGGCCAGAGGTGCGGTGCACCGTGAAATGAAGGTCTATGATAGGATTAGCCCGGTATCATGAGCATGAAGGGTAAAGTTCATGGTGATGACGAAAGGAAAAGATGTAATGATGAATGAATGAATGAAAGTAAGAATGATGAATGAACAAAAGTAACGAATGATGAAGAAAATAGATATTATCTATGTGTACGTATGTGGTATGATGGCATGAAAATAAAGAACGGTATTAACGAAAGAAAAGTATGTTTTATTTATAAAACTAGAACTCACTCAGCAACACTGACTTTGATGTGTTCCAGTTGGCAAGTAATGATTGTTGAGGATGGCACGAGGTGGCTACTCAGCTCTTTTGGGATGGCATCCATTTATATAACGCTTTTATGATGTAATGCAACAATGTATTTTGTAACTAATTAACGATGTATTATTTTGCGAAAGCCACTATATTGAAATGAAATGTCATTCTTGAATGTTTCCGCTGTAGTATTTTTGTAAGATAAATGAAAATGTATGTTTTATGTGTAATGATTTACCAGCTGTAAGCGTCCCGAGAATGGGGCCTTACAGTTTAACACCATCCGTTTGCACAACACTTAAGTCACTTAGAAACTCTTAATGGGATAAAGGTCACCTAACCATTTTGAGGGAACTTGTGATTGAAGTTGGAATACCATATTTGTAGAATAAAGGTCACCTAACCACTTGTGTTGGTAAACCCACATGTGTGTGTAAGTAGGGTGACTTGATTTGCAAACCATGTTGAATGGATCACCTACAATGTGGTTTACAACCGGTGTTGATGGGAGTAACATGCCAACTATACATATGATGTTTAAATCGATCCCATACCTATTGAAGTTGCAAAGGGTTGCAATTGTCAAATGTTGACTACCTTGTTAATTTAAATAATGGGATAAAGGTAACCTAACCACTATTTAATATAACACTAGATTCTAGAATTTTAATTTTGTAAGGCCCGTTCCTGGGCACCTCAAAGTTGGTCATTCATTGCACATAAACATTTTAAAACGTACATATATTTTGCAGCGGAATTTTAAAATTTCATTAATAACTAAAACCATGTCATTTCATTCATTTACAACATTTGTTTTCATCACAAAATACAAACATATGTCAAAATACGATGCCAGCCTCATAATGCTCCCGGTAGCTTATGCATCCATGCCTGCAACTCCTCAGCATCAACAAATACCTGCGAACTATCATGCATACAAAAGTCCGCGACACTGAGTGACTTCTAGTTTTATAATAAAACATACTTTTCCTTCGTTAAAACCGTTCTTTACTTTCTTTCAAAATCATACAATACTTTACATTCGTTCGTGATCATACATCATACGTACATACAAATAATATCATTATTATGTTTGTCATTACGTTAGTTAACTTATGTTCATTCAACGTATTACATTAACTTTCACTATTCTCTAGATCCGGTTAGACTTTACTCTCTCCATGGCACTCAGCCACCATTACTGAGGTCAAATGACAAGGGTCTATATCGTAAATTATTATGATAATTCGTTAACGTTCATTTCATACGTTCGTTCTTTCCATAATTATCTTTCGTTCATTACTCGAATCTTATCTCATGCAATATCCTCGACTCATGCTCAAAAGCTGATGCTGTGACGGGGTCTGTACACAAACCCCCGACTCATGTCCGAAGACTAACACAGCACCGGGATACGCGACAAAGATCCCATTCTAGTCAATCACAGGGATTGAACTCTATTCGAGTCTGTTGCAACACAAAGTCGCTCACCTCATACATATGCTTGGCTTTTTGCCACACCCACGAAGTTATACGTAACTTGGATAACCATCATATATTTCACCCCCAACAAAATGGGTACCTACACCCCCATCGAAATGGGTACCTACACCCCCATCGAGATGGGTACCTACACCCCCATCAAAATGGGTAACAACACCCCCGTCGAAATGGGTAACAACACCCCCATCGAAATGGGTAACAACACCCCCATCGAAATGGGTAACTACACCCCCACCAAAATGGGTAACAACACCCCCATCGAAATGGGTAACTACACCAAAGGTCAGCCACAAAGACTGGAACCCTTGCGTGCACACTTTAGGATTTGCTGAACCTCACGCGGTAGAGCTGAAGGTGTTCGAGCCATCCACTGACTATACTTCGCTTGCAAGCCTCTCACGTTCTCGTTCATTCATTAATGCATGCATTCATTCATTACGTTTCTCTTTTCATTGTCTTCCACTTTACGTTACATAATACTTTCATTACATTCATTAACGTTCAACGCAAAGCAAGGGGAAGACATACATACATAATAAGGAACATATACATAATCATAAACATACACATCACCATACAGGCAATATTATACATACGTAACACACATCAGACATAAGCCATCACATCATAACCAGGCCTATCTCCCCGTATTACCCCTTAAAACCACTTAGAAACCTTAAGTCCAAACTGGGCGCATGGGACCTTCCATGCGCATGAGCATAAAAATTCTAGTGTAAAACAGTCTGGGCGCATGGGCACTATTTGGCCGCTTCTGCCTTGTTCAAGCGCTTTGCCACTATGCAGGCGCATGGCACCTGTTTAGGCGCATCACCAACACTTAGCCGTTTTGGCACTTGGGCGCACGTGCATTATTTAGGCGCATGGCCGACACTTGGGCGCATGGCCAACACTTGACGCATGGGCAACTTAGGCACATGGGCCACTATTTAGGCGCATGGCCAACACTTGGGCGCATGGCCAACAATTAGGCGCATGGGCCACTCATGCTGGGCGCATGGGCCACTCATGCTGGGCGCATGGGCCACTGTTTGTGCGTGTGAGCCACCTCCGGGCGCATGGACCACTGTTCATGTTCATCAGAACATTCTGAAATATTTTCTATGCTACCAACATCACCCGATTATCATTCTAATGATACCCAAGCACAGATCTAACATACTAAGGGCATCTAAGCATGCTACACATCATCACTAACCTATAATCAACTCTAAAACATATATATATATATACATACATCATTTCGAACATGAGGTTGTAGACCCATGGTTACTTTCAAAATATTTACTTAGTATGCATAATAGCCCTAAACAAGTTGAAAATCAGTAAAACAGCAGTTCTAGAAACTCACCTTGAGCAGCCTTTGAGAAACACACTTCCAGTTCGAGACCCACCTTCGATTCAACTCTTGAATCCTGATAACAAACACTAAACACCAAGAAATTGGTCAAGAACTCGAAACCCAGCTGAAACTGAGCTCTTATAAGAGAAGACTTACCTTTGCAGCTGCTTCTTCCTCTTTCTCTCTCTTCTTTCTTCCTTTCAGCTGAATGTAGAAGATGAAGAAGAAATGGGTGACCATGCCCCTTTAAACCTTAAAGTAAAAAGGTTCTATACATTGTACACTTTATCCCCCTCCACTTGTGCTCATTTTCTATTTTTTCTATTTACTTTTCTTTTCCTTTTATTTGAATAGATATTCGGGGTGTTACAAATTTGAGTATGACACATAAAAGGGTACTAATAATTAAAATATGATAATATCGAAAATACTAAAATTAAACTTTGTTAATTTTGTAGATGGCCACCAACAACAATGAAAATAATGATATCCCGTTCGCTCACTCACTATCACTAAGGACCATTCTCCAAAAGGAGCGTCTAAACCATAACAATTTTATTAATTGGTTTCGAAACATGAGAATTGTTCTCAAGCAAGAGAACGGTCGTATATTTTAGATTATCTGATTCCCGATCAACCCAATAAGGAGGATGAGGAGGCCTTCAATAATGGGTGAAATACATTGAGGACTCGATCGAAGTGTCTTGCCTTATGTTGGCATGTATGACTCCAGATCTCCAAAAGGAGTAAGAACATCACGGAGCATAAACATGATTACCCAGTTGAAGGAAACGTTCCAACACTAAGAAGGGTAGAGCGCTTCAAAATGGTTCAAGCACACCATGCATTTCGTATGGATGACACCTAATCGGTCTCATCTTATGTGCTTAAAATGAATAGCCACATTGACCACCTCGAAAGGTTGAATTGTCCCGTCTCGAAAGAGTTGGCTACAGATTTGATCCTCAACTCTTTGTCAAAAAGTATTGGCAACTTTTTTATGAGTTATAACATGAATGGGGTGGGACAAGAACATAATTGAGCTTCACTCTATGCTCAAAACTACCGAGGCGGCCATGGGTAAAAAGGTTTTACCCGTTCTCACCATCAATGAAGGTGGGAATAAGAAAAGGCCTCACCACACACCAAGGCAAGTGTTGCTAAGGGTAAAGGGTATGTTAAGGGAAAGGGAAAGGGAGTGGTAAAAGTGCCACCACCAAAACCAACGGAGAAGAAGCAAAAGGTACCTTCGAATGACCCATGCTTTAAGTGTGGGGAGATAGGACATTGGACAAGAAATTGTCCTATCCATCTCAAAGAGTTGCAAGCTAAGATGGATGATGGGCAAACCTCAGGTACAATTTTGATGATTCAAATTGATCTCAGTTTAATATTCTCTAACACATGGGTATTGGATACCGGATGTGGAACTCATATTTGCAATTTGTTGCAAGGGTTCAAAAGTTCAAGAAAGGGGATGTAAGCCTCTACATGGGGAATGGGGCAAAAGTTCAAGTTGAAGACCGAGGGGACAACATCTTTAAGCTTCCAAATGGTTTGGAAGCAATTTTGAACAATGTTTTCTATGCTCCTAGTTTGACTAGGAACATTATTTCAGTTTCCCGATTAAGACAATATGGTTATGTTTTGACATTTATTGAAAATGAAATTCATGTTTCTTTAAATGACATATTTTATCTTAAAGCTACTCCTATTAATGGTATTTATGAGTGGCTGGTGAAAACATATTATATGATAGCTCATTGTACCAAACCACCACCAAGAAGCCAAAATTGGATCTGAGTCACACCTATCTTTGGCATTGCCGTGTTGGTCATATAAACAAGAAGCACATACAAACAATTCAAAAGAATGATCTTTTAAAAGCAAGTGAATATGATTCATTTGATGTATGTGAATCTTGTTTACAAGGCAAAATGACTAAGGCACCTTTTAGTGGCAAAACCGAAAGGGCAAAAGAATTATTAGGTATCATACATTCGGATGTATATGGTCCTTTTAAGCCAATGACTAGGTACAATGAAAGATATTTCATTACCTTTATCAACGAGTATAGTCGAGATGGGTATGTGTACTTGTTAAGACACAACGATGAAGCTTTTGAAACATTCAAAACCTTCCAGGATGAAGTAGAAATTCAACTCAACAAGTCAATAAAAATTATCCGCATCGATAGAGGAGGTGAATATCTAAGTGATGCTTTTAGAGATCATCTTAGAAATTGTGGGATTGTCTCATAACTATCTCCACCTGGAACACCACAACACAATGGTGTGTCCGAGAGGAGAAATCAAACTCTATTGGATATGGTTTGATTTATGATGGCTAGAAGCTCATTGCCTTTATTATTTTGGGGTTTCACTTTGCTCTCTGCAACCCGTATTTTGAATATGGCCCCAACCAAGAAAGTGGAAAAGACACAATTTGGAATATGGCATGGAAGGGTTCCATCTCTATCATATTTAAAGGTGTGGGTTTGTGAGGCTTGTGTTAAGACTCCCACCTCAAATAAGTTAGAAAGTCGTTCCACTAAGTGTATCATTATTAGATATCCTAGAGATTTTATGGGATATTATATCTATTATCCATTGGAACAAAAGGAGTTTGTTGCCAAGAAGGCTGAGTTCTTAGAAGCTAAGTTCCTTATGGAAGGAGCTAGCAGTAGAACAATAGATCTTAAGGAAGATTAACAACAACAACCCAATACATGTTTTGTTGACACTAGAACTCAACATGAGGATGTTGAGGATGATCAAATGGTTGATCAATATACATAAAGCGTTCACATATCTGGTAGAATTAGTAATCCACTTGAAAGATATGGATTTTTTCATAGATGGATGCTATGTGTTAGATTCCTATGAACCAACCACATACCATGATGTAATGTCCAATTTGGATTGTGATAATGCTTGAAGCCATGAACGTTGAAATGCAATCCATGTATGACATCCAAGTGTGGGACTTGGTTGTACCACCTCTTAACTCAAAGTAGTTGGAAGTAAGTGGGCTTTCAAGAAGAAAACTAGTATGCATGGAAACTTGGATACTTATAAAGCTAGACTTGTAGCAAAAGGTTTCACTCAAACTCAAGGGGTTGATTATGATGAGACTTTCTCGACGGTTGCATTGCTAAAGTCTATTAGGATATTATTTTCCATAGCTGCTCATTATGATTATGAGATTTGGCGAATGGATGTCAAAACCACTTTTCTAAATGGATATCTTGAGGAAGATGTCTATATGGTTCAACTTGAAGTTTTGTCAATCCAAAAGATCCTGAAAAAGTATGCAAGTTAAACAAATCAATCTATAGATTAAAGCAAGCATCAAAAAGTTGGAATCACCATTTTGATGAAGAGGTAATCAAATTTGGGTTAATCAAAAACGCTGATGAAGCATGTGGTATAAGAAAGCTAATGGGAGCATCATCACTTTCCTAGTATTGTATGTTGATGACATCCTACTACTTGGAAATGACATTCCATCCTTGGAAGGTGTAAAAACCTGGCTTGGAAGTTGTTTTTCCATTAAGGATCTTGGTGAAGCCGCTTATAGTTTGGGAATAAAGATCTATAGGGATAGATCAAGGTGGTTGATAGGTTTAAATCAAAGTGCATACATTGATAAGATCTTGAAAAAGTTCAAGATGGAAAACTCTAAGAAAGGTATCGTACCTATTCAAAGCGGAATGATATTGAGTATGACTCAAGTCCAAGCTCAAAAGTTGAGCAAGATAAGATGAAGGGAATCCCGTATGCATCTGCTATAGGATCCATCATGAATGCAATGATATGCACTAGGGCGGACGTGTCCATGACAAGCCGATACCAGTAAAATCCTGGAATTAGTCATTGGATGGCTGTTAAGAACATACTTAAGTACCTAAGGAGGACTAAAGATATGTTCCTAATCTATGGATCTGGTGAGGAGGAACACGTGGTAAAAGGTTACACGGATGCGAGTTTCCAAACTAATCGGGATGATTCACCATCGCAATCGGGATACATTTTCGTCTTGAATGGAGGAGCAATCTCTTGGAAGAGCTCTAAGCAAGATGTGGTGGCATTATCAACTACAGAGTCATAATACATCGCCTCTTCATTAGTAGCTCAAGAAGCTGCATGGTTGAAGAAATTCATTGCCGATCTAGGAGTGGTCCCTTCCATTCAGGACCCCATAGAAATTCTTTGTGATAACGAGGGTGTGATTACTCAAATTAAGGAACCCCGTGCATCATCAAAAGACTAGGCACATTGAGCGGAGATTTAACTACATAAGGGATGAAGTTGAAAAAGGAAAGATATCTATTCGACACGGATCAAAACATTACGGATGCACTCACGAAGCCTCTTGAAAAGGCAAAGCATGAAGGTCATACTTGTGCCATGGGACTTCGATATTCCAGTGACTGGATTTGAATTTTAATTATGTACGTGGATATTAGAACCTTTTCTTACTTGAATAAATTATTTGGTTATAATGTTTCAACTAATGTTCCTATTTTACATTTTTTAAAATCCATGAGTAAATTATTTACTGAAAATGTCCATAGTCATTCATTCTTGTGGGAACAAGTATGAGGGTAAGACTATTATGAACTTGGATTGGTGGATATTCATATTGATGAATATATAGCAAAGGGTTGCTGCCATGGTTCATAGATATTTGTGGGATACGAATATTGGATTGACCCACATCTGAAATAATACTACATGAAATCTTCTTGATTGATCATAAGTAAATTTGAGTAAAGGAGAATATCATTTGGTATCCTCTGACCTGAGATACATATTGAACCTTGATATTCACCGAATGTTATACTTTGACTTAGTTTTTCGCTAATTTGAAACATGACACTACATAAGCCTGATTTCAAGTATAATACGAGGTGATTATGAGAGACGTATGTATTCAAGATAGGATTTGTCCCTCTTATTTGTTGAGAGTAAGATGTCTAAAGCCTGCTAAAGCTGAATCAAAGGAGAATGATCACTCTGTGTCTCCAGGATTTAACATGACATTTGTGAGAAAAGGATAGATGATTGATTCACCTAAAACAATTCGAGTAAGGTAATTGAAGGGGATGATGTTATTGAATGGCTCTTAGTCATACATGTAAGGGTAGTAAACCGTTGTTATGCGGTATTTACAGCTTCCATCAATCTTCTATGAATCTTGTGCAAGTGGGAGATTGTTGGATCTTATATGTCCAAGACACATACAAGATTGATGTGGTTTGTACGTTATGATTCAAATCGGGTCATACCCAATAACAAGCTAAACAAACACCAAAACTATTTATTTGTTGATATGATCAAACAAATAAATATTGACACCAATTTAGAAAATGGATATTATAAATTATTGCATTTTAAATATAACAAATTAAATGAATATTTTGTTCATGAGAACTTATTTGTATTGTTATTTAAGTTGGTTAAATAACAGCAAATAAAGTGTGTTTAAGTTATAAAATTAAAAAGGTTTAGTTTTATAAACTTATGCATATTTAAATGAGTGTGAAAACTTTATAAAAAATATGAGGGAACCTCTCCATTTTCGGCCACCCCTTGGTGTCCACCTTGGGATTCCTTTTGTTTTGTTTTAATACAAGACTTAAACCAATTTCAAACTCTATTCCATACACACTCTCTCTCACAAACATGCAAAGATCTCTCTTCTTTCTTTCTCGACTGAATTTCGAGTTTGAAGTGGCTGATTTTAGATTTGCAAGAAAGCCTAAGAAGAAGAGGGTTGGTGTTCAACTTCCTAACAAGTTAGGTGTTTGCAAGAGCTTGTGGGTATACAAGCTTGACGTCTTCTTCTTTGGAGGCTTCCATTCAAGAACATCATCATCTTCATCTAACATCCACATCATCCTCTTGTTCTTAGAAAGGTTGTATTCTAAGACCACCCTATGGTTGTTTATGTTTGATAGCCTTCTTTTCACATATACACGATCCTTGTTCTTGGGTTTATTATTTTGATTAATAATGGTTTATTTAAGCAACTAAAACAAGTTTTATATCACTTTATATCCGCTGCGTTAATTGTATAAACGCTTAAACTATCTTTGATAAACTTACAACAAACCCAACAATAGCATCTAGAGCCGGTTATGTGGAAAACTTGCTTCAAAAGTCCAAGAAAAGATAGTTTTGTTGGGCTTTTTCAACCCATTGGGGGATGATTTTATTTTGGATGGATGAATCCCTTGTCTTTCAAGTTTTATTTTACATCCTTGAGAATAAACCTTGAAAGATTGATGTGAAATGGTTGATTGTTTTGATTGGAAAAAACCCTAAATTTTAGTTTATGTTGGCTGAAATTTCAAGGGTTAAAAAAGGAGTTCATTTTGTTCTTGGATATTGTATTTGGATACATGTTTTGGTGCATAACATAGCCTTGACCAAGTGTGTTTCGGATTTGTTGAATGTTTTGTCATGTTTGGTTTTATTCTTTCAAATGGTTGTAATTATAATTTTTTGTTTGTAACTTGGGTTGTAATTTATTTATTCTTTGGTTATGTAATAAATAGATTAGGTGCATTTCATTTATTAGAAAACTTATTTTAGGATATGATTTTGTAAACGAAGATGCACAAGTTAGAGACCCAAAGGATGCTACAAAGGAAGGACACAACAGACATGGACACTTGAAGCATTTGGATGTGGGTTCAAGTGGGAGTTCATGGTCACATTTTGATGTGTCATTGTTAACCCTTAGAAAAGACCTAATGAAGAAGGCAGTGGTGGAAGAGGTTCACCGGGTCATGCAGACAATTCTGCCATCTGTGGTGACTGAAGTGATCAAAGGAATAGATCCTCGGGAGAGAGGGAGCAACGGACTAAGACGGTTGTCTGTACTGATGAGGAGGAAGAAGAGCCTGTGCATGAGATGGCACGAGGCTATAACTATGTGGCATTTCAAAGATGCAAGTCCCTGAATTTTGATGGCAATGGCACTACTGCTGCTGCTCACCGGTGGGTGTGGGAGATGGAGGTTGTTCTTAATATCAGTGAGTGCTGAGAAGATCAAAAGGTGAAGTTTGCTACCCATTCATTTGTGGACTCGACTCTGTGTTGGTGGGACAATATCCTCCAAGCTGAGGGTAGTAGGGCAATTAGTAGGATGCGGTGGAGCGAGCTGAAGAAGCTGGTGACTGAGGAGTTCTGTACTCATAGAGAGTTGGAGAAGGTGGAGAGGGAGTTCCTACATCTGGAGGCGGGAACCAAGATACACCAATAATACACCACAAGTTCAATGAGATGGCATGGCTGGTGCCGAATCAGGTGATGGCTCTGTAATTAAAGATCAAGTGATACATCTTAGGATTGCAGGCGGATATCTGTAGGCACATGATCGTTGCCCGACCGAGCACGTTTAGGTCGGTGGTTGATCTAGCAGGAAGACTGTATGCTGAACGAGGAATGGTGGTGGCTAAGGTGAGTAAAAAAGGTGGTGGTGACCAAAATTGGAATGGAAAGCGGTTTGGACGTGGCGGTGCTGCACCAAACATCAAAAGTGCACAGGTGCATGACCGACGTGTGGTCACATCCGATACGGGGTCTAGAAGATGTGTCAAATGTAGGAAGGAGCACACCAGAGAATATAGGTTGGGATTGAACGTCTGTTTCAAGTGTGGAAAGCCTAGCCACATGGCAAGAGAGTGCAAGGTCGCGAGGTGCTATAACTATGGCGGGGACGACCACATGAGCCGGGAATATGAGAAGCCAAGGGCTGAGAGTTCCAGAGGGAAGTAGACGACCGAGACTAAAGGGCAGAAGGCGAGCGCAAGAGCCTTCACGGTGATCAAGAGGAGGATAGGACGGATCCTGATGTTGTGCTAGGTACATTTATAATAAACCAAACTTTAGCTTCTATGTTATTTAATTTCGGTACTAGGAAGAGTTTTTTTCTACTAATTTATGTGCTAAAATGCCTATTAGTAGTAGGAGTATAGATAAGCCCTTCGATGTAGAAACTGACATAGGTAAGTCTACCAGGATTGTAATCTGATAGAAGGTTATGATATAGAACTAGAAGGTCATAAGTTTCTTTCTAGACTGTTTATGATGACATTAGGCGGGTTTGATGTAGTACTAGGAATAGACTGGTTAGCGGACGGCGAGGCAAATATTGTATGTCACAAGAAAATGATTAGAATTACAGTACATGATAGAAGACTAGTGACGATCTATGGTGATCGAGTTACGACGATTCTGAAGGTGATATCGATGGCAGTAGCGAGAAAGTGCATAAGGCGTGGGTGTAGTGCCCACCTAGCCTACGTAAAAGGTGTGGATACGCCAACACCACAACTGTCAGATGTACCAGTTATGTGTGAGTTCCTAGATGTGTTTCTAGAAGATTTACCAGGTGTGCCACCAGACCACAAGATCAAGTTTCAGATTGACTTGATACCCGGTTCCTAACCTGTTGCTAAAGCGTCGTATTGGTTAGCCCCCTCTGAGATGAAGGAATTGATGGAGCAACTACAATAGTTGCTTGATAAGGGGTTCATTTGATCGAGTATATCTCCATGGTGTGCCCTGATCTTGTTCCTGAAGAAGGATGGTAGTATGAGGATATGCATCGAGTACCGTGAGTTGAACAAGTTGATGGTGAAGAATCAGTACCCATTACCGAGGATTGATGACTTGTTTGATCAACTCCAACGTGCTAGTTGGTTCTCAAGGATAAACCTTCGATCTGGATACCATCAGTTGAAGGTAAAGGAACAAGATATTCCTAAAACAACTTTTCATACGTGTTATGGACACTATGAGTTCCTTGTTGTGTCTTTTGGTTTAACCAACGCGCCAGCTTCTTTTATAGATTTGATGAATCGAGTTTGTTGGCAAATGTTGGATAAATCAGTGATTGTGTTTATTAATGATATCCTAATTTATTCAAAGAATGAGGAGGAGCATGCTGGTCATATTCGAGAGGTGTTAGAAAAATTGAGAAAGGAGAAGTTGTATGCTAAGTTCTCCAAGTGCGCGTTCTGGTTATGCGAAGTTCAATTCTTGGGTCCGTAGTGAATTGCGAGGGGATTATGGTAGAACCGAAAAAAGTATAAGCTGTGATGTAATGGAAGTCCCCAAATACGCCATCCGAGATTCGTAGTTTCTTGGGATTGGCGGATTATTATAGGAGATTCATTCAAGACTTCGCAAGATAGCTTCCAGAAGGATGTGAAGTTTGTATGGGGTCAAGAGCAACAGAAGACTTTTGAAGAGTTAAAGATGAAGTTAACTCAAGCTACTGTCTTATCGTTACCCAAAGGTAGCGACGGTCTGGTGGTCTATTCAGATGCCTCTTATTCAGGAGTGGGTTGCGTAGTGATGTAGCGAGGAAAGGTTATAGTTTATGCATCTTGGCAATTGAAGGTTCATGAGGTTAATTACCTAACTCATGACCTGGAGCTAGCAGTTATGGTCTTCGCGTTAAAATTTGAAGGTACTACCTGTACGGGACTAGTGCACTATCTTCAGTGACCACAAAAGCTTGAAGTACTTCTTCGAGCAGAAAGATTTGAATATGAGGCAGAGGCTATGGTTGGAGCTCATAAAAGATTATGATTGCGAGATCCATTACCATCCGGGCAGGGCCAATGTGGTGGCAGATGCCCTTAGTCGGAAAGAGAGACCAGAGGCAATTCGGGTGAAGGCTTATCAATCGGTCACGACCTCTGATGTGATGAAGCAGGTCAAAGAGTTTCAAGATAAGGCGTTGAAAGAGGATCATCTTAACTATGAAAGGATGAGAGGTATAGTTGCGGAGTTAGTTGAAAACACACTTTGTGTTAGAACCTGATTCTGACGGACGTGGATTCCACGTTAAGGGGATTTACATGGAAAGATCATAGATGAGGCTAAGACTCAATACTCCATTCATCCTAATGCCATGAAGTTATATCAAGATATGAAGAAAGATTATTGGTAGCTGGCTATGAAGCATGATGTAGCGAAGTACGTGAGTAAGTGCCATACTTGCTTGCAAGTGAAGGCGGAGCATCAAAAGCTATACTGGAAGATCCAAACGTTGGATATACCCGAGTGGAAGTGGGAGCATATCACCATGTACTTTATTACAAAGTTACCATGTACCGCGAGAGGATATGATGCCATATGGGTGATAGTTGATCGTTTGACGAAGTATTCCTCCGAAAGACTCGCTCATCTATTCATCAAGGAGATCATAGATCGTCATGGTGTACCGGTGTCTATTGTGTTTGATCGTGACACTCAGTTTGCATCCAAATTTTGGAAGAAATTCCATGATGCTATAGGGACGAGGTTACACATTAGCACGACCTATCATCCACAAACGGATGGTCAATCGGAGAGGACTATTGAGACACTAGAAGATATGCTTCGGACATGCGTCATTGATTTTGGAGGAAGTTGGGATGACCACTTACCATTAGATGAGTTCTCATACTATAATAGTTATCATGCCAGTATTGGTATGCCCCCTTATAACATGCTATACAGTAGAAGATGTGGAACACCCGTCTCTTGGAGTGATATGGGACAAAAGGAGTTGGGAAGTATCAAGGTGATCGAGGTTATGACTGAGAAGCTTGAGAAGATTAAAACCTTTATGAATGTAGCTAAAGATAGACAGAAGTTGTATACCAACAAGAGATGTAGACCAATTGAGTTCAAGGTGGGAAATAGAGTTATGTTGAAAGTCTTGCCTTGGAAGGGTATCATTCGATTCCTAAAGCGGGGTAAGTTGAGCCTGAGACACATAGGGCCTTTCCAAATCATTGCTCGAGTATGAGAGGTGGCCTATAGGTTGGAATTACATAGTGTGTTGTGTGGAATTCACCGACAATCCATGTATCTCATGTGCGGAAGTGCTTAGTGACGAAGACATGGTTGTACAACTGGAGGATATTGGATTAGATGAACGGCCAATTATGTGGAGCAACCAGAGGTGACCATTGATTGGAAGGAAAAGAAGTTACGGAATAAAGTGATTCCCTAGTGTGTATAGTGGAAGCACCGAAAGGGATCCCAATCCACGTGGGAGACTAAAGAAAAGATGGGATAGCATTACCCACATCTGTTTGAGGAATAACAGGTTTCAAGGACGAAACCTATATAAAAGGGGTGGACTTGTAACACCTGGGTATTTTTAAAAGACGTAAAATGAGGAATAAAAGAAGGAAATATAATTTAACCAAGTTGAGAGGTTAAATGTGTAAAAGGTACAAAATTTTGTATTATTTTGTACAAAAGTGGGCATGACCGCCCATATTGTCTTTCACATTACTTCTGAAACCATTTTCTAGAGAGAGAAAGTAGAGAAATCTTTGGTTTTAGAGAGAAGGTGAAGAAGAAAGCTGAATTCAAGGTAATAATTCATGTTTTTGAGGTGTTATTAGCTTGTTTAAGCCTCGCTTATGTGCTTATATGTGTTTGTGTGTTCAGTTATGTGTGATTTGGTGGGTTTTAGGTGTTTAAGCTTATAGCAAACGAGTTTGAAGGAAATCATACTCGAAGGTTGCTAAAGTGAGTTCTAGAACCCCCTTTTTACATGATTTTAATTAATTTTGGTGATGGACATGCATGTGTAACGTTTTTATTAAATGGGTGTTTATACCCATATGTATGTGATTGCCGGTGGGGTTTGCTTTGGGTTATTATATATGTGATGATCATGTTATATTAGTGTTTCAGTGGCTTAAAATCTTGGTTCTAGGCTTAGAACAAGATAAATGTTGATTTGGGGACTGAATTATGATGAAATGTAGATGTTAGTTGCCCATGCGCTTGAATAGTGGCCCATGCGCTTGAATAGTGGCCCATGCACCCAATGGTTAAATTTGCCTAATTGTTCCCTAGACACCTATAAACCCATGCGCACAATAGTTCCGATGTGCCTAGAATTAGGCTGAAATTGACTAAGTGTCCATGTGCGTGCATAGTGCCCATGCACCTGGAAATTTTCCCAAGAGCCTAAGTGTTGGGTTATGCACCCAAATAGTGTCCATGCACCTAAAAGTTTCCCATGTGCCTAAGTGTTCCCATGCGCTTGGAAGCCCATAAGCATGCATATTGCTCAGGTGCCTAATGCCTTAGAATATTTTCTAATATTATGGGAAAAAAGTAAAGTGTTAAACTTTGACTTGGGATGTTCCTAGGGTGATGTAAGATGACTTTATGATGTTGGATGATGTGGTATTTGATGTTTATGATGATGCCATGTATGGGTATGTTTATGTTTATGTTTATGTTCCTGGTTATGTATGATTATTCCGTAGCTTTGTATGGTATGATTAATATCAATAAACGTAAGGTAGTTGTAGGATTCTTTATGCCCAAGACACGTAGAATATTGATGCGGTTAGTACGTTATGATCCAAGTCGGGTTGTACCCAATAACAAGCTTTGCAAACACAAACAGTTATTTAATTGATGAGATGATCATGCAATTAAATAACCACACCAAATTTAGAAAAATAGGTTTTCTAAATAAGTTGCATATGAGAGGGAACAACTTATTAGGATATTTTGTTCAAGAATATTATTTGTAGTGTTATTTAAGTAGGTTAGATATAATCAAATAATAAAAGGGGTGTATAACTTATACAATTAAATGGTTAATTGTATAACTTATTAAGTGACTAGTTTAATATAATGTGTGTTTTTGTTTAAGAGGGAAACTCTTTTATTTTAAAAGAATTAGGCCGCCCCATTGAAGGGGCTTGGCCCTTTTTGTTCCTTGAAAACACACATAATAATCCTAGTCCCACACTCAATGTGATTACTCTCAAAAGGGACATGCAAAATTAAAAAAGCTCTCTCTTTCTCTCCCAAAAACCACTCGGCACAAGCAGCAGCAGTTTGGGGTTTTGAGTTGATTTTGGTGGTGTTTCTTCCTAACAAGAAAGTGTTTTGCAATCAAGCTTGGGGTATACAAGCTTGAGAGGACCTCCTTTGGTGCCTTGGTCGATTTCTTGGACAACATCATCTTCCATTCTCGAACATCTTGCTGCTGAAAGGTAGATTATGGCAGCTTCTTCATAGCTGTCCATAATGTGTTGTTTTTATTTTCATAGTAAGCATCATTCACATATAAAAGATTCTCTTGTTCTTGGGTTTGTTTAAGACTTATAACATCAAAATAAATCTGGATTTTCAGTTTATAAACAATGTTATAATGTTTCTCTTCCGCTGCGTTTTTCAGAAAGTTTAATAGGTTAAACTTGATTTTATCTTCTAACAAACCCTACAATGGCATCATGAGCGGTTATGTGGATTGCTTGCTGTTTTTTGTCCTTTAAAAATCGTTTTATGGGACTTCATTACCCTCTTATGGGCTGCAATATTCTTGTATGTTGAATCCCCAAACATTCAAGGTTATATTACACATGCTTGTGATTAAACCTTGAAAGATATGTATGTTGATATGTGTATTGTTTGGACATGTTTAAAACCCAAAATCTCAGTTCATGTTGGCTGAAATTTAGTGGGTTTTAGTGGGATTCTTTGTTATATTTGGATGATATGATGGGTTTTTAGTTAGTGCATAACCTAGCTTTTGGCCTTGTGTTGTTTGGATGAATGCAATGGTTGTTTTTGTTCATTCAATGGGGTTGTATATTAATTTATTTGTGCTTTGTTTAAAAATGTAATTTATTTATTATGGGTTGTAATAAATAGATTAGGTGTATTTTTCATTTTACTAGATATGTTGTATTAGGACTTTATATCTTGAAATATGAAGACGTACACGTTGGAAGCTCAAAGGAAGGTCATAAGAGAAACATGGAGCATTTTGGATGCGGTTTCAAGTGGGAGCCTTTTGGAAGCTTTCTATGTGTTTTGTTATGACCCTTAGGAATGCCCTATGGACCACACTTGTGATGGCAAACAAGTGTGGACCAGTTTAGATGCTATGGTTATGCACATATGCTATGTTGTTTTGTTTATATTATTGTGGTTGATGGCATGTATGTGGTATTTGCTTTATCTATCCTATTCATGATCTAAACAAACTAATTAAATGATTCTTAATCATTAAAATGAAATAAAAGGTTATTAAAATGATTTAATGATTTTAAAGATTAAAATGGGTTTTAATCAAAGGGTCATAGGGTATCTTGTATTTGAAAGCATGCAAGTACAAGTACATAGAGTTTTCTAAACTAGAATTATGAAATCTCTAAATATATTCAAACAAGTTTAACACCGTCCTTTTGCACAACACTTGAGTCATTTGGAAACTCTTAATGAGATAAAGGTCACCTAACCATTTAGAGAGAACTTGTGACTTAAGGTGGGGATACCACATTTGTGGGATAAAGGTCACCTAACCACTTATGTTGGTAAACTCACATGTGTGTGCAAGTAGGGTAACTTGATTTCCAAACCATGTTAAATGGATCACCTACAATATGGTTTCCAAGTGGTGTTGATGGGATTAACATACCGACTTTACATATGATGTTTAAAAGTCGATCCCATACCTCTAGAAGATGCAAATGGTTGCAACCGTCAATCGTTGACCACCTTATTAATATAAATCGTGGGATAGAGGTCACCTAACCACAATTTATATGTAATGTTGGGTTCTAGATTTTAATAATGAAAATGACCTTAAAAGGTATTAGTTATTAAAAATAGCAATATTGAAAATTCTAAAATAGATCTTTGTTATATTTTGTAGATGGCCACCAATAATGATAATCATGATAATTCAACCGCGTACGTGTAACACCCGGATATTTATTATTTTGAAGCCGGTGAAGAAAGAAAAGAAAATAAAGTCCAAAAGTCGAGGGACCAAACTCGCCAACGAAGAAAAGTTGGAAATGTGGTGATATATGTAGGGAGAGGGCAGCCCACTCTCCCCACACTCACATTTCAGCTCACAAAAAGAAGAATAGAGAGAAAGAAGAGAAAAAGGAGGAAAAAGTGTTGGTTCGGGTCGGTTCGGGTCGCCAAAATCATCGTGAAGCAAGCCGAATCGAAGCTCTTGTCGTTGTGCTCGTTTATGTGAGTTCTAGGACCCCTCTTTTACTTGTTTTCAAACGATTTGGGGCTCGAAAACATCTGAAATCGAGTTTTTCGTATGTGTGTAAGTTGACCCGTTGTGTATGTGTATGTATATGTATGACGCGATTGTGACTTGATTTCTTTCTTGGTTGTGCTTGAATGATGTTATGGTATGCATCCCTAAGGTTTAGGATGGTCGATTTAGGCTTAAAATGGGTTTAGATGAGTTTGGGGGCCGAAAACCCTCGGCTGCAGTCGGGTTGAACTGCATTCTGCATCAGTTAGGGCTAGGCGACCGACTGGAGGCCGAATGGAGGCCATACGGCCGATTAGGGTGCGATCGGAGTCCATTCGCACGATTGGGGTTCATTCGCACGACTGGAGGGCCAGTCGCATGGGGGTCATGCGACTGAGGGTCCATTCGCATGACTGGATGTTCATTCGCATAGGTGTTCATCCGTATTAGTTCAATCGCATGATGTTCAGTCGCATGGAGGCAATGCGACTGAAGGGTGTCCATACGCCCGAATAGGGCTGTTGAACCCGAGGAAGGTGTAGATTGACTTCTGACTTTCGGGGGAAGGTGCAGATGTAAGTTTTGATGTAAAGGTTCCCATAAGAGTTTTTAAGATGACGATCGAGGTCTTAGAAGCATGTTGGGCATGATGAGGGTGATGATGTTGTACGTTATGTATGTATGATGTTGCCATGTAGGATGTGATGTTGATGCATGTTTATGTTCCTTAATGTGATGTATAATATCTTTCCTGTGGCTTTACTTGTTATGATAAATGAACGAAGTATTATGTAACGTAAAGTGAAAGATAAAGAAAGAGGAACATGATGAATGAATGCATGTATTAATGAACGAATGAAACGTCTTGCACACATCGGATACGGGGTCCTTCTTGGTGATTGACCCTAAATGTAGAACCTCTACCGCTCACCCCTAGTACTGTGGCATACGTTTAGCTGTCATTCGTTGACTTCGGCCCAGTAGCTAAGACTGATGGTTACTCCTAGTACCGTGGCATACGTTTAGCTGTCATTTGTTGACTTCGGCCCGGTAGCTACGACTAACCGGGGTGTAGCACATGGTATGGTTTGGATGATGTCCGATGCGCAAGTAAGGTAATGAAAGAACGAATGAACGAATGAAGAAGATAATAATGATATTATCTATGTGTACGGATGATGTGTGATAATGTAAAAGTATGAACGGTTTTATCTGAAAGTAAAGTATGTTTTATTTATA
Organism: Flaveria trinervia; assembly: GCA_025506515.1. Lineage (NCBI taxonomy): Eukaryota > Viridiplantae > Streptophyta > Magnoliopsida > Asterales > Asteraceae > Flaveria > Flaveria trinervia. The sequence goes on from CM046457.1 coordinate 32,081,355, forward strand.
AATCTAGAACTCACTCAGCAACGCTGACTTTGATGTGTTTCCAGTTGGCAGGTAATGATTGCTGAGGATGGCACGGGCGACTACTCAGCTCTTTTGGGATGGCATTCTTTTGATTAATGTTTTTGCATTGTAATGGGAACAAACTAGTTTTGGTAATGAATGTTGTATTAGTTTGCAAAAGCATTTACATGGAAATGAAAGTTTGTTTTAGTTTTCCGCTGTGATTTATTAAATACAAATGTAATTATATGTTTTATGTGCGATGAGAACCCAACTGTAAGCGTCCCGGGAACGGGGCCTTACAAGTTGGTATCAGAGCCAAAGTTTAAGTGAAATGGGTAAATTTTCAGAATAAACCTAATCTTAAACTGAGAATGGGACGGAAAGGGAATGGGATGCCAAACTGAGTAGCTGCGTGCCATCAGGTATTTTTTTTGTAAAGTTAACGGTTTTATGTGCGCATGGTATGTTTTATGTGTTATATGTAGGTTTAAATACTGATGTAGTCAGGACAGGTAATATTTGGGGTATGAAGAGTAAAGTAAGTGGCTAATCACAACTGGCCACTGTAATAGGGACTTACTATACTGACATAAACTGAGTTATTTCCTTGAATGACCGTGTTGGTGTTTGAATCTTTCAGTGTGCGTGTGATGGCCGGAGGTAGATCTTCGAAAGCTTCTAGGGGTGGGGGTCACGGTGCTGAACCGCGACCTAAGAGAGGGAGACCCAGAGTTGAGAGGGTGGTTCATGAGGAACCAGAGATCCCTCATCCGGAGGGTGGCGACGAAAGCGCCAATCTGAGAGCCTCAGTAAAAGAGGTGTTGTAGAAGAAGTCCATCAGGTCATGCAGACAATCTTACCGTCTGTGGTGACTGAAGTTATTAAGGCTGTACGAGAAGGGGAAAGAAAAGAAAGAAACAGATCCTCTGGGGAACGGGAACAACCAGAGCCGGAAACGGTTCTATCTAATGATGATGAGGAGAAGGAAGAGCCTGTGCATGAAACGGCACGAGGATGTAATTATGGGGCTTTTATGAGATGCAAGCCCCCTACTTTTGATGGAAACGGCACCGCTGCAGCTGCTCACCGGTGGGTGAGGGAAATGGAAGCTGTTCTCGATATCAGCGAGTGTCGAGAGGACCAAAAGGTGAAGGTTGCTACCCACTCTTTTGTGGATTCAGCTCTGTGCTGGTGGGACAACATTGTCCAAGCTAAGGGCAGTAGAGCCATTGGGAAAATGAAATGGCCTGAGCTGAGAAGGTTGGTGATTGAGGAATTTTGTCCTCATCGGGAAATGGATAAGTTGGAAAGGGAGTTTTTACAGTTGGAGGCTGGAACCATGACACACCAGCAGTATACCACCAAGTTTAATGAAATGGCACGCTTGTGCCTGATCAGGTGATGCCTCTGTCTCGGAAAATCAAGAGGTACATTCAGGGTTTACCGGTGGATGTTCGCCGGCATATGATCGCCGCCCGGCCAAGCACGTTTAGGTCGGCGGTTGATTTGGCAGGGAGGCTGTATGATGAGCGGGAGGTGGTGGTGACTGAAGCAAGTAAGAAGGGTGGTGGTGATCGAAACTGGAACGGGAAACGGTTTGGTCGGGGTGATGCCCCGATGGGTAACAAAAAGGCACGGGTGGATGAACGCCGGGTGGTCACATCAAGTGCGGGGTCGAAAAGGTGTGGCAAGTGTGGAAGGGAGCACAGCGGGGAATGTAGGTTTGGGTCAAACTTGTGCTTCAAGTGTGGGAAGACAGGGCATATGGCGAAGGATTGCATGTCGAGCAAATGTTTTAACTGTGGGGAAACTGGTCATATGAGCAGAGATTGTAAGAAGTCGAGGACTGAGGGTTCAGGGGTGAAGAAGACGGGAAGTGATGGACCGAGGGCGAGCGCCAGGGCGTTCACCATGACACAGGAGGAGCTAGGACGGACCCTGACGTTGTGTCCGGTACGTTTCTAGTGAACCAGAATTTAGCTTCTGTGTTATTTGATTCGGGTGCTAGTAAGAGTTTTATTTCTGCTGCTTTCTGTGCTAAGCTGCCTGTTAGTAGTAGACGTGTTGATGCGCCCTTTGATGTAGAAACTGCCATAGGTAAGTCTACCAGGATTTCTGAGATGATAGAGAAGTGTGATGTGGAACTTGAGGGTCACAAGTTTCCTGTTAGACCGTTTGTGATGACCTTGGGTGGTTTCGATTTGGTTCTTGGGATGTATTGGTTGGCGGATTTCGAGGTGAACATTGTGTGTCGCAAGAAGATGGTTCGGTTGACAGCGCCTGACGGAAGTTTGGTAACGGTTTATGGTGATCGGGTTACTACGATTCCGAAGGTGATCTCAATGGCGGTGGCAGGAAAGTGTATGAGGCGTGGATGTAGCGCCTACTTGGCTTATGTAAAGGATGTGGATACACCAACACCACAACTAGCTGATGTACCAGTTGTGTGTGACTTTCCAGACGTGTTCCCAGAAGACTTATCAGGAGTGCCACCTGACAGAGAAATTGAATTTCAGATTGATCTGATACCGGGTGCCCAACCTGTTGCCAAGGCACCATATCAGTTGGCTCCAACCGAGATGAAGAGTTGATGGAGCAGCTGCGAGAGCTGCTTGATAAGGGGTTCATTAGACCGAGTATCTCTCCTTGGGGTGCTCCGGTCCTATTGTAAAGAAGAAGGCTGGTAGTATGAGGATGTGCATTGACACCGCGAACTGAACAAGTTGATAGTGAAGAACCGCTACCCCTTACCGAGGATAGATGATTTGTTCGACCAGCTTCAGGGTGCTAGTTGGTTCTCGAGGATAGATCTTCGATCTGGTTATCATCAGTTGAAGGTGAAGGAGCAAGATATCCCTAAAACAGCTTTCCGTACGCGCTATGGCCATTACGAGTTTCTTGTCATGTCCTTTGGTTTGACCAACGCGCCAGCTGCTTTTATGGATCTGATGAACCGTGTGTGTCGGCCTATGTTGGATAAATCAGTGATTGTGTTTATTGATGATATCCTGATTTATTCAAAGAGCGAGATTGAGCATGCCGGTCACATTCGAGAGGTTCTAGAGACGTTGAGAAGGGAGAAATTGTATGCTAAATTCTCCAAGTGCGCGTTCTGGTTGCGCGAAGTTCAGTTTTTGGGTCATGTGGTAAATCCTGATGGGATTATGGTTGACCCGGCGAAGGTGGAGGCGGTTATGCAATGGAAGTCACCAAAGACGCCATCCAAGATCCGTAGTTTCTTGGGCTTGGCAGGCTACTATAGAAGATTCATCCAAGACTTCTCTAAGATTGCTTCTCCACTAACTAAGTTGACCCGAAAGGATGTGAAATTTGTATGGGGTCAAGCTCAAGAGAAGGCGTTCGAAGAGCTGAAGGCAAGACTGACTCAAGCTCCTGTTTTGTCATTACCCGATGGAAGCGAAGATTTGGTGGTTTATTCTGATGCTTCCTACTCAGGGTTGGGGTGTGTGTTAATGCAGAGAGGGAAGGTTATAGCCTATGCATCTCGACAGTTAAAGGTTCATGAGGTCAATTATCCTACTCATGACTTGGAGCTAGCAGCCGTGGTCTTTGCACTAAAGATTTGGAGGCACTATCTCTACGGGACGAAGTGCACCATATTCACCGATCATAAAAGCTTGAAGTATTTCTTCGAGCAAAAGGACCTGAACATGAGGCAGAGGAGATGGTTGGAACTTATAAAGGATTATGATTGCGAGATCCATTACCATCCAGGCAAAGCTAATGTGGTGGCGGATGCCCTTAGTCGAAAGGAAAGGCCCGAACCGATTCGGGTGAAAGCTTATCAACTAATCATGACCTCTGATGTGATGAAGCAAATCAAGGAGTTTCAAGATGAGGCATTGAAAGAAGATCATCTTAACTCGGAAAGAATGAGAGGTCTGGTTGGGGAATTGGGTGAAAACACACTCAGTGTTGGAACTCGATTCGGTCGTGTGTGGATTCCTTGTTTTGGGGATCTACGGGTGAAGATAATGGATGAAGCCCACGAGACTCGATACTCCATTCATCCTGGTGCCACAAAAATGTACCACGACATGAAGAAAGATATTGGTGGCCGGTATGAAGCGCGACGTGGTGGAGTATGTGAGTAAGTGCCTTACTTGCTTACAGGTGAAGGCAGAGCATCAAAAGCCGTATGGGAAGATACAACCTTTGGATATACCAGAATGGAAATGGGAGCACATCACCATGGACTTCATTACGAAGCTGCCGCGTACCCCGAAAGGGTACGATGCCATATGGGTGATAGTTGATCGTCTGACGAAGAGCGCTCATTTTCTACCGATCCGCGAGACGTATTCATCTGAGAGGTTGGCTGATCTATTCATCAAGGAAATTGTAGCTCGTCATGGTGTGCCGGTGTCTATTGTGTCTCATCGTGACACTCGGTTTACATCTAAATTTTGGAAGAAATTCCACGACGCTATGGGGACAAGGTTACATATTAGCACGGCTTATCATCCCCAGACTGATGGTCAGTCAGAAAGGACCATTCAGACACTCGAAGACATGCTCCGGGCATGTGTGATCGATTTTGGTGGAAGTTGGGAAACCACCTGCCGTTTGCTGAATTCTCATACAACAACAGCTATCATGCCGGGCGACTACTCAGCAACGCTGACTTTGATGTGTTTCCAGTTGGCAGGTAATGATTGCTGAGGATGGCACGGGCGACTACTCAGCTCTTTTGGGATGGCATTCTTTTGATTAATGTTTTTGCATTGTAATGGGAACAAACTAGTTTTGGTAATGAATGTTGTATTAGTTTGCAAAAGCATTTACATGGAAATGAAAGTTTGTTTTAGTTTTCCGCTGCGATTTATTAAATACAAATGTAATTATATGTTTTATGTGCGATGAGAACCCAACTGTAAGCGTCCCGGGAACGGGGCCTTACAGTACGCCCAATGAGTGCGAGCGATTCTCCGAAAGGAACATCTAAATCATAACAATTTCATTGATTGGTATCGAAACTTCAGAATCGTTCTCAAGCAAGAGAGACGATCATATATTTTAGACGACCCTATCCCTGATCAACCTGCTGAGGATGATGAGGAGGCCTATAACGATTGGCTTAAGTACACTGAGGACTCCGTCCAAGTGTCTTGTCTCATGTTGGCGAGCATGACTCCGGATCTCCAAAGGAATATGAACATCACGGAGCTTATGACATGATAACCCAGCTGAAGGAAACATTCCAACAGCAAGCGAGGGTTGAGTGCTTCAAAACGGTTCGAGCACTCCATGCATGCCGTATGGACGATAACCAATCGGTTTCATCTTATGTACGTAAGATGAAAAGCCACATTGACCGCCTCGAAAGGCTTAACTGTCCTGTCTCGAAGGAATTGGCCACGGATTTGATCCTCAATGGCCTTACCAAGAAGTTCGAGACATTCGTGTTGAACTACAACATAATGCTTGGGACAAAAGCATTAGTGAACTTCACTCGATGCTCAAAACAGCCGAGGCGGCCATGGGTAAAAGGGTTTTACCCGTTCTCACCATCAATGAAGGTGGGAACAAGAAAAGGCCTTATCCCACACCCAAGGCAATGATTGCCAAGGGCAAGGGACCCGTATGGGGAAAAGGGAAAGAGGTGGTAAGGGTGCCACCCAACCATAGTAGAAGAAGAAAAAGGTTGCTACTAATGACCCATGTGATAGGATCAAATGAATATATCTGTGATGATTTGTAACACAATTAAATGAAATTCACACAAAGTAATCAAATCAAAACAAGATATCAATAAAATTCAAGTTTTCATTCATATCAAGCTAAGACAATTACAAGCATAAAAAACAGATTCGAATATCTTGTGTAATTTTTTTTTATCTACGTGCAAATCTAAGCTATTTATACTCAAAACACAAAGTAAAGGAACTAACAAATTACAGAAATAGTCCCTATACTATTACAAAATATCAAAATACAAATAAAGACAACCTGTTAATCTTTCTTAGAGCACTTAACAATACTTCCCCTAAGATTGACATGGTCTTCAGACTTCAAAATCTGACTGCTGACTCTATCTTCAATTCTATCTTCAACCTTGACTTCATCATTCAAAGAAATCTGCTGGTTCTTCTTTGACTTTGAACATTGGCTTCTGTTTGAATATGTCTAACTCTTTCAAAGCTTTTGATATAGCCGACTTGAATTTACTTTCAAGAATGCCTTGTTCTGGTTTAGCTTCATTTGTTTTAATCTCCATCTTATCCATTCTTTCCAATGTATCTTTTGAAAGACATGAAATATCAATGTTAGCATATAACTCAATAGGTTTGTTACTTTCCTTTGAATACACTTCTAAGACCCCTTTTCTTGATATTCTCATGAATTCAATATCTTTAATATCTTTCTTAACAATGTTGGCATACGCAAGCGCTTTTCTCAAAGAAATTCTTTCCATGGCAGCGTTCATCACATTGATAATAGAAATGAAATATTTCTTGTCTTGCTCAGCCACTTCAGGATATACTTTATCAAATTTTTGTACTGACAAAAATGAGCTATAACTTGGATGTAACAGTTTTAGCTCAAAAACTCCAAATAAAGTAATCATGTCCTCATCCCATCTTTCTAGATTTCGGACTAACTTCAGCTCAAATGTCTCAGTGTTATAAAACCATCTCAGAATTGGCTTTGAGTTTTGATTACCTTCAATCACTTTTAGTCTAGGAGTTGTAACTTTTTCAAAATATTTATCACAGAATTCTATCAACGAATGTTCTTCTTCTGATTGAACTCCCTTAAGTTTCTTGTTTTTCTTCAAAGTAACAAAATACTCCTTGTCTTCTTGATCGCATCTTGTGTTAAGAAAATTACTTTATCTATTTAGTCCACGTCTTAATAATTCTACAAACATCTTCCCACACTTTGAATCAGTAGGATTGATCAGAGGTAGTCTATTTAGCTCTTTTAAGTCTTGCACCAGAAGTTTGATGATACTAGAGTAAAAATGATCAACGTCACATACAACATTTACTCTCTTTATCAAGAAGGCATCAAACACTTCATCATACTTTCATGCAATGATCTTTACTTGGTTTGTAAAATCTGGAGCAATCATTGCATTCAACAGTTTAGCAACTGATTGTCCTTTCTGCAACATATTTCTTACTAAATCTCCTGTTGTTCTTGAACTATCGAGAATATTCCTTTGATCAGTTGATGCTTTATAGGTTTGTGTTTTAGGATCAGCAAACATTTCCATCAATTCTTTTCTATGAGTGTGAGCATCATCAAGTATTGACATTTGTTTTATTTCATGAGGCTTCAACATTCTTGTTCTTTTTGTTATCTCAAGATATTGAGGGTTATCTGTACCAAGCACTATCATCTTCTTCATTTGTTTCTCAGTTTCTTGAAAGCTTCTTACAAGATTTCTTAGGGATACAGATTGTAATCTCTTCAGCTTCCTCCATGGATAATTTCTAGCTTGCAACCATGATCTAAGAGCAGGAATACTCATATCATGAGGATCAGGATGGTGCAGCTCAGAACTAGACAGTTCTTCTACATTTGTAACCTCCTGTGTTCTTATCCATTCACAATGCTCAACAACTATCTCATTTGGATCTATTGAAGCAACTGACTCAGCATAGATTCATTTCTCATATTCATCATTAATTTGAGAAACAGTCAGTCCATCCAAATACACTCTATTGTATTTCATGTTCACAAGATAGTTATATTTTTCTTCAAAATCCTGTGGTACTTCATCTTGTTCTTGTATATGTTCTTGTGAAGCGAACTGTGACACGAATTTAGCTTCATCAATATCTTCATTCTCAAGAACTTCATCATACCAATCATCATTATCTATTTCTTTAATATCATCTAAAGCATCAATCTGTTCTTGAACATTTTGCTCTTCAACCAATTCTTCAGTTCTTTGAATTTAGAAGAGGATTCAATTTGATTAACATCTTCTAATTCATTTACATTCCATTTGCCTTTTCTTTGTTCAAGATTTTCTTCACTCTGCACCTCAGTACTAATCACATGTACTGGAGATATAGCTTTCTGAGCTTCTCTTTCCTTTATCAATTCAGCTTTAAGATTTTCATTTTCTTCAGATAACTTCTTGAATTTCTCCTCAAGACTATCATAATCTTTAATCATAACTTCAAAGCTCTTTATCACATCTTCTCTATCTTGGGCAAAACTAACAATCTTTTCATCTTTTAACACATTTTCTTGAGACAACTTTAAATTTTCATCTTTGAGGTTTTGAATTTCTTTTTCACAAGCATTGATTATCTCTTTCATTCTTTCATTTTCAACATTCAACTTTTCAATCTCCTTTTCTTTGTTTACATTTTCTTCTTTCAATCTTTCAATCACATCAACTTCAACTATTTCCTTTGTTTGTATAGACACATTGTGTGACATACTAACAGGTATTTCTTCTGCTCCTTCATTTTCATCAATTTCAAATACTGGATTGAATGAAATATCATTGATAAAATCGGAATCAGATGTTTGATTTTGAGAATTTTTTTATGTTATAGCTTCCTCAACATTTTCTTCAATCATAGCCTGTGGCTCATTTTCAGTATCTTCAACATTCCTTCTTCATTTCCTTCTTGATTTACTTCAGTAACATCATCATTTTCATCATCATCATCATCACTTTCTTCACTTGATGAAACTTCTGACATATCATCATCACTTTCTTCATCAACTTCTACATCTTCAATCAGATCATTTGGATCTATTGGTTCTTCTTCAGTTAGATGAAAGTGTGGCTGAGTAATATCAACTTCATCCATTGATACATTCCTCATATAATCAAAAGAATGTTTTGAGCACCCGTTATCATTGCCAGTCTTTTATACACACTCTTTGACATGTGCTCTAACTAAATCCTATCACCAATAACTTCAGCAGCATACAGATCTGGATTTGTATCATTAATAAGAAGTTGAAGAAATCTTGGGTACATTAGATACTTATGCCTTACTCCTCTTTCCAGATTAAAAATGAATCCATTCATTATCCATTTAGCCATATTAAATCTTATGTTTGTGGATAATGCTACAATTGGAGATGCAATGTCAACAGGGAATGAATCCCAACCCGCACTTCTTTTTGACATGCAATGTTGAAAGATATAGCATAAAAGCTTCCAATGCTTAAATACACGAGCTCTGAAAAATTGTTTCTTAGGGAAATGATCTGGATGCCCCATCTGTAGAAACATTTCTCTACGTTCATTAATGTATATTGAGATAATCTTTAGGATCATTATCTCCTAGTCTTAAAGCTTGTCTAATTGCTTCTTCAAAACTTCAAGCATTCTTTCTGAAGTGATAAAGGCTCTTAAAACTTTATTTCCTTGATCATCTCTTTCAACTTGAGCAGTTCTCCAGAATTTTTTAATCATTCTTCCATTTATCATAGGCCTTGCATACATGGCATAAACATATTTTGTTCTGAGTAAAAATCTGATAATGTCTTCATATCCCGTAGCTTCTCTGTTTTCATCATCTAAAAAGCAGCTACATTGTGTTTTGGCTCAATTTTAATTTTGGCATCTGCAAAACACAACAAAACAATTATGAAAACATTGAATATTGATTTAATGAAATTTATTTCTATATATGACATTAAATTTTTAACCTTTGAATTTGACGTTTTTATTTTTACTTTTAATTTTTACTTATGAATAAGATTGTTGGACCAAAAGAACCAATGAGCCAAGATCAGAAAACCTCTAAGTCCCACATGGTATCACAACAACTGCTGAAAGCCTCATCAGCAGTTTGACAAGTGCTGAAGACTTCAACAGCTGAAGATCAAGTGCTGAAGACTTCAACAGCTGAAGAACTAAAGTGCTGAAGTACAACAGCTAAAGAACACAGTGCTGAAGCTGAAAGACCAAAGTACTGAAGTACAACAGCTGAAGAGTTTACAAGTGCTGAAGATCAACAACTGATGTACAAAGTCTGAAGACAAAGGCTGAAGACATCAGCTGATGATATCTACTGAAGTCATCAGCTGATGAAACATCTGAAGGTCAAAGTCTGAAGATCAAGTACTGAAGCCTCAGTAGTTTGTCACAACTGCTGAAGAGTACTTCTTCAGTAGTTGTGATATCAGTAGTTTTATATTTCTAGTTTCAGTAGTTTTGTAAAACGACTGAAGAGCTTGTTCTTCAGTCGTTGTAGTTTCAGTAGTTTCTAATCAGTAGTTTTATATTCTGTACTTAACACTCTGATATGTTCTCAGTAGTTGTGAACATTTCAGTAGTTTGTTAAGAGTTAGTTATTTTTGTATTAGATCTGCCAGTTGTCACTTTCCCGTGATAACAGCAGCGATTGCACTCTATATAAGGAGTGTCAACCTATTGTAATAATTGAATGAATGAATGAATGATTTGAATGATTTGATTAGAAACATTCCATATCTATAAACATTCCTTGAATCAGAAATATATTCTCTCGCTATAACCGTATGTGCTCTTAATGCATACAAGCATCGACTTCTTGCTACAATTTGTCTAATTCCTATTCTTATTCCGCTGCCTTGAACTCTAATACATCAAACGTGTGATCGCTGATCCTGTCAAATGGTATCAGAGCAGGTTAATCATTGATCGATCTAATAATTGATCATTGAAACTGCTATTCAAGATCTAAGTTTGATTGAATTAGCTTTTGTTTTTGCAAGAAACGGTTATAGAGATTGAATTTTCTGTATTTCTGGTCATTCATCCTGAGATCTTTTCTTGGTTTTCATTGAGTTTGTTGTGGTCTGTGTAAAACTTTTAAAAGCTTGAATTAAATTGTTTCTGAACTGAAAATGACTACTCCCTCCAATGATCCTCACAATACTGGTTCCTCAACCAAGCCACCAATGCTGGTTAGGAATGAGTATAACATATGGCAACGACGAATGCTCCATCACCTGTCTGTTAACAGCGCAGGTTGTTGGACATCAGTGGTACATGGTCCACACAAGCCTATGGTGAATATCCCGGAAACCAATAAAATGGTTCCGAAGAGGAGGGAGCAATACTCAGATGAGATAAGAAGTTGCTTGAAATTGATGCAAAAGCCCATGGAATTCTGGCCATGGCACTGCCAAATGAAATCTGTTCTGGGCTAATGCATCATGAAACTGCCCATGACCTCTGGAATGCCTTGAAAGAACAATTTGGAGGAACAGATGAGGTCTTGGCAATAATAGAGAAATCCTCGCCCAACAATATGAGACATTTTCTCATAGAAAGGGTGAGACACTGACTCAACAATATGAGCGGTTCTCTTGTTTGATCTCTGAATTAAAAATGGTCAAACTTGAGTACACAATATCCAGATGAATAACAGATTTCTCAGATCACTGCCTGAGAGATGGGACACATATACTATTGTCCTACGCTCCAGTGCAAGTTTGGACAAACTATCTCTCACCCAACTCCATGGGAAACTGCTCACGTTTGAGAGAGAGATAGAACAAAGAGAAAGCTGTCTTCATCTGGAAAGCTCACTGAAGACTTTGTACCAGGCAACACTGCCTTGGTGGGTCATGAGTCAGAATATGCTTCATCCGAATGCCAGTATGATGAGCATATTAACTTCTTTTCAAGCACTTCTGATTCTGCATTTGTGAGTGTTGATGGTCAGTTTACTGGGTGTAATAATGACAATTTATGCTTCATTATGGATGATCTCAAGGGGATTGCTGATGACGACTTAGAAGAGATGGATATTTTGAGCCAAATGGCCCTGATAAATATCAGATCTAAGAAGTTCTATAAAAGAACTGGAGAAAATTCCTAGGACTCTCTGGCAAAACCAAAGTTGGTTTTGACAAGAGCAAGTTGAGGTGTCACAAATGCCAAAGGCTTGGACACTTTGCAAGAGAGTGTAGATCAACTGGATCTAACTCCACTGCACCCATTGTGACTTTTCCTGGCAATAGTCAACAACACAGAGGGCAACATCCTGTCACTTCTAGTCATCATCCTCAACAACAATCTCCGGCATATTTTGTTCCTCAGGGTCAAATGCCATATCCGTACCCTTGTTATTACATGCCACAGTCAAATCAAGTTCAAGTTCCTATGGCACCACAACCTCATGCACTACCAGAACCTCAGCCATCCCAATCTCATCAACAAGCTCAACCTCAACAACACAGCTTCTTCACCCCAGGAGTTGTTGACCGGAGCAGTTTACCAGATGACATGTCTAGTCATGACCAACTGTTCTCAGGTGCTGGTCAACATGGTGGTGACAGTCCTTTTGGGAATCTAGCTCTTATGGCTTTGGAGTCTGCTGATACTTCATTTTCTAATGCCTCTACACCTCAGGTATCACAGGTATCCTCTGAGGCAAAAGCCAAATTATGTTCTGAACCATGCATAGCAGCATTTGCTTCCATTAGAGAAGCAAATGTAGCTCTAATTAATAAGAACATTGAGCTAGAACAAATAATTTCCAAAAACAAAGCTGAGTTTGAGTCTGTGCTTAAAGATAAAAATGATGAGATTTATAACTGAATTGCCAAATAATTGATGATAAGGCTAGAGAGGAGGTACTTCTAGAGAAGTACAAAGATCTCAAAGAAACCCTTGCAGTTACCCAGGTAGAGTGTGATAGATGGGTACAATCATGCAAAGGTTTTGAAATGCTTCTTAGTAAGCAATCTGCTTCCAATGTGAAGTTTGGCATTGGTTACAATCACACTGCTCCACCTACAGATTTTACTCCAAGAGCAGAAGTAGAATCTGAGGTGAGAGCGATAACCAATCCATCACATCATGTGATCTACCTTCTGATACAGCACAATCAGAAGTAGCAGTCAGCATCAAGCCCTCTTTGAACCTATCAGCTGATGTTGATGGTTCAAATGCTGACACTCACATGATTAATGAGTTGATCAACTCAGGAGTTAATTCTGAAGGTCCTGAAAGGACTAGAGAGCAGGATTTAACACCTGAAGTTCAAACTTCAACTGCTGTCAGTACTGAGAGAAGAAAACTACCAGTAGAAAGAGTTTGAAGACTACTAAAGAGGCAGTCAAGAAAGCAAACAATGCTTCCAAAGCATTGAAGAACAAGTCTTCAGTTGCTTCACCCTCTTTAGTTGATGATCAACCTAAGATGAAGAAGAAACCATGTGAAGTATGTGGTTTGTTCAATCATCTTACAGATGATTGTTGGTACAAAAGAGGTTCCAAACTCAAACAAAAAGAAGAAATAATGAGAAAATGGTAAAAATGAAAACTGAGTTTGAGACCACATTTGTATCAGCAACATCAAATCCTGTAACCCTTAAGTCCTCAAAGAAATCCAAAAGGAAGGGGTTAAACAGGTGACAGCTGAGAATGCTCAAAAGAAGAAGGGGCAACATAGGAACTTATCAAACTCCACTGGCAATGTGTTTGATGAGCTGAAAGCTTTATCACAAAATCAGACACAGCTGGTTATGATGGTTCACATCTGTTGGGTAGAGTTAACCAACTAGATGCTCCTATGTTGAAACCACAGAAAAGGAGGTCCAAGCCAAAGGACTCCTCTTCTACACTATCTTCTTCCTCTCAGGCTGTTGTTTCAGATAAACCTGTTAGTTTACCATATATTGATGAGACCAGGCTCAAAACCAAAAAGGTTTGGGTCTCTAAAACTAACTGATTGTTTATTATTGCAGGGTTCTTCAACATGCCAAGTAGCGTCTGGTATGTAGACAGTGGGGGATCTATGCACATGACTGGGAACAGCTCTCTTCTTCATGACTACTCTCAAGAAAGAAGGGATTTGTTTCTTTTGGCAATAATGCTAGGGGTTACATCATTGGTAAGGGCTTTGTCTCCAATGGAGAAATCAAATTTGATGATGTTAATCATGTGGAAAATCTCAAGTACAATCTCTTGAGTGTCAATCAAATGTGTGATAAAGGCCATGTTGCTCTTTTCACCAGTCAAAACTGTAGGATTCTGTCATCCAAAGTTTTGCACTTGATTGACAAGGTGTTGGATGATCACACTCTCCTGAGAGCCAACAGACAGGAAGAGTGTATGCCTTAGATCTTTCTAAGAAAATAGATCTCAAAGGCAATCCTTGCCTATTTTCCAAAGCCTCTTCTCAAGAATCTAAACTGTGGCACAGAAGGCTTGGTCATGTTAATCTCAAAAACATGAATCAGCTTACCCACAATAGTTTAGTCAGAGGCTTACCAATAAAGGAGTTTCACTGTGATGAAACCTGCACTGCTTGTTTAAAAGGAAAACAGCACAAAGTCTCGTTCCCTCCTATTGAAGTGCCTAAGTCCACTGCCTGCTTGCAATTACTGCATATGGATCTATTTGGTCCTGTGAGAGTAATGAGCATGGCAAAGAAAAATACTGTCTGGTAATTGTGGATGATTACTCCAGATTTGTGTGGACTTTCTTTCTACATTCAAAGGATGAGGTTGCTCAGAAGATTATTCACTTTGTGTTGTATATTGAGAAGCAGTATTCCCTTCCAGTCAAGTGTATTAGGAGTGACAATGGAACTGAATTCAGAAATCATACACTTGATGACTTCTATCTTTCAAAGGGAATCAAAAGGCAGTTTAGCATTCCAAGGACTCCAGAACAAAATGGAGTAGTGGAGAGAAAGAACAGGACCCTCATTGAAGCTGCAAGGTCCATGCTGGCTGACTCAGGTTGCCACTGACCTTTTGGGCTGAAGCTGTCAACACAGCTTGCTATGTGCAAAATAGAGTTTTAGTAAATCAGAGGTTGATGAAGACTCCATATGAAGTTCTCCATCATTTGGCTCCTCTGATTTCATTTTTCAAAGCATTTGGGTGTCCTTGTTTTATTCTCAACACAAAGGATCAACTCCATAAATTTGACCCTAAGGTGGATGCAGGGTATTTTGTTGGTTATTCATCTACTTGCAAGGCATATAGAGTCTTCAACTGCAGAACAAAATGGTTGAAGAAACTCTACATGTTAAGTTCAATGAATCTCCAAAGGACAAGATTCCACAAAGCCCTGTGGAGTTATTTGATTTGGACATACTGCAATATGTTCCTTATCAAACTCCTGCTGTTGCTCCTGTCAACAGTTCACCACCTGGTGGTACTGCTGATGATGATGATGATTGCAGTACTCACCTCTTCAGGTTTAGTGATCAGCTGCCTGATTCAGCTAGACCTGATGTTCCTGTAGCTCCAGTAGCACCATCCACAACAATGCTGATAGATCTCTTCGAATTCAACTTCCTTCGAATTACCATCCACTGATTGGTTTCAAGGAAATGATTCACCATCACCATCTGTTACTGCTGAGCCTGCTACAAACACTTGCACAGATCTCATTGTGTATCAAGATCTGAAGAATCACCCTATGTCTCAAATCATTGGTGATATCACTGCTGGTGTATCAACAAGAAGTCAATTGTCAAATTTCTGCTTCTATGCTCTCTTCATCAGTCAGCAAGAGCCAAAGAATTATCACATTGCTTTAAAGGACAATGGATGGTTGATGCCATGCAGCTTGAGCTTCTTCAGTTCAAGAAACAGCAAGTGTGGGAACAGGTTCCTCTACCTCCAAGTAAGTGTGCAATAGGCACTAAATGGGTGTTTAGGTACAAAACTGATGAAAAGGGCTTATTGTTAAGAACAAGGCCAGACTGTTGTTCAGGGGTTTGCACAAGAAGAAGGTATGATTATGATGAAACCTTTGCCCCTGTAGCCAGACTGGAAGCAATTCGATTGTTTTTAGCTTATGCTGCTTATCAAAACCTTAAAGTTTTTGAAATGGATGTCAAAAGTGCATTTTTGTATGGAAAAATTAAAGAAGAGGTTTATGTATGTCAACCTCCAGGCTTTGAGGACAATAAACATCCTAATTGGGTGTATAAGCTTGATAAGGCTCTTTATGGGTTAAAACAAGCTCCTAGAGCCTGGTATGAGACATTATCAAACTTTCTTCTGGAAAATAATTTCACTAGAGGCTCCATAGATAAGACTTTATTCATTAAGAAAGCTGGGCAGCATAATCTACTTATTCAAATTTATTAGATGATATCATTTTTGCATCCTCTGATCCAAAGTTGTGTGATGCCTTTACAAATTTGATGCAACAGAAGTTTGAAATGAGTGCCATGGGAAATTACAGTTCTTTCTGGGGTTGCAAATCAAACAAAAGGCTGATGGAATTTTCATTCATCAGTCCAAATACACAAAAGATCTTTTGCAAAAGTTTGATTTACAAAACTGTAAGCCCTGTTCTACCCCCATGTGCAACACCACACAACTGGATACAGATCAGAAAGGTAAAGTGGTTGATGAAACACTTTACAGATGTATGATTGGGTCCTTGATGTATTTAACAGCTTCTAGACCAGATATTATGTTTGCTACATGTGTTTGTGCTAGATTTCAAGCTGCACCTAAAGAGTCTCATCTCATTGCAGTCAAGAGGATCTTTAGATATCTGCAAGGCACTCCATCTCTAGGTTTATGGTATTCCACTGGACATTCTGGTAAATTAGTTGCTTTTTCTGACAGTGACTATGCAGGGTGTAAGTTGACCAGGAAATCAACTTCTGGTGGATGTCAATTCCTAGGCAACTGCTTGATTTCTTGGCAGAGCAAGAAACAGACCTCAGTTGCTACATCAACTGCTGAAGCAGAGTACATTGCTGCTGCAAGTTGTACATCTCAGGTACTCTGGCTTCAAAACCAACTTTTGGATTATGGCATTACAGAGACTATGACTCCATTGTTAATGGATAGTGCTTCAGCTCTTTGCATTGTCAAAAATCCAGTCCAGCACTCTAGGACCAAACATATAGAGATCAGACATCATTTTATAAGGGATTGTTTTGAAAAGGTCTGATTGATCCTAAGTTTGTGCCCAGTGCTGATGAGCTTGCAGACATTTTTACTAAGCCTTTGGATAGTTCAACTTTCCAAAACCTGGTGTTAGGCTTGGTATGCTGCAGCTAGAATAAGTGACAACTACTGATGATTTCAGTAGTAATTACTGTGATCATTGGTACCCGTCACATATAAGTACCGATGAGTCCTTTTCCCTTCAGTAGTTTTTATAACTACTGATGGCTAAATGTCTCATAAGTACTGAAGTACTTGATCTGTTCCAAACTACTGATGTAGTTAAAACTACTGATGTAGTTACAACTACTGAAATCAGTATAAACAGATAAGTACTGACCATGAAACAACTGAAATCCGCCAAAAAGGCTGATGAATGTTTGAGGATATGAAACAGCTGAAAAGCTAAGAATTGACGAAAACAGCTGATGAGAATTTCTCTTCAGTCGTTTGTACTACTGCTGTTTCATTCTAAACAACTAAAGCAATACCATGTCTTGAGTAGTTTTATAACTACTGATGACTATACCAAGTTTTCAGTTGTTTACAACAGCTGATGACTAAACCACTGTCTTCAGTAGTTTCACAACTACTGATGACAAACAACAAGTCCTCAGTTGTTTCAATCATCTGAAGTTAAAACCACGGTCTTGAGTAGTTTCTAACTTCTGATGCCTAACACCATGACTTCAGCTGTTTCAACGTCTGAAAGGATATACCATGTCAACGGTCGTTTAAAACTACTGATGACTACACCACATCCTTCAGTCGTTTTCTTACCCGTACCTATATAATATCCCTGACCTAAGCCTTCAATGCTTCATCTTCTTCAAACCTAACGTTCCTCTCCAAAACTTCCTCTCTCATGGCGTCCATGCAAATTAAACCGCGACACAACTGTGTTGCCTACCTTACTAAATCGCCTATCTGGACTAAGTTCGATACTGCTATCGATCTTATGGTTCAGTCCCAATACAATACGGCATTTCTTCTGAATCCCATACTACATGCCGAATCCCTTCAACAATTTTGGATGAACGTTACTACTACCACTGGGAGAGAACAACACACCATCTCTCCAGTCGGTCGTCAATAACAAAGAAGTAGTATTCACTGTGCAGTTATCCGCCAAATCTTCAACTGGATGATGCTATTCTCCTGCTGGATATCGAAGGGCACCACAGATATATCCTTTGCCCAACGTGGATATCAAGGCAATCTCAGTGCCTCCACTATCCTGAAGAAACACTTTAATGATGCTGAGCGCCTAATTTTTCACGGGAATGATGTTTGGCTCCTAAGACGTTGTCTTGGGATCAAATGTCGACAAAATGGCAGCAGGTAATGTATTCTTTCTTGAGCAACAACCGCTAAACTTTTCAGAAATAATATTTTCGGAGCTCAAGGACATGGCTCAAAAACTAACTGCCAACCGTTGGATACTATATCCACGGTTCATAATGGCCATCATTACAAACCAGCTTAATGCTCAGGGACTTGTTGGCTTGGGAGTCCTGCTACGGCTGTTCTGCGGAAGTATACTCCCGGCACAACTCTGACCAGACACTAAAATGGCTGCCAAGCTGCGAAAACCCACGCAGCTGGAACCCACAACCACCACCTCCAAATCAAAAGTCCCCACCAAACCCACCAAAAAGAAACCCAAAACGGCTACTCAGGGAATTGAGTCCCCTGAGGATGCCCCTGCAACACAAACGCAGGATATCCACTAGTCCAAACCCCCTAGTGGATACAATGACTCTTCCAGCCATAGCCGCTCAGGCTTCCTCTCAACAGGAGCCTGCAGCAACCACACAAGGGGTACCTGCCATCTGGGTCTTCCTCACTTGAGGGGATTGCCATTGAAGAGCATCAACCTCCCTAGGTGCACACTGCTTCTATCCCTTCACCCCAACAACCGCCCCTCACAGCCCAAATTTAATAGTTGCACAAGTGCTGACTCAACTGCACTCTCAACCTCCCCAGAAACCACTTACTACTGGGAACACCTCTACAATTGAGGGGGAGGAACACAGTGCACTTGAGAACCCACACACAGGGGTTTGCCACTTCTATCTCCTGGGGTAGACAAGGAGCTTAGAATATCTAGTGAGGCTGCCACCTCCTCTGACTCAGCACATGATCAGAATGAGGCTGGTTACATTGCTAAGACCTCACTAGAGGCAACAGCTGATGATGGACAAGTCCTGAGGCTAGAAGTCCTCAGTACCAAGCACAAGGGGCACATGCAACAACTGGTCTACACCCAGTGCATGTAAATCCTGCTCTAAGCAGGAGGTCAGATGATTTAGTTTCGGCTGATGATGACCTGGGCTTTTTCTACGATGTTCTTGCCCAGAACACAATCCTTGAAGAGAAAGTAGTAGGCTGCAAACTCTACTTGACCAACTCTCACAAGAGAAAGACCATCTGCCTCTACCAACCCACAGATGGCACCTTCACCTGAAGGTTCCCCAAACACTGAGCCACTCCAAACTCAACCACCTGCCTCTGCTTCAGGCCCTATTTCTCAGGAACAAAAACCTCCTGAGCAAATAGGTGCTGTACTTCAAAATTCCCTCCCTCTCATCACACCCATAATCACTGATATTGTGACTAAAGCCATTGATGAGAGGCTTTCCTCAACTTTACAACCCTTGATTGATGCTGCTGTACAAAAGACTTTCTGTGGTACAAACCCCTGCATCCAAAAGGGGGAGAGTACTGCAGTGAAAGAAAAAAGGAGGAAAAGAACAGAGGAAAAGAAGGAAGAGAAGCAAGCCCAAGAGGAGGAGAAAGAAAAGCAACCTCTGCTCACTTACAAGCGAAAGAAAAGTGCTGATGATCATACTGCTGAAGACAAATCCTTGGAGGAGCTGGTAAAAGAAGCTGACACTACAACAGCCGATCCATGGATAAAATAATTGAACAACTCTTCAGGCAGGGGTTTGATACAGCCACATTGGAAAGTGAGATCAGAAGGTTGGAAGTCAAGAGATTCAGACCCGATGGGCTGGGTATGATGCTCTGGAAAAAGAGAGATTGGAAATAATGATCCGCTTTATTGCAAAATACTTAGGAAGATCGTTAATGGAGATTCGCGCGTGGACCAGGGACAGTATTCTGGCTATAGCCACCAGAATCTGTCTGTCTGAGCAATTCAACAAAGGGATTATTGTGGAAGCCCTGATGAGGCTGGGGCTGGTAAAAGGTTAGAGATGGCTAAACTCACAAAGGCGAAACTAACTACAAAGATGCTGCATCAACCTTCCCTCCACCCACTCAAACAGAGCCTATCCCTCAAATCTCCCAACCAATCTCTAAGCCAAAATCCAAACATCTTCAATCTCCAAAACCAATTCCTTCACCAACCCAACCATCATCCAGTGATGCACCTAGAAGGAGGAGAAGGGTGCTGAGGATGGAAGAAGAAGAAGAAGAGGAGGATGAAGATGATAGTCTGCCACTCTCTGCTGTTCTAAAGCTACCAAAACCCCAAGTCAACTTATGATCACACCTGACTCTCAAAGGGAAATGGTCAGAGTCAAGATAGAAGAAGAAGAACAGCAGAAACAGCACGATGAGCAACTTTTGAAGATGGTTGACAAGGAATTTCCTCAGTCATCATCTATTCAAGCCATGAAAGGGCATGCTCAAAGGCTGTACACTCTCAGGCACACTTTTCAGTATCAGAAGGAGAGAGTGAGAGTATGGCCAGACCCCAGGGTGAGTTCTAGAATCCATAAAAGAACTATTCCACACAGATACAATGGCCAGGTACGAAAAACAATAGATTCTACCATCATGTTGGCCATTGTAGTCTCACCTTGGGAAATCATTGATGAATTCAAGAAAGCTCACCAAGCAAAGAAGACCCCTCAAGCTTTACTAGAAAACAAGATGATTAAGAAGGGGTGTTATATAAAAAGCTTGAAGACATCCAGAAGAATGAGCTCCAGTTACTCCTTGAAGGCAACCATCCTGATGAATTTGTATATAGGGAGGTAACTACGGTGGAGCTGAAAAATGGCAGGACCATGAAGTACTTATCAGAGTACTATGGTCTAGAGTTCTTCTTCGAAGGAGGAGTAGAAGAACTCTCTCAGGAGGAACAAGTTGTTCTCCTTGAGGCCTATGTTCGAGAGTCATACAGACTCATTATGGGGAAGTAAAACTCATGAATGGGATAACAACTCTGTGTCCAGTTCCCCAAAACAGAGTTCCCATTCATACCCTGCCAAACAAATATCTGAGATTTCTTCCCAGGCCGGAGCTTACATGGGTCATCTTCTCTACTGATCAGGAAGGAAAAAGACCAACATTTTGCCAACAATAAGTGGGATAATAAATAATTTAGAGGTTTTGGCTGCATTGGTTCAAGGGGAGTTGTTGGACCAAAAGAACCAATGATCCAAGATCAGAAAACCTCTAAGTCCCACATGGTATCACACAACTGCTGAAAGCCTCATCAGCAGTTTGACAAGTGCTGAAGACTTCAACAGCTGAAGATCAAGTGCTGAAGACTTCAACAGCTGAATAACTAAAGTGCTGAAGTACAACAGCTGAAGAACACAAGTGCTGAAGCTGAAAGACCAAAGTACTAAGTACAACAGCTGAAGAGTTTACAAGTGCTGAAGATCAACAACTGATGTACAAAGTCTGAAGACAAAGACTGAAGACATCAGTGATGATATCTACTGAAGTCATCAGCTGATGAAACATCTGAAGGTCAAAGTCTGAAGATCAAGTACTAAAGCCTCAGTAGTTTGTCACAACTGCTGAAGAGTACTTCTTCAGTAATTGTGATATCAGTAGTTTATATTTCTAGTTTCAGTAGTTTTGTAAAACGACTGAAGAGCTTGTTCTTCAGTCGTTGTAGTTTCAGTAGTTTCTAATCAGTAGTTTTTATTCTGTACTTAACACTCTGATATGTTCTCAGTAGTTGTGAACATTTCAGTAGTTTGTAAGAGTTAGTTATTTTTGTATTAGATCTGCCAGTTGTCACTTTCCCGTGATAACTGCAGCGATTCCACACTATATAGGAGTGTCAACCTATTGTAATAATTGAATGAATGAATGAACGATTGAATGATTTGATTAGAAACATTCCATCTATAAACATTCCTTGAATCAGAAATATATTCTCTCGCTATAACCATATGTGCTCTTAATGCATACAAGCATCGACTTCTTGCTACAATTTATCTAATTCCTATTCTTATTCCGCTGCCTTGAACTCTAATACATCAAACGTGTGATCGCTGATCCTGTCAAACTTGCTTCTCTTCCTTCTTTTCCTCTGTTCTTTTCCTCTTTTTTTCTTTCACTGCAGTACTAATTAAGATTTCAATTTGTATTACTTTCGAATTTGTATTATTTGACTTTTGAAATTTATCTTAATTCATTTGAATTAATTATTTAATTTCAATTTTTTTAATTTTAATTTATTTATTTATTTTTGTTCAAAAATTGACTGTTTGTTCATGTTCTTCTTCTTCGACTTATGCAGAGTCGACTGATTTCAAAAAAAAAATTCACTTTAACATCAAAACAATACATCATGAGACTCGCAAATGTGTTCTCATCACTAATCCAGTATCAACTTTTGATATAATACTATTTGATCTGTTTAAACTTGGATTATATTGGTTCGAACGCCCAATAGCATTCAACCGTCTCTTACAAATCACTGATTTAATCCAAAATTTATGTATTTGAATCACAAACTTACGTTTATATATTCAAATGCAATGTATACTCAAATGATTTGATTCGATTTTAGATGAAATACGGATGTAATGATGCTCGACAGTCGCAGTTCAAGGGTTTTGGTTCTGAGAATTTTGAAGAGTGAATGATAAATACGCATAAGTGTTCAATATATATAAGTGAAATTTTAGGCGAATGAGCCCTGTTTGGACGTATGGTCCCTGTTTGGGCGTATGAAAACCTATAATTCACTTTTTTGTTAGACGCATGAGCACTGTTGTGCCTTTTAAGTCAGACGCATGAGAACTGTTCAGTCGCATAGGCACTGTTTAGGCGCTTTTGCACTGTTCAGTCGCATGGACTTTGTAAAACATGTAACACTTGAAGTTTTGAAACTATGCAAACGCATGAGATATCACATACGTCTAACACACTGTTTAGACGCATGGAAACGTCCAACACTTGTATAATCCTGAAATTTTCATCATGCTCCTATTGAGGCGCATGTGCATGTTTAGGTGCATGAGTTGAATTTCATGATTTAAACACTTGTGATTTCCAATTTCTTCACTTTCACATTTTTTACCATTTAGATCCCCAAATTTTGAACTTTTTGCATTTTGCACTTTCAATTTATAAGATTTTTATTTTTTATTTTTATTTTGTATTTCTTTTTAATTTCTTTATAAATTTCTTTTTTCCCTTCATTTTAGTCTCATCATAACATCAAATATCATCTAATTTTCAACTTAAAAATCATTTATTTGTAAAGATTATGTATATTCATATTGTAATTGTCAAACACATTCTATTTTCAGTTTACACAAATACTTTGAACATAAAGCATCATCCTTTCAATTCAACATTTCAAATTTTGATTATGATTATTGAATATTTTCTGAGAACAAATCTTTCATTTATTACTCCCCCTAAACTTTTAAGTTTGAAAAACTTATAAGTTTCTTATGAAAGAGAATAAGATCACACATCACATTGAGACATTGCCGTCACACACAAAGACATGCATAAAAGAAAAATGAAAATAGAATTAAAATCTAATATTAAACATAGAATAAATGTCTACAGAGAGATCATATTAATAAAGATCAACACATTAAAATAAAATGAATGTGGATAGTCATAGACAATGAATAAATCCTGATGAAGTATGTTCCAGGTCAGTGATATCACAGCAAAGGAGATACAAGATCTAAGGACAGACAATGAGTGATTTTGACAAACTATCAACTCACTTACTTTTCAATTCTTGGATTGATTATTGTTGATTTAGATATGACATGATGTAAAACATACAGAGACTAAGAGAATTCAACTATCATTATTAAATGTAAGAAAGAACACATGCTTAACTTATTACCTGAAACATAGATATCATCAGAGTTCATGTACTTAGTTAATAGAGGATGATCATCGATAACCATTTGATCAGCTCTGACTATTCTTTTGAATAGGTTGTGCACATTGGCATCTTTTTGCATCAAAAAGAGAATCCAGGTCTGTAATGACTTAAAATAGAGGATATCTCATACTTCAGGTCTATGATGACTCATAACAGAGAAGTGAAATGATGCTTTGTAATAGATCTCATGATTTCACATAGTTTCAACAGGTGTGAGAGATGTATCTTAACAAACATTCGTTCTGAAAAGCTAAAGCAACTCAAAAGTACTCAGATGAATACACACAAGCATGTATGTTTTTGTATTTTTGATATATATTTTTGTATTTGATTTTTCTATGTAAAACATAAAATCACACACATAAAAATATAAACAGGCAATTCACAATGAGAGTATCACTTATTATGATCTTTTGATTTAGGGAGATCACATATGATTTATAAGACCAATTGATTCTACTAAGTACTCTAACCGTCCTGGTAGGAAAGCTTTAGTAAATAGATCTGCCAATTGTTTTTCTGTTGCAATTTGAATCAATATGATTAATCTTTTTTCAGAGTTATCTCTAAGAAAATGATATCGAATTTCGATATGTTTTGTTTCTGAGTGTTGAACAGGATTAGCTGTTATGAACATAGCAGTTGTGTTATCAATATAGATTGGTGTTTTAAGAAAGTTAAATCCATAATCTAGTAATTGATTTTGCAACCGAAGGATTTGAGAACATCCTGCTGATGTAGCAATGTACTCAGCTTCTATAGTTGAAACAGAGACATTTGTTTGTTTCTTGCATTGCCATGAGACTAATCTAGGACCAAGAAATTGACACCCACCGAAGTAGATTTTCTATCTTGACAACATCCACCATAATCACTATCAGTATATCCATATAATTCAAATTTTCCCTCGTAAGGATACCAAAGCCCTAAGGGTGGTTTACCTTTGAGATACCTGAATATTCTTTTGACAACAATTAAGTGGGATTCTTTCGGGTCTGATTGATACCTGGCACATACACAAACAACATACATAATATCTGGTCTAGATGCAGTAAGATACATCAAAGATCCAATCATTGATATGTATAACGTTTGGTCAATAGATTTTCCTTTTGGATCAGGTTCAATCTTGGTGTTAACATTTGCTGGAGTTCGTATGGACCGACAGTCTTGCAACTTAAATTTCTTTAAGAGCTTGTCAACAAACTTTTCTTGATTAATGAAGATTCCATCTATAGTTTGTTTGACTTGAAGTCCAAGAAAGAAGTTAATCTCTCCCATAGAACTCATTTGAAATCGAGATTTCTTATTTCTTCAAATTCATTGCACAATTTTGGACATGTAGAACCAAATATGATATCATCAACATACACTTGTACACATAAAAGATCAGTATTGTCCTTCTTTATGAATAAAGTAGGATCAATTTTCCCTCGTGTGTATCCATGTTGGATTAAGTGTTGTGATAACGTCTCATACCAAATTCTAGGGGCTTGATGAAGTCCATATAAAGCTTTACTCAGTTTATATACTCAATGTGGAAATTGTGCATCCTCAAAGCCTGGAGGTTGCTTCACAAATACATCATCAGTAATTGGACCATATAAAAATGCACCCTTTACATCCATTTGATACACCTTAAATTTCATGAATGAAGCATAAGCCTGAAAAACTCGAATAGATTCAAGTCAGCAACTGGTGCAAAAACTTCATCATAATCTATACCTTCTTCCTGTGTGTATCCTTGTGCAACAAGTCTTGCTTTGTTCCTTATTACAACACCACGATCATCAGTTTTATTTCTAAATAACCATTTTGTGCCAATTACATTTTCTCCTTCGGGTAGATCCACCAAATTCCACACTTCTTGTTTGTGGAATTGAAGTAATTCTTCTTGCATGGCTTCTATCCAACCAATGTCCTTTAATGCTTTGGTAACATTTTAGGAACAATTTGAGAATGAAAACAAGAGTATAAGCATACGTTTGCTTGTTCTGATTACTCCTTGTGTTCTCTCATACAATGAACCAATAATCTGAGAAATTGGATGATTCTTGTGAATACGAGATGTAGTAATCTCATCACATTGAACATTAACATCCAATTTGTTTGATTCAAGTTGGAAAACTCATGTATCAAAGTAGAAGAATGTGGATTGAAGTTTGGAACATGAGTAGGTGAATTGACAAAGTAATCAAAGTTACCTGTATCAACTACATCACCTGAAATGGATGATGTTCCAGACTCAGGTATCACAAACTCATTACCATCATTAGGAATATTTTGTGATTCTTCCTATTAATTGACTCTGAATGATCTGAAACTGTATTTTCATGGTTTTGAATTGTTAAATCCTTGACAAATGATAAAAATGGGTAGTCTGAGCTTGAATCATCTGGGTCATCAGAATCTGAATCTTCACTGAAAGATCCAAGATCTCCTCTTGAGATCTTTTTATCTGTAGAATTAAGACAATTTGGTTGATCAAAAAAATTGGATTGAAAAGTGTTTGATAATGAATCTAGATCAAATAACCATGCGGGACCATTTGAAACTGATGGAAAAGAAGTTGCCATAAATTTAACGTTGAATGTTTCAAGGACTACATTCGTCCTAGAGTTATAGACTCGATAGGCTTTTGAAACTGATGAATATCCAACAAAAACTCCATTATCAGATTTTGCATCAAATTTTCCTAATTGATCACTTGAATTAAGAATCATAACAGGACAACCAAATGATTTTAAAAAGTTTATGTTCGGTTTTCTGCCAAACATTAACTCATATGGAGTTTTTAGTTTATCTTTGACAATAAGATTTGATTCTGAACGAAACACGCAGTTGATATTGCTTCATCCTAAAAGTGATAGGTATTTTTGCATCAGCTCATATAGAACGAGCAGCTTCAATCAGTGTTCTATTCTTCCTTTCAGCAACTCCATTTTGTTGAGGTGTTCTGGGAGCACTGAACTGATGAGCTATCCCTTTCTGTGCACAAAACATTTTAATGTTAGCATTTTTGAATTCTGTTCCATTATCACTTCTTATAATTTTCACTTTGTTGTCTAACTGATTTTCAACTTTAATGACAAATTCTTTTAATAATTCAGCTGTTTCAGATTTGGCATAAAGAAAGAAAACCCATGAAAATCTTGTAAAGTCATCAATGATAACTAAACAATATGATTTTCATCCAATACTCTTGACGTTTTGTTGGTCCAAAAAGGTCCATATGTAACATCTGAAGAGGTTTGGATGTTGAGTTTTAGGCTTGGACTTATAAGACGCTTTGTGTTGCTTTCCCTTCAAACATGCTGAGCAGTGATCATTTGTTGCAAACTTCTTGGATGGAAGTCCAATGACATGATTTCCTGCTACGAGCTTGTTCATGTTCTTGAAATTTGAATGACCGAGACGTCTATGCCAAAGTTGGCTTTCATCATTCGATGCTTTAGCAATTAGGCATGTTGTTTCAGTAGAAGGATCAACTTGAGACATATCCAATTTGTATACATCTCTGTCTCTCTCAGCTGTAACAATAACCCAATCTTTGCTTATCTTGAAACCTGGTTTCAAAACATAACATAATGAATTATCAAATAGAACAGAATACAATTTATCACAAATTTGAGATACGCTTAACAGATTAAAGTTCAACTGTGAACACAAGTTGACTTTATCAAAGCTTATTATCCCATTGGATACTGTTCCTTCTCCAGTTATTTTTCCTCCAGCATCACCATGAAAGGCGACGTGAGTTCCATCTTTTGATTTAAAATCTTGTAACAAGGCAGTATTGCCTGTCATGTGTCGACTACACCCACTATCCACATACCATGTATTGATTGGTCTTTTTGGGCGTACCTGCACTACAAGAAAGTTAAGTTGAAATATCTACCCAAGCCCAAATGGTCTTGGGCTTTCCAAATTTATCAACAATTGTAAATTGTTTATAATGGAGATTATTCAGATCAGGTCTATTTTGATGAATT
This sequence comes from Flaveria trinervia, assembly GCA_025506515.1. Lineage (NCBI taxonomy): Eukaryota > Viridiplantae > Streptophyta > Magnoliopsida > Asterales > Asteraceae > Flaveria > Flaveria trinervia. The sequence continues at coordinate 32,109,344 of CM046457.1, forward strand.
TACCAATATTATTCTAAAAATTGTTTGATTTATTTTTGTGAACATTCATACCATTGATGATCATCTTTTGAAATGTATTGATGACTAACATTTTTATTATTCATCCTTACAGATCTTGGTATGAAGTGTTCTTGCATGTTATGTTTGAGCTCATATAATTGTTCTTAGGAAAAGATCTCAAACCTACATTAGGTTCATTAATGTCTCTTTGAAATCCATTAGTTTGATTCTCAAATACTGTGGATTAGCAAATCCTTTGCTCATGTTTGATTTTGCAAAGTTTCTAGTGAGAGATCTATTTCTAAAGTAACAATTTGCAGTGTGTGAGTCTTTTCATCACAATAAGTATAATATTTGTTATAATAACAATCTGCTGTCGAATGATTTCTCATGTCACATATGTGACAGTACTTGTTGAAGTAGCACTCAGCAGTATTGTGATTTTCATATCACAAATTTCACAGTACTTTTGTGGTGTTAAAAACAACTTTTTGTTAACTTTTGACAATAACATAATCTTTGCTTTTGGTGTCATATAGTTAAACTGTTGTCTTTCATTTTTCATAGTTTGATTTTGTATCAGATTATTGTTCATTTGTTTAACATGAACTTCCTTCTTGAATGTATTAGAAACAAATCTTTTTGCTACAGCGGAAGTCTTTAAATCTGAACTAGATTTCAGATCAGAATTTGATTTGTTCATAACATTGCTTTATTATTTGAAAGAGAATTCATATTAACATACATGCCGACACAAATTTAATTGGTTTTATTTTTGATGTTTGAATTGTTGCTTTAATCAAAATTTCTGAACTTTGTTTTGTTCAGATATTTCTTTTGCAGATTTCTTTCTTCTTCTTTGATTCTTAGATTTAGAAGAGCTTGGTTTATTATTAGATTGAACATTATCAGAAGAAGATTCCTTTTCTGATTGAAATTGTTTCATGTTGATGGTGTTTGAATCTTCTGATGTTCATATCTGTTGTTATTCTTGTTTTAAACTCTCCAAGTGTGGGGAGATTGGACATTGGGCAAGAAATTGTCTTATCCATCTCCAAGAGTTGAAAGCAAAGAGGGATGCCGGGCAAACCTTAGGTACAATATACATGATCCATACTGATTTAAACATGATATCCTCTAACACATGGGTATTAGATACCGGATGTGGAACTCACATTTGCAATTTGTTGCAGGGGTTCAAAAGAAGTAGTAACTTTAACAAAGGGGATGTTAGCCTCTACATGGGCAATGGGGCTAAAGTTCAAGTTGAAGCCCGCGGTGACTACATCTTGAAACTTCCAAATGGTTTGGAAGTAATTTAGTACAACATTTTATATGCTCCTAGTTTGACTAGGAATATTATTTCTGTAGTCCATTTAAAACAATTTGGATATGTATTATCTTTTGTTGAAAATAATATTCATGTTTCTTTAAACGATATGTTCTATTTTAAAGCTATTCCCATTAATGGCATTTATGAATTGTTTCATGAAAATACTTTAAATAATTCATTGTACCAAACTAACACCAAGAAACTCAAGTTGGATTTGAGTGATACCTATCTTTGGCATTGTCGTCTTGGTTATATAAACAAGAAACATATACAAACACTTCAAAAGAATGGTCTTTTAAAAACAAATGAATGTGATTCATTTGATGTATGTGAATCTTGTTTACAAGGAAAAATGACTAAGGCACCCTTTAGTGGAACTAACAAAAGGGCAAAAGATTTATTCGGAATCATACATTCGGATGTATGTGGTCCTTTTAAGCCAATGACTAGGAATGGTGAAAGATACTTCATTACCTTTACCGATGATTATAGTCGCTATGGGTATGTGTACTTATTAAGGCACAAAGATGAAGCTTTTGAAATGTTCAAAATCTTCAAGAATGAAGTAGAAAATCAACTCAACAAGTCAATTAAAGTTCTCCGCACCGATAGAGGAGGTGAATACCTAAGTGATTCTTTTCAAGATCATCTTAGGAGTTGTGGGATTGTCTCACAACTCACTCCACCTGGAACACCACAACATAATGGTGTGTCTGAGAGGAGGAATCGAACCTTATTGGATATGGTCTGATCTATGATTGCTAGAAGCACATTACCTCTATCATTTTGGGGTTTCGCTTTGCTCTCCGCGACCCGTATTCTAAATATGGCCCCAACCAAAAAGGTGGAAAGGACACCTTTGAGATATGGCATGGAAGAGTTCCATCCCTATCATACTTAAGGGTCTGGGGTTGTGAGGCTTATGTTAAGACTCCCACCCTAAACAAATTGGAAGTCCGATCCACCAAGTGTATCTTTGTTGGATATCCTAGAGATTCTATGGGATATTATTTCTATGATCCACTGGAACAAAAGGTGTTTGTTGCCAGAAAGGGTGAGTTCTTAGAAGCAAAGTTCCGTCTGGAAGAAACTAGCAGTAGAATAGTGGATCTTGAGGAGGATCAAGAACCATAACCTGATGCACGTTTGGTTGAAACTAGCACTCAACATGAGGATGTTGAGGATGATCAAGTAGTTGATCAATATACACAAAACGTTCACAGATCTGGTAGGATTAGTAATCCACCTGAAAGATATGGATTTTTCATAGATGGATGCTATGTGGTAGATTCTGATAAACCAACCACCTATCGTGATGCAGTATCCAATTCGGATTATGACAAATGGCTCGAGGCCATGAGCGTTGAGATGCAATCCATGCATGACAATCAAGTATGGGACTTGGTTGTACCACCTCTTAACTCCAAAGTAGTTAGAAGTAAGTGGGTTTTCAAGAAGAAAACCGATATGCATGGAAACTTGGATACTTATAAAGCTAGCAAAGGGTTTCACTCAAATTCAAGGAGTTGATTATGATGAAACCTTCTCACCTGTTGTGATGCTAAAGTCTATAAGGATATTGTTTGCCATAGCTGCTTATAATGATTATGAGATTTGGCAAATGGATGTCAAAACCGCTTTCCTAAATGGATATCTTGAGGAAGATGTCAATATGGTTCATCCTGAAGGTTTTGTCGATCCAAAACATCCTAATAAAGTATGCAAGTTAAAGAAATCAATCTATGGATTCAAACAAGCATCGAGAAGTTGGAATCACCATTTTGATGAAGAAGTAATCAAATTTGGATTCAGCAAGAACGCTGATAAAGCTTGTGTATATAAGAAAGCTAGTGGGAGCATCATCACTTTCCTAGTATTGTATGTTGATGACATACTACTATTTGGAAATGACATTCCAACCTTGGAAGGTGTGAAAACCTGGCTTGGAAGTTGTTTTTCCATTAAGGATCTTGGTGAGGCCGCCTATATTCTGCGATAAAGATCTATAGAGATAGATCAAGGCGGCTAATTGGTTTAAATCAAAGTACATACATTGATAAAATCTTGAAAAGGTTCAAGATGGAGAACTCTAAGAAATGTACGGTACCTGTTCAAAGAGGAACGATATTGAGTACGACTCAATGTCCTAGCTCAAAGGATGAGCAAGATAAAATGAAGGCAATCCCATACGCATCAGCGATTGGATCCATCATGTATGCAATGATATGCACTCGGCCGGACGTGTCATGCGCCTTAAGCATGACAAGCCGATACCAGCAAAATCATGGAAACAGTCATTGGATGGCTGTTAAGAACATACTTAAGTACCTAAGGAGGACAAAAGATATGTTCCTAATCTATGGATCTAGTGATGAGGAACTCGTTGTAAAAGGTTACACAGATGCGAGTTTCCAAACTGATCGTGATGATTCACGATCACAATCGGGATACATTTTCATTCCGAATGGAGGAGCAGTCTCTTGGAAAAGCTCCAAACAGGATGTGGTGGCTCTATTAACTACAGAATCAGAATACGTCGCCGCCTCATTGGCGGCTCAAGAAGCTGTGTAGTTGAAGAAATTCATTGCCGATCTAGGGGTCGTCCCTTCCATTCAGGACCCCCTAGAGATCTTTTGTGATAACGAGGGTGCGATTGCTCAAATCAAGAAACCTCGTTCTCATCAAAAGACTAGGCACAATGAGTGGAGATTCAACTACATACGAGATGAAGTTGAAAATGGAAAGATATGTATTCGCAAAGTTCACACGGATCAAAACATTGCAGATCCTCTCACGAAGCTCCTTGAAAAGGCAAAGCATGAAGGTCATACTTGTGCCATGGGAATTCGATATTCTAGTGATTGGATTTGATGTGAAATTTAGTATTTGGATATTTGGAACCTTTTATTGTTTCAATAAAAATTATTTGGTTATAATGTTGGATTAATATTCCAATTAGCATGTTTAATCCATGAGTAAATTGTTTACTCTAAATGTCCGTAGTCGTTCAGACTTGTGGGAACAAGTGTGAGGGTACGATTATTATGAACTTGGATTGGTTGATATTCATAAAGATGAATATAGAGCAATGGGTTGCTGCCAAAGTTCATAGATATTTGTGGGATACAAATATTGGACTAACCCGTATCTCAAATTTTACTACATGGAATCTTATTGATTGATCATAAGTAAATTTGAGTAAAGGCGAATATCATTTGGTATCCTCAGACCTGAGATACATATTGGGTTTTAATATTCACCAAGTGTCATACCTTGATCTGGTTATCCGCTGTTCTGAAATAATGGACAATACATGAGACTATGTTCAGGAGTGACACGAGGTGTTTGTGAGAAACGTATGATGTCAAGATGGGATTTGTTCCTCTTATTCATTGAGAGCAAGATGTCTAAGGCCTGATTAAGTTAAATCAACAAGGAATGATCATTCTGTGTCCTTGGATTTAACATGACATCTGTAACAAAAGGATAAATGATTAATTCACCTAAATCATTTCAAGTAGGATACTTGAATGGGATGATGTTATTGAATGGCTATAAGTCATGCGTATTAAGGGTAGTAAACCGTTGTTAGGCGGTATTTACTGCTTGCATCAATCTTCTATGAATCTTGTGCAAGTGGGAGATTGTAGGTTTCTTTATGCCCAAGACACGTAGAATATTGATGCGGTTAGTACATTATGATCCAAGTCGAGTTATACCAATAACAAGCTTTGCAAACACAAACAACTATTAATTGACGATATGATCATGCAATTAAATAACCACACCAAATTTAGAAAAATAGGTTTTCGAAATAAGTTGCATATGAGAGGGAACAACTTATTAGGATATTTTGTTCAAAAATATTATTTGTAACGTTATTTAAGTAGGTTAGATAACATCAAATAATAAAAGGGGTGTATAACTTATACAATTAAATGGTTAATTGTATAACTTATTAAGTGACTAGTTTAATATAATGTGTGTTTTTGTTTAACAGGGAAACTCTTTTATTTTAAAAGAATTCGGCCGCCCCATTGAAGGGGATTGGCCCTTCTTGTTCCTTGAAAACACACATAATAATCCTAGTCCCACACTCAATGTGATTACTCTCAAAAGGGACATGCAAAATTAAAAAAAAAAACTCTCTCTCTCTCTCTCCCAAAAACCTCTCGGCACAAGCAGCAACAGTTTGGGGTTTTGAGTTGATTTTGGTGGTTTTCTTCCTAACAAGAAAGTGTTTTGCAATCAAGCTTGGGGTATACAAGCTTGAGAGGACCTCCTTTGGTGCCTTGGTCGATTTCTTGGACGACATCATCTTCCATTCTCGAACATCTTGCTGCTGAAAGGTAGATTATGGCATCTTCTTCATAGCTATCCATAATGTGTTGTTTTTATTTTCATAGTAAGCATCATTCACATATAAAAGATTCTCTTGTTCTTGGGTTTGTTTAAGACTTATAACATCAAAATAAATCTGGATTTTCAGTTTATAAACAATGTTATAATGTTTCTCTTCCGCTGCGTTTTTCAGAAAGTTTAATAGGTTAAACTTTGATTTTATCTTCTAACAAACCCTACAGTAGTATGTAATGAAAAGTGAAAGAAAATGAAAAGAGGAACGTAAAGAATGAAAGAATGCATGCATTAATGAATGAAAGTAAGAAAGTCTTGCAAGCAATGTATGGAGGTTCACTCCCAATGAAGGGTGTTAGCTTAACCATGTGCGGGTTAGCTACCGTAGAAGGATGCACACTAGGGGTCCAATCTTTGTGATTGATAATACATATGGGACCCTTGTCACTTACTCTAGGTACTAGAGTTAGGTTCGTGCACAATGTTCGAGGTTTAAGATGGACCACAAGCCCAGTAACCAGCTTCGTGCATAATGTTTGGGGTATAGCACATGGCATTGGTCCATAAGGAAAGATGAATGATAATGTTTAATGTACCTACCCTAGGCCCAAAAGCCAGTTTCATGCACAATGTTCTGGGTATAGTACATGACATCGGAAGTTAACAAATGTACGTAAGGTGTGGTAAGAATGATAACGGATGATAACAATGACGTATGATGATGAATGAATGAAAGTTAAGGAATGATGATGAAAGGTAATAATAAAATTATCTATTTGTACGTGCTATGCATGATCATATGTGAAAGTAAAGAAAGTATTGGAGCATATATAATCATATATAGTGTGTTCGTCGCTTGTCGAATAGTCTAGACTTAATGTTATACACCTGATATGTTGTAAACAGATGAAACTGGGTCATTCGTAGGAGCATATGGGAATAAGACTCAGTCGTATGACTGAGCCATGCTAATGGACCAGTCGTGCGACTAAGAGATGCGATTGGGACATTCGTAAGACTGAACCATAAGAATGGTCCAGTCGTACGAATGAACCATACGCATGGTCCAGTCGTACGATTGAACCATACGCATGGTCCAATCGCATGAATGGGCCCTGTCGCATCTAATATGGGCCGAGGCCTATATATACCAGTTTCAATGTGTAAAGAGATTAAGGATTTGAGAGGGAGTCTTCCCGAAGCCTTGGGCCGCAGGATGAGACGGGAGATCATGCTCGATTTCCCCTTGCCAAGAGTCTTGATTCTTAAGTTGTAACGAGCTTGTAATCGTTAGGTTTTATCAATGGAACCAATCTTTGATAGTTCATGTTATTGATTTGACTTTTGGTTTTGGTTGTTTATCATTCCATGAAGAACATGCTCGAATGTTTATCGATCCAGCGAACTTCACAATTGGTATCAGAGCCGGTTACTGCAGGAATGATCTAACAATCATTCTAGCAACCCGAGCTCTTGATTTCTGGATCAAATTTCAGATCTTGACGTTAAACCCACTTCGTGTTCTTCATGTTTTGCTCAGATTTAGTTATATGTGTTGTTTCTATGTTAAAATTGAACTTGAAACCATGTTTGGATCACCCTTTCGAATCTGATGATGTCTATTTTGTTTCGGTTCATGTAAAATTCACCAGATTAGGGTTTTGGGCAGCCCTGGGGGCTGCAGATCTGAAAATCTGCATGCAAACCCGTTCATGCGACTGGGCCATGCGAATGGACCATTTGTACGACTGGGCCATGCAAATGGACCATTCGTACGACTGGACCATACTAATTGTCACATCACAACATAGACGGCGGAAACGTCGAGATGTGAGGGTTAAGATTGTTCACAACCACATAACACTATATTTAAATGTAAATATTAAAATTATAAGTTTCAAAAGGAAATACAAACATAAGTCTCAAACATAAGAATAAGTTCAAACATAAATCAAAATATAACATAACATTTTATTTATTTAACTAGGTCCACGTCCTAGTTTTATGGCACGCTTCAAAAGTCCACTTTAAACTTGGAGATTTCCTGAAACATGATAAAAATAAATGGTCAACTATAAATAGTTGGTGAGTTTCCAAGGTTTTCATACATAATATGATAAAGTTACAAGTACCAATTCATGTCATAGATTATAAGTTAGTAAGGTTATACAACACATATCGTTAGAAGTAGCAATTCATGTCAAGTACAAAAGATTGGCTAAGTGTATTTCGTTCCCATGATGAACAAGCATACGTCATTAGGAGCTGGCAATACCTCGGCTTTAGCATCAAATAGGCTTGTCAGGCCTGAAGATCTAAGACGTCGCCAGGCTAGCAATAGTTAATGATTGTATACAAACTATGTATCTCATATAAACACTTACAACACACAACTAACCATCATAAAATATAAAGATGAATTGCAAGTGTTTTACAAGTCTAAACGTTTACAAGTGCATTAAGTATAAGAAATCATGTTTCACCCCAAATTGTGTAAATATGAAAAAGGGGCAAGGAAAATTCACATGGCAATAAGTATAAGAATGAAGATTAATAAGATTGATAATAAACGTTGTTCCAAGATAAATCGTCACAAGGCACCTATATATATTATAAGATTTAGATTAATAACAAGGTTAACGAGATAACGAGAACTAGGATTCCAATATGAATTTGGGGTTTTAATAAATAAGGTTATTTATCGACTTCATAAACATATATTTTAATAGAACGAAGAAAATGTAATTAATCCTTTTAGATTAACCCTTATAATGATTTAATCATCGAATGTAAATTAAATTTTATCATCAACATAATTAATCTAAAATTAAAGATAACATATAAACTAAATAATAATTTAGTAATTTCAACTATTTAAAGTTTGTTTTCATGAAAATAACTAATTATAACATTTTCTAGTAACATTTCATATAAAACAAATTTATTAAGGAGATTAAAGAAATAAATTAACAGAAAATAACTAGATACTTCTAAAATAAACAAAATTTATAAAACTAATTTTATAATTTTTTAGAAATTTTATATAGCCTTTTTAAAGGCTAAAACCTTTAAAAACTGGCATGAGGGTGCCCGGGTTCGAACCCGGGACCTCATGGATGGGGGAGTCATGTTTTAACCAATGAACTAAGGCTCTTAGCCGTGGTTCATTTGGGTTTTTAATTTTTAAATACACACATTCAAACAAACCCCCAAACTCTCACATGAACCCTAGAAATTTGTTCGATCAAATTGAACATGAATTGGTTATTTTCGTTGTGTCAATCATAGGGCTTTTTTTTCCCCAAAAAAACCGAGTATGTGCATGCCTTTAATAACCCGTATCGAAGTCAATTCATTGATGATCAAATGAGATTAGATTGTGGCTACGATCGCGACTTGTTCCAGTTGCAAATATGAATAAAAACTGAATTCGTTGCACAGGATTCTCCCAAGGGCTCAAATGATGAAAGCCCTTGTTAATTGCAGTTTAGAGGGCTCGAATAAAGGTCTACGAGTAACTTGCAGTTCACGAAGAATTGGTTGATCGATTAGTGTGTTTTGTATGTTATTAGGTGAAATTGGTAATGGAAATTGATTTAAGGTAGTTACGATTGCTCAGGCTCAATAATTGAGTTAATGATGTTTCTTAATGTGTGAATGACTATGGTTGGTAAGGGTTTGGTTATACAACGTTTGGGTGTTCTAATTGGTGTTAAAGCTCGATTAATACGATTTATAGGGTTCGAATCAAGTTTCTGAAGTGATTGGAAATGGTTTTTGGGTGGAAATCCGAGAGATTTTGGAGGTTTACCCCTCGCTGGAGCCGACCGGAGGGTGGCCGGAGGGTGTCGCCGGACATACAGGACCAAGGGAGGGGTGGTTGGTTTTTTTTTTATTTACATAATTCCCCCTATAGTTCAAAAGTTATCATTTTATGCATAAAACTTGCATTAAAGTTTATAATTTAACGAAAAATACGAATTGTTACAGTCTCCCCAAATTAAAAGACTTTCGTCCCGAAATTAAGAGAAATGAAACTATAAAAATAAGAACGAGTATCTCTTCTTCATGTGCTCCTCGCATTCCCAAGTAAATTCAGTGCCACGTTTATTCTCCCAATGAACCTTGACAATTGGGGTTGTTGTGGTTCTAGTCTTCTTCCATATGCGGTCCATGATCACAACAGGTTTCTCGACAAAATGCAATGACTCTTCAATCTGAATGTCTTCAACGGAACATGCCAACTTTCATCAGCCAAGCACTTTCTCAAATTTGAGACACGAAATACAGGGTGAACTCCACTAAGGTCGGAAGGTAACTCTAGTTTATAAGCCACTTTCCCAATCCTTTTTAGGATTTTGAAAGGTCCTACAAATCTTGGAGCCAGCTTGCCCTTCTTTCAAAACGAACAACACCTTTCCACAGTGAGACCTTTAGAAGAACCATATCCCCAACTTGGAATTCCAATGGCTTACGTTGCTTGTCAGCATAGCTCTTTTGACGACTTCTCGCCACTTCAAGGTTCTTGCGGATAATAGAAACTTTATCGGTCGTGTCTTGTATAAGTTCAGGACTAGTGATGAAGTTTTCACCAATGTCAGTCCAGCAGATCGGTGAACGACATTTACGACCATAAAGTGCTTCGAATGGTGCCATCTTGATACTCGAGTGGTAACTATTGTTATACGAAAATTCTGCAAGTGGTAGATGCGTATCCCAATCACCACCAAAGTCAAGAACACACAGGCGTAGCAAATCCTCCAAGGTGGATCGTTCGCTTGGATTGACCATCAATTGAGGATGGTAAGCCGTGCTTAGGTCCAATTGAGTACCAAGAGTTCTTGCATAGACGACCAAAATGCAAAGTGAAACAAGCGTCTCGGTCAGATATGATGTGCAGAGGTACCCCATGACGACTTACAATCTCATCAACGTATATACGAGCTAACCTTGATGTCTTGTAAGTGTCACGTATGGGTATAAAATATGCCGATTTGGTCAATCGGTCAATGATCACCCATATGCTATCATGTCCTCGAGAGGTTCGGGGTAGCTTGGTTATGAAGTCCATGGATATGTGTTCCCACTTTCACATAGGGATCTCGGGTTGCTCAAGTAATCCACTGGGGTGTTGATGTTCGGCTTTAACCTTCCACGTGAGGCACTTAGCCACATAAGTTGCTATATCCTTCTTCATCCCAGACCACCAATATTGACCACATAGGTCTATGTACATCTTATTGGAACTAGGATGAATAGAATAACGAGTTTGATGAGCTCTTTCATAATAAAGGTACGAAGATTATTGTGATTTGGAACCCAAATTCGATTTGCGAAGTACATCAATCCATTGGGTTCGTTTCCAATCGATTTAAAAGGTTAGTCTCCGGCTCATCTTTGATTCTTCCTTCTTGTTGCACCACTTATTGAGCCTCCAAGATACTAGACTCGATGTCACCATCTATTCTCAAATTTTGTAGCAGTACGGTAGTCTCGTTGACATCTAGACGTATCTCAGTATCGAACTCATCCAAAGTGTCAAACCATTGACGTCGATCGCGAATTTCTTGGAATGAGATCATCTTGTTGTGAATCTTACGGCTTAGTGCATCGGCTACAACATTTGCTTTACCAGGATGGTATCGAATGTCACAATCATAATCACTAAAACTCCACCAAACGACGTTGTCTCATGTTGAGATCTTTTTGTGAATCCTAGGATCGCGAAAAGGAATTACCAATGTCGGTCGATGGACAAGTCAACATTTGCGGAATCAACGTTGATTTGGTTTAATTGTTTTGCAATAACTTTAAATATCAATAAATGTTCAAGAACACATGTAGCAAAACATAATTAATGATTAATATGTATTTCATTAGAAAATGTTAATTATTACAAGTATAATGAATGAATGATATCAAAGTGTGTTATGATGTGACGGCTGCTAGGTTTGATTGAGAGACTTTGAAGTGATGGTTATAATTCTGATGCTGTTGTCGCTTAATCAATCATCTAAAACAACCTATTTGAATCGAAACCTAGGATCCATATATATAGACAATGATGTTTCTGTTATAGGAAACACCGGATCTCTTGGGATTTGATTTGTGTCAGTTAAGGAATCATCAGATATCTTGGGATTCGCATAACTGCCTTGTTGACTTGTTGACTTGTGACACTTGCATTATACAAGTGTTTGGACTCCGTAGGAATAGTGTCTTCCATAGGTGTTTGTTCTTCCGCAGAAGAATTGTTCTTCCGTAGAAGAATTGTTCTTCTGCATAAGATTGTTTTTCCATATAAGTCTTGTTCTTTCGAAGCAATCTTGTTCTTCATTTCTGGTTGTTCATCCAGAAAGGATCTTCGGATGAATAGTTACTTGTAAGGAATATATCTACGGAAGAACAAAAATGTTCTTCCGTAGATGTTTCTTACACTTGGTCAATTTCATAAGTTGACCGAGGATAATGTTTGTACGTGCAACCATACATAATTCAACACACACAAACATGGACTAAACTATATATTTAATGCATACACAATAATGAATTACAAACATTCATTACAGATATTAATTCAAGTACTAAGCCTATACATAATGAACTAGATCTACTGAAACTAGACCTAACAATACTCCCCCTTAGCCTTAGATACTTGCAATCAGTTCTTCAACACTGAAAGTTCCTTGACTCTGGCAATGATCTTATTGTCGAAGTAAGACACAACAGTCTTCTCATCATCATACTTGTAGTTGATCTTCATCTTGCTGAACTTCTTCAGAGTCTCAAAGCTTATTCCCGAGACATCTTCCTCTGTAGTAAGTGTGTCTAACATATTGTTGTTATACATCACTTCTAACTCATCTTGCTCTGAAATTCTAAGTTCAATGACTTCATCAAAAGTTGTTCCCTTTAGCAGTCCAGCATTGTATCTTCTTCTTTTGTAGGCTTTGGCATGTAATTTGTCAATCACTTGGATCACATGGACATGCAGGAACAAATCATTCTATGCTCTTTCATTAGCCAACTTGGGAAAGAATTTGTCATTAGGGTATGATGTGTAGCTGGGATGAAGTAGTTTGATTTCCACAGGATCAAAGATCCTGATATGGTCAGCTTTCTTGTTTTCAGCATTTCTTAACAACACCAACTCCTTTGTTTTCTCAACATTGCCCCATTCAGTTATAGGGTATGTGAATTGAGTTCCTTCAATACATTTGATTGTTGCTGAAGTTCTACTTTTGTATCCAACCCTCTTCAAGAATTCATCATCTACAGATTTTGAGGCATTGGACTTGTAACTTTTAAGCCCTTTGATTCTCTTCTGATGCTCTGCATCTTCTCTTTTAGCTTCACTTACAACATCATCTTTAAACTTAGTCTTGAGCTTTCCTACTAGAGTTGAGAACTCTCTTCCTTTAGGGTGAATTGGATAATTGCAGATGATCAGGCTTTGAAGATCTTTGATGTCATTCTTTGGTAAACTCAGCACTAAAAATACATCATGGAAGTATTCAACTCTTCCGGATGTTCTTTTAACAATAGCACAATCCCAGTCTGGATCATATTTCCAAGCTATGATCCTGTTTTCTTCCAGAAAACTGGGAGTCGTGAGGTGGTCTATTAGTTGTATCAGAGTGGATTTTTGTATAGTTATCTCCCTCACTGTAGTGCCCAGTGGCCATACTTTGCCGGGAATTACTTCTCTTGGCTCTTTGATCAGTTTTTCCTTCCCTTTGTGCTGATCTTTAGGTTCAACTGTTATAAGTTTAGCAGGAAGCTTACTTTGTTGCTCATAAGATGGATGAGGAGCTTCAGTTCTGAATTTTACACTAGTATCCAGCTCAACTTTCATCACATGCTCCATCATCCTTCTGAGTTCTCCTATTGACCTTCCCTTAAGCTCATATGGCTTGTAGTTATGGCCTTGTAACCAGCAAGTCATGTTATATCTACTCAGCTTAGCTGTGTCACAATGACCCAACTCTTTCTTATCTTCTGTATGGATTGAAAGGTGCAGAAAGCTTCATAGTCACAATTTGGAATCATAAAGCTTGCAAGTTCAAACTCCTTCAATGTGTTCTTCATCGTTTAGGAGAGTCTTCATCATTGATTACTTGAATCTTTGTTGAGCCCAAATACTTCCTCTTCCTTGAGTATTAAATGAGATGCTCAGAAGATTCAGCAGGTTCTTTTGTTGGCTTGATTCAAGAGCACATAACTTCATTTACAGTTCATCAATCTCTGCTTCTTTTCTTCTCAACAGAGCTGATTGATCTAGAGAGTGTCATAGATTTGATCAATATTCATTGTTAGCTTCTCATTTTCTTCTCTCTCTTTCTTTACTTCTTCTTTGAGTTCAGAATCTTGTTGAAGAAGAGCATCAATCACTTCATTATTGCACATGACATCTTCTCTGAATCTTTTTATTCTAGCTTCTTGCTTCATCAACTCTTCATCCTTTCCTCTGATCACTCCCTTCAACTCTTGTATTCTTTGCTTTCTTTTATTTGATTTTAGCACCAGCTTATTGTACTCAGCAACCGGATAACTCTTGCTGACAGGGATATCAACATCACTTAGATCTGCTTCATTGTATGCTATTACATCAACATGGTTTGCTTCTTCTTCTCCTTCTTGATGTTGAGAAGCAGTCTCATCATCTTTAAATTCTTCTGGATCTACACTTGCTGAGCTTGAACTGAGCTTAATGAGTTGATTTGCAAGTTCTTGATAAGGTTGTTGTTGTTGTTGATGATGATCAGACACTAGAGATACTTGTTCAGTTTTGTTTGACAGTACTGGGGATTCAGTCTTGGATGATGATAGTTTAACTGTACTTGTTTGTGAGACTAACACTGTCTCCCTTGTGTAAGACTGTTTGGTGAGTAAGGTTGGATGGGAGAGATTGGTTCTGTATTTTGGCTGGCTAGAGATTGTGGTTGAGGTGTTTGTTCTTGATTTGGTGATGGATGGTGGATGGGAGAGATTGGTTCAGTATTTTGGCTGGCTTGAGATTGTTGATGTGTGGGTGATGTATCTGGTGAGAAAGTGTCTTGAACAGACATGGTTGGAGAATTCTCTTGTTCATCTTTCCACACAAGCTCTTGAGGGATATTTTCAGCAGCATCAATCACATGTGCAAACATGTCCATATCACCTCCTTCATATTTTCCAAAAAATTTGTTTAGAACAGATCTGCCAAGGTGTGCTTGACTAAACACACCACCATCCACAGAAGTTCCAGGCACATCAGCATTAATGATCAGTGTAGGAACCTTGGAAACATGTACATCTTATCAGCCTTCTGCCCTTTGATGATCACTTAAGTAGTTGAAGATGTACTTGGAATAATTGTAGGTTCTTCCCTCAAACACACCAATAATCCCAGAGGAAATATGCCTTGAGAATCTGCCAAGACCAGATTTTATGTCTGATATGCACTTAAGATAAGTGTGATGGAGAAATCTGTATGGCTTGCAAAGTCTTCCTTTCTTGATTTCTCCTTTGTTGAAATCACCATCATATCCCATCAGTAGAAATACCTTTTCTATGTATTCATCTTCGAACACATCTAGATGACCAGCTTCGATTTCTCTCAACTCAAGACCCTTCTTATGTCTGTTCATCGATCGTTCTTAGTCCTTGATTCTTCCAGTAGCCACTATAGCTTCACCGTCTTCGTCTATGTGTGCAGAGTTCCAGAAATCAGTGATATGTGATTGATAAATCACAGGCTCGGCTCATAAGGTATAGTACAGCCTTGATCTTCTTAGATATCTGATAAGTTCTTGACACCCTTCTGAGACAGGATCATCAGGGTTTAAGAAGGCACACACATTGTGTTCTTTCGCAAATCGATTATCCATCTGTTCATAAAGAAAAGACTTCGTTAAAATCACATTATTCATATGAGAATGCGAACAGTTGTGAGATAAACGAGAATCAAATGGTTCATTCTTGAATATTACAACATGTTTTACCTTAATAACAACGGATTAAGAACACAAATATGTGTTTGTTTAATGTTTTGATTTGGTGAAATTTGAATACTGAGAATGTGGGAAAACGTTTGTTGAGAATGGGTTTTTCTAGGTCTGAAAAGTGAACTGAAAAAGCGAATAATGAATTTGAAAGGTCGAACCACATAATTTATACTCCCAGACACATTTATTTATCTGATTTATTAAATGGGACCCTGAATGTATTCTTCTGCAGAACATCTACGGATGACAACATCTGCTGATGAACATTTGAAATTAAATTACATTTGTTGATCTTTATTCATCCGCAGTTTACCAATCTACGGATAAACATTTAAGATTTCCACATTGTAGCTTCTGCTGATGCTTAATATAGCACTGTAGCTTCTGTTGATGCTTAAGATAGCACAATGCATAGAAATATTGTTGTTTGTATGGTCGAAGTCCATTGGTTAGAACCATTTATTGCTTTAGGACCTTGTAGGCTTTGTATATATGGCAATTTAGCACAAGAAAGCTCAAAATGATTTTGAGGAAATTTTCATGTATCCAGAAGCTAACATGATGCTCAGATTCCAATTCCTTCAAATTGATAATGAGATAGACAATGCTGCTAATTGAAAAACTTAACATCATGTATTCTACTCCCCTAAGTTCGTGATTAATGGTGAATTTAAGCATTTATCAGAAATTTCTTTAAGAGGAATAACATGATTTGTAACTGTATGAAAATGATCATACATATATACACATATGATGGGATGATACTATAATACTAAGCCTCATCCTGATGAGTTATGTTGTTAAATTGATACCTGAACATAGTTCTGATTGCAAGTATATGGTCCACTTAAATCCATACAAGAACTCATGTATGAACTAGGCATGCTGATTTTCATGTTTTCATGTTGATTTAGAAATAACTGTTATGGGCTTCACATTCAATTACAAAGATTTTGTCCTCCCTTTGCAAGTCAATTCATCAATTTTTTCACACTTATGAACTATGTACTTTAAGTTATAAGATCTATCTTGAGATGCATTGACATCTCATTAATGCAATGATGTAAAAGCTCAAGATAATATACATTGATCACATAGGATTCTTTAAGCTTAGATATGATCATCATTAGGTCACCAGGTCTTTACTCACGTAAAACAGAGGTGCCTTTAACCCAGGTCTTTGTTTACACAAAACAAGGGATGATGAGGAGCATGATCTTTTCACATTTGTAACTAAATTTTAGTATGGTGATCATGCACCCAGGTCTTTGTTTACACAAAACAGAGGGAGTATGATTTGCAAAGATAGCTATTATAAAGTGTTGGTACATAGTATGTTTAGATGAGTGAATTGGTCACATAAAAAAAGACACCTTGTATTCTCAAAATGAAGTTTCCCACAAACAATCACTTTAGCATTATGTTTGGCATGCACTCAGATTACTTTCCACTCAAGATGAATCTACTCACATATCAAGAACTTGCTGAGATTTATTGTTATTTATGAATTCAGGAATAAGCAAGCTATAGTGTACTATCATTTCCCATACATATGTCATGCTGAAGCATCATTACACATGCTATTTTATTGTTTAGACTTGATTAATCTAAGTTAATCATGTCCAGAGACTCAACCAGAAAGTTAAATCTGACTGAATCAAAGGCTTTAGTGAATAAATCAGCAAGCTGATTTGATGTATCAACTTTGACTAACTTAATCAAACCCTTCTCTGAGCAATCTCTCAAAAAATGATATCTTATTTCAATATGTTTTGTTTTACTATGTTGTACAGGATTAGCAGTTATAAACATAGCAGTAGAAGTGTCTATATAAATTGAAGTTTGAAGGAAGTTGTAACCATAGTCAAGTAATTGGTTTTGCAGCTAAAGAACTGAGAACATCCAGCTCAAGCAGCAATGTACTCAGCCTCAGCTGTGGATACAGAAAAATTGGTTTGTTTCTTACACTACCATGATACTAGCCTTGGTCCATTGAATTGACATCCACTGGTTGTTGATTTTCTGTTACTGTTACATCCACCGTAATCACTCTGAGTATGAGTAGAGTGTAAAGTCACCATCCTTTGGATAGAAGAGACAAGTCTGGTTTTCCTTTGAGATATCTGAAAATTCTTTTAACGTATTAAGATGAGACTCCTTGGGATCAGATTGGTACCTAGCACATACACCAACAACAAAAATAATAGCAGGTCTACTGGCAGTTAAATACATAAGTCAACCTATCATTGATCTATATAATTTTTGATCAATAGAATTTCCAGAAGGATGAGGAGCAATCTTATCAATTGTTGATGCTGGTGTTTTGCATGAGGATACTTCAGCAAGATTGTATTTCTTTAGAATTTGATGTATGTATTTTCTTGATTGATGAATATCCCATCTGATTTTTGATGAACTTCAAGGCCAAGAAAGAAGGTAATTCACCCATTGAGCTCATCTGAAATTCAGATTTCATCAGCTCTTCAAAATTCACACACAATCTCTTATTAGGGGACCAAATATAATGTCATCCACATATATTTGAACTACTAGGAGATCTTGATGTTCTTGTTGAGGAAGAGAGTCTGATCAATAGTTCCTTTTGTAGCCATGCCTGAGCAAGAAAGATGATACTATTTCATACCATTTTCTTGGTGCTTGATGAAGACCATACAGAGCTTTATCTAGTTTGTATACCCTATGGGGATAATGAGGATCTTCAAAACCATGGGGTTGCGATACATAAACTTCCTCATCAATCTTCCCATATAAGAATGCACACTTGACATCCATCTCATACACAGTAAACTTCTTATATGATGCATAAGCCAGAAAAACACTTATGGCCTCAATTCTTGCAACTGCTGCAAAAACTTCATCATAGTCAATTCTTCTTCTTGAGTGTATCCTTGTGCAATCAACCTTGCTTTGTTTCTTACAATAATCCCTCTATCATCCAGTTTGTTTTTGTATAGCCATCTTGTTCCAATAGGATGTTGACCTTCAGGTAAATCAACAGGAGACCATACTTTTTGCTTTCTGAACTGCTGAAGCTCTTCTTGCATAGCTTCAATCCAGCTATTGTCTTTTAAAGCAGCAGTGATATTTGGAGGCACCACTTGAAAAACAAACACTGAAGAGACAAAGGTTGGTTGTACCACTTTGACTCCTGTAGTTCTCTTTTTAGGATTTCCAAGATGTTGACAATTGGATGAGTCTTATGGATTCTCATTGAAGGAGTTGATTCAACTGGTATAGATGATCCCCGTTAGTCATTTCCAGTGACTCACACTGATTCATCTCAGCTTGTGAGTTTAAGAAATAATCAAAATGCTCCACATGAGAAGAATGGTCATGAGAGTCTCTTGTATGGGCTGGAGGGGTATCTCCAGTTTTGTTTTGCTTTTCCGTAGGACTTCTCCGGAAATGTTTGCTTTTCTGTAGGATTCTCTAAAAACAGTTTTGCTCTTCCGCAGAATTTCCCCCGGAAGCATTTTGCTCTTCCTTAGAAGTTTGTGCAGATATTAAGTGAGGACATGATCATTTCCAAGATTTGTTTCGTTTACTTGAGAGCCTGGATCTGTTTGAAGGCACATCATTCACATCTCCAGGTGCAACATGTTTGTTTCCAAATGTAGTATCTGCATCTACTAAGTGTTTTCATCGAGAATGGGGGTATCCTTGGAGGATCAGTAGATAAGGTTACTTCATCATAAGAGGTGGAACAAATGGATAACACACTTTATCAGATCCTGCATTGTTCAAATAATCATTGTTAAATGATTTGGCTAAACATCTATGTCAAAAACCATGATGAATCTTTAACTGACTTTGTAAATACGATTCATCAAAAGACACATTAGGAGTCTCTTCCACAATGATATGTTGTGGAATATAAACCCTATATGATTTTGATGTTGAAGAGTATCCAACAAAGAAACCCCATATGCTTTCTCAAAACTTTCCAATGACCTTTCATGTTTAAAACATTACATGACATCCAAGACTTTGAGATATGTATGTGTTTCTTTAAATAAGAGCTCATAGGGAGTTTTGTTATGTTCTTTGACAATTAATGTTTTGTTTTGAACATTGCATACAGTATTCACAGCCTCAGCCCAAAAGTGATGGGTAATTGTGAATCAGCTAGCATTGTTCTGGAAGCTTCAATGAGAGTTCTTTTTCTTCTTTCAGCTACTCCATTTTGTTGTGGGTTTCTTGGTCCACTGAATTGTCTTGCAATACCTTTGCTCCTGCAAAAGAATCCAGTTCAAATTGACAAATTCAGTACCATTGTCACTCTTAAAAATTTTAACTTTTGAATCAAGTTGATTCTCAATCTTGATCACAAGTAATTAATGTTTCTGATGTTTATTCTTTTGTTTTAAGAAAAAGACCCATTGATCTTGTGAAATCATCAACTATCACCAAACAATTTGCCTTTTTCCAATGCTCATCACATTGATAGGACCAAACAGATCCATGTGAAGCAATTTGAGGTGTATTTTGAATTGATAGTTTTTATTTATGTGACACTCTATGTTGTTTTCCTTTGTACCATGAACAGTGAGTTGAGCAATGAAACTCTTTGTTTGGCAATCCAATGACCAGATCATTTTTCACCAATTTATTCATGTTCTTCATGTTAGAATGGACAAGCCTTCTATGCCATAATTGAGACAATCTTCTGATAGTTTTAGATAGAAGGCATGTTTCATGTGTTGTGAGAGAAGTGTTGTTCATGTCCAAAACATACGTGTTTCCTTTTCTTGCTGCTTTGAGGAGATCCAATCTTCTGGAACATAAATCCTGGCTTAAGAATGTAACAGTTAGTATTATCAAACAATGTGGATAATTTTGATCACAGATTTGAGACCACTAAGTAGATTATACTGTAAATTTTTACAGTAATTACTTTCTCAAATTTGAGCACACCATTGTTATCATCCTTCACCAACAATTTACCTCCCATTTATCCCACCAAATGCCACATAAGAAGCCTTTTTATGTTTGGTGAAATAAGAGATAGATTCATATCATTGCTGGAACAATGCCTGTCAACACTACCACTTGTTGTCAGCTCTCCAATATTGTCCTGCATCAGAAATAAATCAGTAGAAGTGACAACCAAGTCTTAGTGATCTTGGGTTTGTCAACAGAGTCTAACTATTTACTCCTTCATGACTTAATCCTGAAGTTTCAGTATTAATTTCATATCTAGTTGATTCATTTTGATTTGATGATGGTGAGGATGATTTTGTTGAATCTGATGCATAAGCTTTGGAGTCTTCTTTCTTCATTGACTCTTCCTTCACCTTATCTTTCTTTGGTTGATATTTGATTTAGAAGATGAACCTACACTTTTGAGGTTTTCATATCTTTTGCTTTTGATTGAGACACGTGATCCCTTTTCAAAATGATCAAAGAATTATCATTGATGATTGACTTCTTCTCAGCCAAGTCCACTTTTTGTGAGGTGTTTTGGATTACTTGATGTTTCCTTCATAGATTTAGCATCTTCAAAAGATTTTTGCTTTGGTTTTGCCTTTTGCTTTTGATTTACCTTCTTTTTCTTTGAATCATCTTGACTTTCGCAGATTGAGAGTCCTGATTCTGTCAAATCAGTTTTTGACTTCTTTGTGCTTTTGTTTTTGTCCTTTTGTTAAAATAGCATTCTTGAGTTGAATGATTATTTTGTTGCAAATAGCACAAAATTTGTTAAAGTAACTCTGAAGTCATATGATTGTTCATATTGCATATGGAACATATAACCCTGAGTAGCAGTCTTCTGTATTGTGGTTAGTCATATCACACCACTTGCAATACATTTCTTCAGATTCCTCTTCATGCTCATCTTTCTTCTTTTTCTTGTTCAGTTTGGGAGCTTTTGTTTCCTCCTTTGAAGAACTTGAATTGTTCTTGCTGTTCCTAGGAATATCAGCAATTGAATCTTTCTTATCCTTTGATGACTTTTGTTGCTTCAAATTCAACATCTTTTGATTGCTAACAGATACTCTTTTTGATACCTCATCCGTAGATTCGTTTCTTCTTCCGCAGAAGTTCTACGGATTTGGCAGACTTTGCTTTCCGTAGTTCTTCTACTAAAGAATTTTTTTCTTTGCTTAGTTGAAACTTGTTTCTTCTTACCTTTATCTGCATGAGATAAAAGTACTTCTTCAGTTGGTCCGCAGCTATCAACTCCTTTTTGAAGATTCAGTTCTTGGAGTCCTTCATTGAGTTCAGCAATCCTCTTGCAGATAGTCTTGAGCATGTTTCTCTGCTTTGGAGGATATTGAAGCTTTGATTCTTCAAGCACTCTTGGAATACCAGTTTTAATGTGAACATTTTTACCAATGGTCCTTTTACCAAAATCAGGTTTATCAGAATCATCCAAGTCATCACAATTATCATAATCAAAGTCTGAATCATTTTGATACAAAGATTCTGATTCAGAGGATTCAGTTTCACTCACCTCAGCTTTATTGTTAATGTTGATTTGAGTTGATTCTTTTTCAAACTTGGTGCTAGGCACAAATGATTTGATAGAGTATTGGTCAATGTTGTAGGTAAAGATGTATAATTATCATTTATAGGTGGTGGAACAGTATTATAACCCATCCCAGACCTTTTCTTCGATTCAATATGAGAATTTAGTAATTTACATATTGCTGAGATGATAATTGGAACTTCTGAAGTTTCACTTCAGTTGATGCATGATCAGCCATGGATTTTGTTAAGGAAGTGGTCAAATGCTCAACTTGGGCTTTTAGACTATAGTTTCATAAACAAATTTTTTCTAAATCCTTTCGCAAAGAGTTAATTTTGATTTGATACAATTTTGTTCTCTAACATGGGATTCATTCAATCATAGTTTCTTTTACTTTGTCAGCCAACTGTTGAGCATGGACTCTATGACGTTCAACTTCCTCAACACACGTTGATGATAACACAACCTTTCTTTTACCTCTCTTGCCATTGGTGGAATTGTTTGATATATGAGCCATCAATGCATGATTCTCTTCCAAGACTTCTTTTTTCATACACACTCGAGTCACACGTTCCATCTTGAAGTATGATCAGTCCGACTCCTTTGAGTTACTAGGTCTAGCTGATTCATTGGTGGCTGGTGGGGATGCATTGATCAGTTGAGATTGTCTGTGCAAAAGTCTTTAAGAATTTGGTTATTGATGAGGTGGAATCTGATGTTGTTGATGCTGTTGATGTTGTCTCTCTCTGGATATGACTGTTGTTTGCATTCTTTGGAGAAATGTCCATAGAGATTGCATTTGAAGCATCTTACCCTTGACTTGTCAACACCAATCTTTGATGTTTTACTTGCTGATGCCAAGTTCTTATTTCTTCTTAGATATTGCTTTGCTCTATAAGCAATCATGGCCATCTGCCATTGTAGGTCCATTTCTTCCACTACATCAGGAGGTAGTTCTTCTAAATCTTGTTGGCAGATATTTGTTGATGTTAGAGAACTTCCCAGATATGCTTGGAAACTAGAACTAAAAGCTACAAAGCTGCTTTTTGTTCTTCAGAGTCCAATATCATAGTAATTGGTTCTCACGGATTGGTTGAATGTGAAGACTTAGCTGTTGCTTCAGTTGTATCTTCACGATCAATAGTTCTTCCTTTATTCTTTTGTTTCTTATCTAGAGATGATTTTTTCAGGGTTTAGAAGCATAAAAGCTAACTTCCTCCTCATCATCACTCCTAGAACAAGAGTTATCACTTTCATTATTTGAAATGAATGCACTTCTAACATTATTTGTTTCTTTGAAGTGATAGGGTGAGACATGAGTTTCACACTCTTTTTCTTGATTTTTTGTCCATTTCAAGAGCTTCCACTTTTGCAACCAGAGTATCTAGACCAGTTGATTTCAGATCTATTGTGTTCTTCAACATGGACACAGTTTGCTTCCAACTTTCTGGCAAAGTGTGGATCATTTTCGTGTTCAATTCCTTATTGGTATATTTCAACTCTAGAATGTTCATCTCAGTTACAACTGCATAATCTATGAAGTTGTTGAGGAATTGATTCACCCTTCAATATGACGAAATGTTTCATATTGTGACCTGAGGTGTCTCTCTCTTATGCTTCTAATCTCATCACTCCCTTCGCAGAGAGTGTGGAGTATCTTCCATAAGGAGTGTGTTGTTTTGTAGTTCTCGCACCTGCTCAACATCTCTTCAGGTAAAGCCATACTAAGCAAACTGTATGCTTTGATATCAACTTTAACCTTTCTAACATCATGAGGTGATAGATCTTTGGTACTGATTTGTTGATTTTTGTCATTATAATCCGGCCCAAGTGTGGGTGGAATATAAGGACCTTCAGTGATGGATACCCATAAGTCAGAATCAGTATAGTTTACATGATTCCTAAACTTGATTTTCCATGACTTGAAGTTTGCTTTTGTTTCCAACTTTGGTGGTTGGTAAGATGATCCACTGAAGTTGCTCATGATGTAAATTGATGAGAAAGATTAACAAGGTCTGCTATTCAATTGATTTGAATATAGACACAAGTTAATCAAAATCTACAAAATTAAGAACTGACAAATTAAAATCAATTAAACACAACTGACACTGATAGATCATTGATCTAGATCAATGAGCACCTGGCTCTCATACCACCTGTGAATCCTAGAATCGCGAACAAGAATTATCAATGTCAGTCGATGGACAAGTCAACGTTTGCGGAATCAACGTGATTTGGTTAATTGTTTTGCAATAACTTTAAATATCAATAAATGTTCAAGAACACATGTAGCAAAACACAACTAATGATTAATATATTTCATTAGAACATGTTAATGATTACAAGTATCATGAATGAATGATATCAAAGTGGTTTATGATGTGACGGCTGCTAGGGTTTGATTGTGAGACTTTGAAGTGATGGTTATAATTCTATGCTGTTGTCGCTCAATCAATCGTCTAAACCAACCTATTTGAATTGAAACCTAGATCCATATATATAGACAATGATGTTTCTGTTATAGGAACACCGGATCTCTTGGGATTTGATTTGTGTCAGTTAAGGAATCATCAGATTTCTTGGGATTTGCATAACTGCCTTGTTGACTTGTTACTTGTGACACTTTCATTATACAAGTGTTTGGCCTCCGTAGAATAGTGTCTTCCATAGGTTTTGTTTCTTCCGCAGAAGAATTGTTCTTCCGCAGAAGAATTGTTCTTCCGTATAAGTCTTGTTCTTCCGAAGCAATCTCGTTCTTCACTTCTGGTTGTTCATCCGCAAAGGATCTTCGGATGAATAGTTACTTGTAAGAATATATCTATGGAAGAACAAAATGTTCCCCGTAGATGTTTCTTACACTTGGTCAATTTCATAAGTTGACCGAGGATAATGTTTGTACGTGCAACCATACATAATTCAACACAACAAACATGGGCTAACCTATATATTTCATGCATACACAATGAAATTACAAACACTCATTACCGATATTAATTCAAGTACTAAGCCTATACATAATGAACTAGATCTACTAAAACTAGACCTAACACTTTTTGATTGAAAACGTGTTGAAGGCTTTTGTGATCGGTGTAGACTATACATTGTGTACCATACATGTAGTGCCTCCAATCTTCAAAGCAAAGACAACAACACCAAGCTTGAGATCGTGTGTTATGTAATTCACCTCGTGATCCTTCAATTGTCTTGATGCATAAGCTATGACTTCCCTCATTGCATGAGAACACAACCAAGGCCTTGTTTAGATGCATCACAATACACGATGAAGTATCATTTCCATCGGGTAAGGTCAAGATAGAGCATTGCACAACTTTTACTTAACACTTCAAAAGCTTCTTCTTGCTCGGAAACCCACTTGAATGGTTTATTCTTTTGAGTTAAAAGACGTGAGCCGCTTTGCGATCCTCGAGAAGTTGGCATTGAATCGCCGATAATACCCAGCAAGACCAAGAGAAGAACGAACTTCGGTAGGAGTTGTAAGAACACATCAATTTTTCACAGCTTCCACCTTTGCAGGATCAACATGAATTCCTTGGCTATTCACCACGTGTCCTAGAAATTGAACTTCCTCGAGCCAGAAGTCACTCTTCGAGAACTTTGCGTACAATTGCTCTTTCTTCAACAACTTAAGAACCAATCTCAAATGCAGTTCATGATCGGTGTTGGATTTGGAGTAGATAAGTATGTCATCAATGAAGATGATCACAAACTTGTCTAGATAAGGCTTGCATACTTAGTTCATGAGATCCCTGGAAACAGCAGGAGCATTGGTTAAACCAAAAGGCATCACCATAAACTCATAGTGCCCATAACGAGTATGGAACGCGGTCATGGGATGTCATCATCACGAACTTGTAATTGATGATATCCAGAACGTAGATCCATCTTCGAGAATATGGCAGCTCCTTGAACTAGATCAAAGAAGTCATCGATACGAGGAAGAGGATAACAGTTCACGAAAAGGACAGGTGCACCCCAAGGCGAAGAACTAGGATGGATGAAGCCTTTCTCGGATAGCTCTTGAAGTTGACTAGAGAGTTCTTGCATTTCAAATAGTGCATGTCGATATGGTGACTTAGGCACGGGGTTTGCTCCCAGTATCAAGTCAATTTTAAACTCAACTTAACGCACGGGAGGTATACCACTAAGGTCATTGGGAAATACTTCAGGAAAGTCTCGTATGATAAGGACATCCTTAAGTTCTTTCCCTTTGACTTTCGTGTTGACCACGTATGCCAAGAAAGCCATATACCTCTTGCTTAAGCATTTTCGGGCTTGAGTGCACGACATGAAGTTATGTCTTTTGGAAGATTATTCACCGAACACCTTCAAAGTATCTCCAAAAGGTAACGGTATACGAATGCACTTCTTGAAACTAATGATTCCATACGAATGATGACGTTGAAGCTTCCAAGTTTCATAGGGATAAGATCGATAAGAAAATCATGCGTGTCAAGACTTAAGATGCAATCACGAATAATGACGTTAACGGTGATCGGTTCTCCATGAGCAACTTCAATGGTAAGAGGTCTTTCTAGTTTCGTATATGGCTTAGCAAGTATGGGTTCAAACTCTAACGAAAGAAAACTCTTATCGGCTCTAGAATCAAATAGGACATAGGCATAAGTTTTATTAATAAGGAACATACCTATTAAATTTTAAAGGTATTTAACGATATAGTTTACACATGAAAAGAATTAGGTCACACAAGTCAAAGGTAAGTTAACATAGCATTCACCACATCGTTGTTTGCTTATGCTTGATTTGCGTTGATGTTGAAAGCACGTCCTCGGGCCTGTGGAACAATACCCACAAGATGAGGGCATTGTGGGCGAAAATGACCAGGTTCCCCACAGTTGTAGCAAACACAGTTTGTGACCACGGTGACATTGTTAGGTGCACGGTGGCAAGTTGCCACCAAATGACCATATTTACCGCATAAGGCGCAGATACGGCATGGTTGATTCCCTGAATGATGATACCTACAAGTGTTGCACATAGGTTGAGGACCAGCATAGGCCCTAGCCCCAGGCACTTGTGCCACAGGTGTAGCCACAGGTACAAGTTGTCTTTGGGTTTGTTTGGGTGCAGCCACGACATAGTTGCTTGCTAGTGTAAACTTGTGATTCTTGTTGTTCTTGTTGTGAGACGATTCAGCTTTATTCTCCTTAACGTCCTTGATAGCCGTCTTTTCAACCTTCTTTGCACCTTCACAGACATGGTGCCCGCTCGTATATGGTTCTCGGTGAGTTGAGCGGTGATAGTGATGGCTTCTTCAAGGTTGTGGGTCGGCTACCCACCACAGCATCTTGAATTTGGGGTGGTACACCCTTGATAAACTTCTCGATGTTGTGAGGGACAGTGTCGACCATATGAGGCAATAGTATACTCAACTCATGATGCCTAGTTGAGTAGGCCAAATGATCACCATCGTTTTGCTTCAAATTCCAGAATTCTTCTTCCAACTTTTGCAATTGACTTCTCAGGCAGAACATCGCGATGGCAATGTTCTTGAACTCTTCCCAAGTAAGTTCCAGAATAGCATCGGCCCCTCGATTTCTCTTCTCGCTATTCCACCAAGTAACAACCCTTTTATTGATGCATGTTTGTCCCTAGATCATGATATGAATGTAATAGATCTTGTTTGCCTGATTCTGATATAATGTTTGGAATGATTAATGAAATGATATTGGTTGTTTGTTATTTATAATGTTTAATATTTCATTAAAGAGTCGATGTTGAATTGGTTAATTAGGTTTGTGGTTGTTTGAATTGTTACACATAATGTTATATTAATTAATTCATTCAAACTTAACAAAATGAAGTTCTAATACGAATGGCCCATGCGAATGGACCATACGCATGAATAACTTCATACGAATGACTCAGTCGCACGACTGAACCAGGAGACTGGATCAGTCGTATGATTGTAACATAAGATTGGCTCAGTCGCACGACTGAACACTCAATCGTGCGGATGAATCAATCGCATGGTGGTTCAGTCGCACGAATGGACAGTACTAACCTATAATACAACCCAATTCGTGGAATAACGGGAGCATTCATTCTATTTCAACTCCAGACGTAACCTAGCCATCCAGAAGCCTCCAAGTTGATACTCCAAGTTCATAGAATGCTGTAGATCGATTCCTAATTGATTCTTAAAGTTTGATTCAATACTTTATTGATTCTACGTGCGTTCTCACTGATTGGATCACCAATCAAATAGGGTTCCGCACTATTTGG
Source organism: Flaveria trinervia (assembly GCA_025506515.1). Lineage (NCBI taxonomy): Eukaryota > Viridiplantae > Streptophyta > Magnoliopsida > Asterales > Asteraceae > Flaveria > Flaveria trinervia. Next base: position 32,137,770 of record CM046457.1, read on the forward strand.
TTTGGTCTACCCGTTAATCATTCGGTATTTCGTTCAAATACCAGGTACTAACAAGTGGTATCAGAGCTTGGCTCTTTATTACATGTGATTCAATCAAAATTGATAAAAAGTTTGTGTTTTTACACTAAAAAACGCAATCTTTTGTGTCAAAAGTTGTCTTGGACGTTCCCTGCTCATCAAGTTTCGGTTTCTACAGCCTTAGGCGATTAGGGTTTGCGAAATTTCAAATTTTTACTGCTAAAACACGTTTAACCTAGAAATTTTCGCAAAACAGCAGCTTCAGTTGCATGAGTGAGCCATTCGCACGACTGGACTTCATTCGCATACACCAGACGCACGATTGGACTGAGTCACATCTCCATTCGTATGACTGAACCATCCATTCGCAGTGTTCATACGCATCAGCTTCATTCGCACGACTGAACCAATCGCTTAGTTCAGCCGCACGATTGAACCAATCGCGTAGTTCATTCGCACGGATAGCCCATTCGCATCACCCAGTCACACCAGTTTGACAGTTTGTTTAGTACACTTAAAAGTTAATCGAGATGGAAGATCAAATGTCAGCGTTTACTGTCGGCAAGGACTCAAGGATCCAGAACCTACTGTTGCTTGAGAGTGAGGTGGGGAATCATAATAAACCACCAAAACTCTTAACGTTAGATGAGTTTCCCCACTGGAAACAACGTTTTGAGATCTACCTCAATGGAGTGGATCCAAATTTGTGGGAAGCTATCGAGATTGGGTATAGTATGCCGGTGGGAGCAGATGGGGTGAAACTTACTCTAGGAGGAATGACTGATGCACAAAAAGTTAAATATAATGCTGAAAAGAGAGTATATGCATTGCGAACACAGTCTATCCCTAAGGACATTTTTCACCAATTCTCAGAGAATAAACAAGCCAAGAAATTGTGGGATGAGCTGGAAAAGACAGGAATGCTTCGCTAAAGGCAATTAAAGCTAAGGAACTGAAGAAAGAATTTGACAACTTCACATCGATGGGAAACGAGAGTTTGGACGATGTTATTGATAGATTCTACCATCTGATGAGTGAAATGCATACACATGGTGTTGCTACTACCATGGAAGAAAAGGTGTTAAATTTCGCAGACGGATTGCCGGAAAAGTGGGCTTCGTTTGTGTCAAATCTGAGACAGAATGAGATGCTGGCAAAGTTAGATATCAATGACTCCATTCTAAAGCTGCGAGAAGAAGCACTTAGGATGAAGTACAGAGCTCAGAAGTCTTCGCACACTCAGAATCCAGCTTTGTACAATGCCACGCCTCAAGCTAAGACGTCTAGAGCACCTCTTCAGACTGCATTTGTGTCTAGCTCATCGGGTCCTTCACAAGCTTCTCCTTCAGGTTTAGAAAAGTCAGGGTCTTCTTGTACCCATTACATTGGAACTGAAGCGAATGCTACTAGACTGAAGACCGAGAACCTCGGTAATGTGACTGTGGAAATAGCTCGAGAGCACATGGTTCTTTTGGCAGCAGTGGTTCATTCTAATGATGGACTTGTTGCTGGGAAGATTGAAAACTGCCAAGTGCAGATGAGGACTACGAGCAGGTCGATGAAATGGAGCTGGTGAGAATGGACATTATGTGGGCCTTAGCTAGTGCTGTCCGGAGGGCGAAGAAGTTTGTGAAAAAGATAGGACAGAACTTGGTTGCTACTAAGGATACCACATTTGGCTTTGACAAGAGTAAAGTAACCTGCTTTAACTGTGGAGAAAAGGGGCACTTCAAGAGAGAATGTGTGAAGCCAAAGAAGACTGGGAATGGGAACCCATTCTCGTCCTTCACTCGTCAAGACAAGCAAGCTAGCAGTTCTACTTCATCAAGCAAGGATCCAAAAGCCTTGACTACTCATGATGATGAAGGATAGGACTGGAACTTTTGGTTTGTCTCTCCAGGGGAATCTAATATTGCCAGTGTAGAAGATTTAGATGATGATTCTGGGAGTGAGGGAGATATTGCAGTTGAGATAGCAATGTCAAATATTGAAGATACAACTGTAGCGAGGTCAGCTACAAGCTTGAAGAAGGGATTTCAACAGCAAAGACAGACTCACCAGAACCAGAGACATCTGATGCTGCATTGATGGCTAACTCTTCTGAACCTCCTCAGGGTGTTTGCTATAGTGCTGAAACCAACACGTGGATTGTAGACAGGGGAGCATCCAGGCACATGACAGGGAACAAGGCTCTTTTATCAAACGTCAAGAAAATAAAAGGAGGGCATGTTTCATTTGCTGGAAACAAGGGAGGCTATATCACAGCTCAGGGAGAAGTTGGAAATCAGAAAGTTAAGTTTAAGAAGGTGAACTACGTTCAACAACTTCAAAACAACTTACTTTCTGTTTCCCAAATCTATGATAAAGGTTTTAAAGTCATATTCGAGAACAATAAGTGTTACGTCCTAAAGAAAGACTACGTGATTTCGGAGGACCGAGTTCTGATGACAACTTCAAGATATAAAGACCTTTATGTTTTGGATCTCTCAACAGCTTCTACAACAGATCATGAAGTTCAGTGCTTTCTGTCAAAAGCCACTGAGAAGGACTCCATCTCCTGGCATAGGAGAATGGGACACATCAATCAACGGAAGATGAATAACTTGATCCAGAAGGATCTTGTGAGAGGAGTTAATGTCAAGAATTTCCAACTTCCTGATTTTTGTGTAGCTTGCAAGAAAGGCAAATAGATGAATAAGTCTCATAAGGAAAAGAAAGTTCATTCAATAGAACTTCCTCTTGAACTTCTTCACATGGATCTGTTTGGTCCAGTCAGTACAAAGAGCATTGCAGGCGACTTGTACTATTTGTGGTTATTGATGAATACACAAGATCCTCTTGGGTAATGTTTCTCAAGTCCAAATCAGAAACATTTGAGTCATTCAAGGAGTTAGTAACCACACTAGAATCTCTCTACAAGCTGAAGGTGAGATAGGTATGCTCAGACAACGGGACTGAATTCAAGAATCAGTGGATGGAGGCTTACTGCAAGGAAAACGGAATTGTGCATCAATTCACTTCTGCCTACACGCCTCAGATGAATGGTGTTGCTAAGAGAAAGAACAGAAGCTTGATAGAGACAGCACGGACAATGTTGGCAGACTCGAAACTTCCTATCCAATTCTGGAATGAGGCAGTGGCTAATGCATGTTATACACTGAATCGATTTCTCATAGTCAAGCGCCACGGAAAGACATGTTACGAGCTACTACAACGACGTAAACCGAATCTGGAGTATCTCGAACAATTTGGCGCGCCGTGCACACTTCTAAAGAAAACTCAAGAAGGAAAATTTAGCGAGAAGACTGATGAAGGGATCTTCTTAGGATACAACATACCGAACAAGAGAGTTTACAACAACTCAACGGGTTTAGTAGAAGTGTGGTGTAATGTTGATGTTCAGAGATATACCACACCACCTATTGGCAAAGGACCCGCCTACTTTTTCGACTATGATGGATTCTTTAAGTCCTTCAACATCCCTATCTCTCCTTCTGATGATGAGTTAGCTACTCGAATGATGTATGATATCTTGAATACACCATCTCTTGATTTAACATCATCGAGTTCACAGGGAGAATCATCTACTCAATCAAGGGGAGTAATCGACGACAGTGACTCCTCCTCTGAAGATGAAGCTAAAGAAGATGACAAGAACAGTCAGGAGGAACAGGTTCCAGCTCTTGAAAGTCCACAAGCATCTAACGGTGATGCACCTTCGACTTTGGAACCTCAAACTCCTTCTACCTCAGATGCAGAACCAAATGTTCAGAATCTTGGCTCTGAGGTAGCTGTTCCTACTACTCCAGGATCACGTCTAAACATCTATGATCCCTTAGACAATATCATTGGGGATGTCAGATCAGGAGTACAAACCTGAAATCAGCTGTACTCAGCTGATTATGCCTCTGTTATAGAAAAGGGATACATTCATGATGGTGCTTATTGGTGTTTTGTCTCGCAGTTTGAGCCAAAATACGTCAGTGATGCACTAAACGATGAGGCATGGGTGAGTGCCATGCAAGAAGAACTTCTTCAGTTCAAGAAGTTAGGAGTATGGACTCTGGTAGATAGACCTAAAGGTGCTAAGGTCATTGGCACCAAATGGGTCTTGAAATGCAAGAAGGATGACCAAGGGGTCATTATCAGGAACAAGGCTCGACTGTTGTTCAGGGATTTCGCCAAGTCGAGGGGATTGACTACAATGAAGTGTTTGCACCCGTGGCAAGGATGGAAGACATCCGTATCTTCCTTGCCTATGCATCGAATACGAAGATTAAAGTCTATCAATTAGATGTGAAGAGTGCATTCCTTCATGGGGAAATTCGAGAGACAGTGTATGTCAGTCAACCCGAGGGATTTGAAGATCCTTATCATCGAGACAGAGTTTACAATCACGACAAGGCCTTATACGGGCTTCATCAAGCTCCAAGGGCCTGGTATGAGAAACTCTCAACTCATCTTGTGAAACACGGCTTTCGCAGGGGATTCATTGACTGCACACTGTTCATCAAAGAAAAAGATGGAGACCTACTGCTAGTACAAATCTATGTCGATGACATAATCTTCAGTTCAAAGAATGAAGAATTATGCAAAGAGTTTGAAGCAGTTATCAAGAAAGAGTTTGAGATGAGTGCTATGGGGGAGATGAAGTTCTTTCTCGGGTTACAGGTGGACCAGACACTGTTGGACCAAAAGAACCAATGAGCCAGATCAGAAAAACCTTTAAGTCCCACAAGACATCACAACAACTGCTCAAGACTTGATTAGCTGTTTGACAAAGTCTGAAGATCAACAGCTGAAGACTAAAGTACCGAAGACTTCAACAGCTGAAGACCAAAGTCTGAAGATCAACAGTTGAAGACTAAAGTACTGAAGACTTCAACAACTGAAGACCAAAGACTGAAGATCAACAGCTGAAGACTAAAGTACTGAAGACTTCAACAGCTGAAGACCAAAGTCTGAAGATCAACAGTTGAAGTCTTCAGTACTTTAGTCTTCAGCTGTTGATCTTCAGACTTTGGTCTTCAGCTGTTGAAGCCTTCAGTACTTTAGTCTTCAACTGTTGATCTTCAGACTTTGGTCTTCAGCTGTTGAAGTCTTCAGTACTTTAGTCTTTAGCTGTTGATCTTCAGACTTTGGTCTTCAGCTGTTGAAGTCTTCAGTACTTTAGTCTTTAGCTGTTGATCTTCAGACTTTGTCAAATAGCTGATCAAGTCTTCAGCAGTTGTTGTGATGTCTTGTGGGACTTAAAGGTTTTTTTGATCTGGCTCATTGGTTCTTTTGGTCCAACAAACTCCCCCTGAACCAATGCAGCCAAAACCTTTAAGCTTAATAAAGATGTCCCACTTATTATGGCAGAAAGATTGGTCTTTTTGTCTTCTAAATCAGCTCAGAATGACCCTTGTAAGCACAGGCCTGGGAAAAAATCTCAATGATCTGTTTGACAAAGGATGGATGGGAACTCTATCTTGGGAAACTGGACACAGAGCTGTTACCCCATCCATGAGATCTACTTCCCAACTATGAGTCTGTAAGACTCCCTTATATAGGCCTCAATGAAGATTACTTGTTCCTCTATGGTAAGCTCTTCTGCTTCTCCTTCAAAGAGTGACTCTGGCCCATAATACTCAGAGAGGTATTTGACCTGCTTCCTATTTTTTAGTTCCACAGTTGTTATGACTCTATATGCAAATTCATCTAGGTGAATACCCTCTAAGAACAACTGGAGCTCATTCTTTCTAACTTCCTCAAGCTCCTATACACTAACCCCTTTTTCACCACTTTATTCTCTAGCATCTTTTGTGGGGTTAGTTTAGCTTTATAGGCTTTCTTGAAGTCATCTAGGATCTCCCAAGGTGATACTACAAAGGCCAGTGAGATCACTTCATCTACAATCTTCTTTACTTGGCCAATGTATCTCTATGGAATATTTATCTTTTGAATCTTATGAGACACCCTGGGATCAGGCCAAATCCTCACTCTCTCTTTTTGATATTGAAAGGTATGTCTGAGAGTGTATAATCTCTGAGCATGTTTCTTCATATTGATGATTGAAGATGTGGCAGCGTATGCTTTGTCGACTCTTCTCAACAATTCCTCATCATGTGTTTGTGAAGCTCTTCTTCTTCTAACTTCATTTTCACATTTTTCCTTTGAGATTCAGGAGTAATTGTTGGAGGGTGAGTTATGGCCTTAGGCAAGTGTATAACAGCTGAGATTGGCAGCCTATCTTCATCTTCATCATTATCTTCTTCTTCCTCTTCTAGCCTCAGTACCCTTTTCTTCCTCTTCTGGGGTACTTCATCGGCTATTGGTTTTGTGGGTAAGGGAATTGTTTAGTGGGTTGTGGTTGTGGTGGTTTTGGTGTGGGAATTTTGACAGGCTGTTCTAGCATTTTGGATGTAAGTGAGGCTTTAGATTGTTTGACCAGTTCAGTCCTGCTCCCAGCACCAGCTTCATTCAAGGCTTCAATGACCAGCCCTTTGGTATATACTTTAGACGAACAGATCTTGGTGGTTATTGCCAAGATGCTGTCCCTGGACATGACTTGATTTCAATCAATGATCTTCCAAGATACTTAGCTATGAACCTGATCATGATTTCCAGACTTTCCCTTTCCAACACACTGTAACTTGCCCATCTTGCTTGGATTTCTTCAATCTCCAATCTTCTAATTTCTGAGTCAAGTTTTTCAGTGTCATGATCTTGCCTAAACAGCTGATTAATGATGTTATCCATTGATCGGCTGTGTTGGTCATCAGCCTCCTTCACCATTTTCTCCAACTTCTTCTCCTTCTTTCCACTCTTCCTTTTCTTGTATGTGACATGCAAGTCTTTAGTACTTTCAGTCACTTTCTCCATTTCAGCTTCCTTCTCCTTCTCCTTCTTAGTCTCCACACCCAACTCCTTCTTATTTCCCACCTCTATCTCTTTTTCTTTCTCTTTCCTATCTTCAATCCTCTTTCGTTTTGCTTTCACTGACTGAATCGCCCCCTTTTTGGTTGCATTGGTTGCAAGGGTTTGATTGTCAGAAAGCCTTGTGCTCACAACTTCCTCTATCAAGGGTTGGATAACCGAGGGAAGCCTCTCATCAAGGGTTTTAATCACTATATCAGTGATAATTGGTGTGATGAGGTAAGGAATTTTGAAAGATAGCAGCTATTTGCTCAGGGGGGTTATGTCCCTGAGAGATAGTGCCAGAAGTAGAGGCAGGTGGCTAAGTGTTTTGGAGTGGCGCTGTGTATAAGAGACCTTCAGAGGAAGGTGCCATCTGTTGGTGTATTGGGGCAGATGGACTTAGATCTTGAGACATTTTGGCAATCAGCTCGTTGAGTCTGCTTACCTTATTCTCTAGGATGGTATTTTGGGCTAAAACATCATAGAAGAAGCCCAGGTCATCATTAGTGTTTGCTGAATCACCTGACCTCCTGATAGAATCAGGATATACATGCTCTGAGTGTAGATCAGTATCAGCATGTGCCCCTTGTTCTTGGTATGCCTCAGGACGATGTCCTTCATTGGCAGTTGCCTCTGGTGAGGTCTTACGGATGTTACCAACTGCATCCTGATCATATGCTAAAGCACGAGAAGTGGTAGCCTCACCAGATGTTCTAATCTTTGTTTCTACACATGGAGATGGAACAGTGTAACCCCTGTGCTGTGGGTATCAGAAGCATTTTGATCCTCCCCCTCAATTGTTGAGGCTATCCCAGTTTTGATTGGTATCTGGGGAGGGGGTGAGGAATGCAACTGACTCAGCACTTTTGCAACTATTATCGTAGGACTTTAGGGGGCGGTTGCAGTGGGAGATGGTGTAGAAGCAGTATGCACCCGGGGAGAGTGGTGCGTTTCAATGGCAACCTCCTCAAATGAGGAAGGTTCTAGATGTATAGGTGCCCCGAAATGTGGTTGCTGCAGGCTGCTGTTGAGAGGAAGCCTGAGCGGTTAAGGTTGGGTGAGTACTTGCAGCTACTGGGGGATTATGGGATATATCCTGCATTTGTGTTGCAGGACATCCTCAGGGGACTCATTTCCCTGAGTAGCCATTTTGGGATTCTTGTGTTTGGGTTTGGTGGGGACTTTGGATTTGGAGGTGGTGGCTGTGGGTTCCAGCTGCGTGGGTTTTCGCAGCTTGGCAGCCTGTTTGAGTGACTGGTCTAAGTTGTGCCTGGAGTATACCTCAGGCAATACAGCCATGGCAGGGACTCCGAGGCCAACAAGTCCCTCAGCTTTCAGCTGGTTCTCTATAATGGCCATTATGAACCGTGGATATAATATCCATCGGTTAGCAATAGGTTTTGAGACCATATCCTTAAGTTCAAGAAATATTATTGCAGAAAAATTTAAGTTTTGTTGCTCAAGGATAGAGAAGAATACCTGCTGCCACTTGGTTGACATTTTATCCAAGAAGAAGTCTTAGGGGCTAGGCAGACATTCACCATATGAAAAATAAGGCATTCCGCGTCATGGAAATGCTTCTTTAGGATGGTAGAATCTCTGAGGTTACCCTGGTATCCATGTTGGGCAAATGATAGATCAGTGGTGCCCTTTGAATATCCAGCGGGGAAGGTGGCATCATCCAGTTGTAGGATTTGGCGATGGATTGCCGGAGTGATGACCTGAAGTAGCTCAAGCTGAAGTAGCTCAAGTTGCATGGCATCATCCAGTAACCAGTTCCCACAGATGCTGCTTGTTGAACTGAAGTAGCTCAAGCTGCATGACTTCAACCCATCCATTGTCCCTTAAAGCAATGTGATAGTTCTTTGGCTCTTGCTGACTAATGAAGAGAGCATAGAAGCAGAAATTGGACAATTGACTTCTTGTTGAAACTCCAGCATTGATATCACCAATGATTTGAGACATTGGGTGATTCTTCAGCTCTTGATAAAAAATGAGATCTGTGCAGTGTTTGTAGGACCTTCAGCAGCAGTAGATGATGATGCAGACTCTTGAAACCAAGAATAAGATGGCAAATCAAAAGATGTAGAGGAATCAGAGATCTTATCAGCATTTGTTGTGGATGGAACTGCTGAAGCTACAGGAACATCAACTTTAGTGGACTCAGGCAGTTGATCACTAGACTTGAATAGGTGAGTATTGATATTATCATCATCATCAATACCACCAGGTGGAGAACTGTTGACAGGAGCAACAGCTGAAGCCTCATAAGGAACATATTACAGTATGTTCAAATCAAATAACTCCATAGGGTTTTGTGGAATCTTTTCCTTTGGAGATTCATTAAACTTCACATGCAGAGTCTCTTCAACTATCTTTGTTCTGCAGTTGAAGACTCTGTATGCCTTGCAAGTAGATGCATAACCAACAAAATACCCTGCATCCACCTTAGGATCAAATTTGTGGAGTTGATCCTTTGTGTTGAGAAGGAAACAAGGACACCCAAAGGCTTTGAAAAATGAAATTAGAGGAGCCAAATGATGTAGAACTTGATATGGAGTCTTCATCAAACTCTGATTTACTAAGGCTCTATTCTGCACATAGCAAGCTGTGTTAACAGCTTTAGCCCAAAAGGTCAGTGGCAAACTAGAGTCAGCCAACATGGACCTTGCAGCTTCAATTAGGGTCCTGTTCTTTCTCTCTACTACTCTGTTTTGTTCTGGAGTCCTTGGGATGCTAAACGGCCTCTTGATTCCCTTTGAGAGATAAAAATCATCAAGTGTGTGGTTTCTTAATTCTGTTCCATTATCACTTCTGATACATTTGACAGATAGGGAATACTGCTTCTCAACATACAACACAAAGTTTATAATCGTCTTAGCAGCCCCATCCTTTGAATGCAAGAAGAAAGTCCATACAAATCTGGAGTAATCATCCACAATTACCAGATAGTATTTCTTCTTTGCCATACTCATTACTCTCACAGGACCAAAGATATCCATGTGTAGTAATTGCAAGCAGGCAATGGACTTAGGTTCTTCAATAGGAGGGAATGAGACTTTGTGTTGTTTTCCTTTCAAACAAGCAGTGCAGTTGTCTTCACATCTGAACTCCTTCATAGGCAATCCCCTTACTAAACCATGATGTATCAGCTGATTCAAGTTTTTAAGATTCACATGACCCAGCCTTCTATGCCATAGAATAGATTCTTGAGGAGAAGCCTTGGAAAATAGGCAAGGATGGCCTTTGAGATCTATTTTCTTGGAAAGATCTAAGGCATACACTCTCCTGTCCTGTTGGCCCTCAGGAGAGTGTGATCATCCAACACCTTATCAATCAAACTCAGAACTTTGGATGACAGAATTCTGCAGTTCTGACTGGTGAAAAGAGCAACATGGCCTTTATCACACATTTGACTGACACTCAAGAGATTGTACTTGAGATTCTCCACATGGTTAACATCATCAAACCTTATTTCCCATTGGAGACAAAGCCTTTGCCAATGATGTAACCCTTAGCCTCATTGCCAAAAGAAACAAACCCCTTCTTTCTTTGAGAGTAATCATGAAGAAGAGAGTTGTTCCCTGTCATATGCGTAGATCCTCCACTATCTACATAACAGATGCTACTGTGGCATGCTGAAGAACCCTGCAATCATAATAAATTAGTTAGTTTTTGAGACCCAAACCTTTTTGGTTTGGGTCTGTTCACATCAATAGATGGTAAACTAACAGATTTGCTATGAAGAACAGCCTGAGGGGATGGAGATGGTGAAGAAGAAGAATCCTTTGGCATGGATTTTCTTCTCTGTGGTTTCAGCACAGGAGCATCTAATTGGTTGACTCTCCCCAATAGATGTTGAACCATCATAACAAGTTGTGTCTCATTCTGTGATAAAGCCTTTAACTCATCAAACACATTAGTGCGTGAGATTGATGGATTCCTGTGTTGTACCATCTCCCTTTGAGCAACCTCAGCTGTTGCCTGATTAACCCCTTCCTTTTTGGATTTCTTTTTGGATTTTGGGGTTACAGGTTTTGAGGTTGCTGGTACAAACTTGGTTTCAAATTCAGTTTTCATTTTATCCATTTTCTTTTTAATGTTCTCATTGTGTTTGAGTTTGGAGCCCTTTTTATACGAGCAATCATCAGTAAGATGATTGAATAAGCCACATATTTCACATGGCTTTTTCTTCATCTTAAGTTGATCATCTGCTGAAGAAGATGAAACTACTGAAGACTTATTCTTCAGCAGTTTGCGACCAGTATTAGCAGTTTTCTTCCTTGCAGTACATGCTTTCTTGATATCTTCTTCAGTAGTTTTCCCACCCTTTCTAGTGGCAGTTTTCTTTCCTTTAGTACATGTAGTAGTTTGGTTTTGTTCTCCAGGTGTTATGACTTGCTCTTTAGTACTTTCAGTACTTTGTGAAATGCCACCTGGAGTGATCAACCTTTTGATCATGTGAGTGTCAGCATTTGAACCATCAACATCAGCTGATAGGTTTTGGGAGGAATTAATGCTGACTCCAACCTCTGATGGTGCTGTATCAGATAGTAGATCACATGATGAAAAGGATTGGTTATTGCTTTCTCCATCAGATTCTACCTCTGCCCAGGGAGTAAAATCTGTAAGAGGAGCAGTGTGATTATAACCAATGCCAAACTTCACATTGGAAGCAGACTGCTTACTGAGAAGCATTTCAAAACCCTTGCAGGAATGTACCCATCGATCACACTCTACCTAGGTAGCTGCAAGTGTTTCTTTGAGGTCTCTGTACTTCTCTAGAAGTACCTCTTCCCTAGCCTTATTATTAGTGATTTGGCATTTAAGTGTGTAAATCTCATCATTCTTATCATTAAGCACAGACTCAAATTCAGCTTTTCTTTTGGATATTCTTTGTTCTAGCTCAATGTTCTTGTTAATTAAGCTACATTTGCTTCTCTAATAGATGCAAATGCGGCTATGCACGTTTCAGAACATAGCTTGGCTTTGGCCTCAGAGGATACCTGTGATACCTGTGGTGTGGAGGCATTAGAGGGTGAGGTATCAGCAGACTCCAGGACCATAAGAGCAAGGTTTCCAAAAGGATTGTCACCACCATGTTGACCAGCACTAGAAAACAGTTGTTCATGACCAGACATATCATCTGGTAAACTGCTCCAGTCAACAACTCCTGGGGTGAAAAAGCTGTGTTGTTGAGGTTGAGATTGTTGATGAGATTGGGAAGGTTGCGGCTCAGGAAGAGCAGGTGGTTGTTGAGCAATGGGTACTTGAACTTGACTGGTTTGTGGCATGTAATAGCAGGAATATGGATATGGCATTGAACCTGAGGGACAAAATATGCAGGAGATAGAGGTTGTGATTGATGACCAGAACTAGCAGGATGTTGCCCTCTGTTTTGTTGAATATTACTTGGAAAAGTCACAGAGGGTGCAGAGGAGTTAGATCCAGATGATTTACATTCACTTGCAAAGTGCCCAAGCCTATGGCATTTGTTACACCTCAACTTACTCTTGTCAAAACCAACTTTGGTTTTGCCAGAGAGTCCAGGGAATTTCCTACCAGTTCTCTTGTAGAACTTCTGAGATATGATATTAATCAAGGCCATTTGGCTCAGAATATCCATCTCTTCTAAGTCATCATCAACTATACCTTTCAAATCATCCATAATGAAGCACAAATTGTCACTATTACAGCCTGACTGACTATCAACACTCACAAATGCATGATCAGAACTGTTTGAAGAGAAATCTATATGCACATCATAATTACTTTCTGATGCAGCATATTCTGACTCATGACCGACCAAGGCAGTGTTCCCTGGTACAAAGTCTTGAGTGAGCTTTCCTGATGATGCCAGTTTCCTTTTCTGCTCTATCTCTCCTTCAAATGTAAGCAGTTTCCCATGAAGTTGGGTGAGAGATAGGCTATCCAGATTTGCATTAGAGTGTAGGACAGTTGTATATGTGTCCCATCTCTCAGGCAGTGATCTGAGGAATCTGTGGTTCATCTGGCTATTAGTGTATTCATGTTTGACCATTTTCAGCTCAGAGATCAGACATGAAAAATGCTCAAATTGTTGAGTCAGAGTCTCACCCTTCCTATGAGCAAATGTCTCATATTGTTGGGCAAGTATTTCCCTATTGTTTGCTAAGACCTCATCAGTACCACCAAATTATTCTTTCAGTGCCTTCCAGAGGTCATGAGCAGTTTCATGATGCATAAGCCCAGAATAGATTTCATTAGGCAGTGCCATAGCCAGAATTCTTGAGCTTTAGCATCAATCTCAAACAGTTTTCGATCCTTATCAGAGTATTGTTCCTTCTTCTTTGGAACCATTTGGTTGGTTTCCAGATTGTTCACCATAGGCTTATGTGGACCATGTACCACAGATGTCCAACAACCTGAACTGTTAACAGACAGGTGATGGAGCATTCTTCGTTGCCATATGTTATACTCAGTCCTAACCAGCATCGGAGGCTTGGTTGAGGAACCAGTATTGTGAGGGTAATTAGAAGGAGTAGTCATATTCAGAATTCAGACAAATTCAAGGTAAACAAAGTAAATCTAGCTAAAAACCACTTAGAACCTCAAACAAAATGGCCAGAAGCAACACAAACTCAATCTCTATAACCGATTCTTGAAAATTGTTAATTCGATCAAACGTAGATAGCAAAAGAATAGTTTCAATGATCAATTGTTAAATCGATCATGATTAACCTGCTCTGATACCATTTGTTAGGACCTCAGCATCTAGTTTGATCAGTTAGATTGGATTTGCAGCGGAATGAGCCCACGAATTAACAAATTTAAACAAGAACACGTGAAATTTATCAATGAAACAGGGTTTGTTATCAATAGAATTTACCAGATGGGATCTTTCTACATCAGACCAAGTATGTGGGAGACATTCTCAGTCGGTTTGACATGGAGAATGCTTCTGCTGCTCGGACTCCACTTGCTACAAATCATGATATAGCACCTGACGAAAATGGAGATCTGGTAGATGCCACAATGTACAGAGGAATGATTGGATCCCTCATGTATCTCACTATCTCAAGACCTGACATCATGTATGCTACATGTTTATGTTCTAGATATCAGGCTAAGCCTAAGGTTAACCATTTGATCGGGGTAAAAAGGATATTTTGTTATGTGAAGGGTACACCCACACTTGGGTTGTGGTATCCTTATGATGATGACTTTGAGCTCACGACGTATGGTGACTCAGATTACGGGGGCTGCAAGATGAACTACAAGTCTACATCAGCAGGGTGTCAATTCTTTGGGAGGAGATTAGTTACCTGGCAGTGTAAGAAGCAGACCTCGGTTGCATTGTTAACCTTTGAAGCCAAATACGTTGCTGCTGCAAGTTGTTGTTCACAAATCATCTGGATTCAACAGCAAATGCGGGATTACGGTTTAAAGTTTTCTTCTACTCCTATCTTTGTTGATAACTCTGTTGCAAATGCAGTAACTAAAAATCCGGTACAACATCCAAAGACCAAACACAGCGGTATTAAATACCATTTCATAATAGACTGTTCTGAAAAGAACTTAATGGATGTGGTAAAAGTTAATACTGACTTTCAACGCGCTGACCTCTATACAAAAGCCTTTGATAAACCACGTTTCTATATCTGTTAGAGGTCAACGGCGTTAAAAAGAAAAGTAATGTTATTCCTGATGATGATCATGTGTAGTCCGATGCATTGTAGTTATATTTTTTTTTCTTATTTATTTTATTATGTTTAAATTAAATTCATGTTATTTAGCTGTCTGTTAAAATTCTAAAATAATTAAATCCAGTATGATTTTAGAATTTTTGGAGGAGAGTAGGTTAGCTAGTAATATTAAAAAAAACGAGGGAGAAGGAGTGGATAGCTCATATAAGGTAGATCGTATCTGAGATACCGATTCAAACCTTTTGGAAAATGATAGTACACAGGAACAAATCAAAAGGGACTTTAAAATTTTAATTTAGAAAAGATGCAAAATTCAAAGTATAAGTCTGTGTAGTCTAAGCAATATAAAAGGGAAGATGATAGAAAAACTGGTAACTACTAAGGTAACACAAAGAAAGTAGACCTAGAGGTTGCTAGACCACAAATGATATGTCGGTAGATTCAACACAATAGATGATTAGACCTGACTAGTGATATCAAGATCAAACTAAGTTGTTCAACTGACTGTGGGCTGCCATCTTATCAATGGTTAACATAATCAACCATATTCCAATAAGGGGTAATGAGCATGTAAACGCCACAAATGTGTGTGGATGATCATAAATAGAGCAAAGCACGAAAAAAATGAAAGACAAATGCTATCAAGCTAATGACATATGTTGTTGGTGCTTTCTGTGCAAAAGAAAATTTAGCTACTCTAACAAGAAGATAGGTTGTGTGCCTCTCTGCTATGCGATGGCACTGACCTGAGGATAAGCATAACCTAGATACTCCAGAATCATTGTTGTTTGCCGCCTCTCTGCTGTGCGATGGCACTGACCTCAGGATTGGCTTCTCTTTGAAAGCTCTAAGAATAGTCTCTTCTAGTAAAAATACCCGTAGACCGCTCAAAAGCTCCTGAGGAATGTTGATTACCATATAAGTGTGGGATCCAAAAATGTTAGTTGAAATAATTAAACCTAAAACTATCACCAGTTTGTGTCTAAAGTCTGTGTATGGATTAAAAGGACAAATATACTAACAATCATTCTGGCTGCAATTCTTGAAAGTTCAAATCAATATGGGAATCTAATAGTACCAGTGTGATTTCCTAAATTGCTAACGACTCTGGATGAAAACCAAGAATTGAGCATCAAAAGGTTTTGATAACAAGTCCCAAATGATTTGACTTGCCTGTATGATTCCAAAATTGAATTGGTCCAGGTGTGGTTAAACTAAATTGAAGCGGCCTATTATAGAACCAAATCCAATAGATGTCTATCTTAGGATTTATCTCTCACAAAAAGTCAAAAAACAAGTTTTTTTGTATTTAGTTTAAGTTTCTAGTTAGTTAGTCATTTTAGTTTGTTTGTTCGTCGGACTATATCATTAAAATCAGTATGGGATTAACTCATCTAAAAGGGTCATGTCTGAGATGGCCACATGTGTTTTCAAAGTTTAAAACGGTCAGGTCTGAGGTGACTAAAGTGTTTAAAAGGATCACGTCTGAGGTGATCAAAAAGTTTTCAAGTTAAAATGATCATGTCTGAGATGATCAAATGCTCATAATGTTAATTTCAACAGGAAAAAAAGGGTTTAAGTGCTAAATGTTCATAAGTGTAACCCATTCGCACGACCGGATCATAAGTATGGACCAACCATGCGAATGGATCCCATTCGCATGACTGGACATGAGATTGAGCCATTCACCCGAATGGCTTATGAGAATGAACCATTCGACCGAATGAAAGGGTGCGAATGAGTCAGTTGACCGACTGAGACTCAGTCGGTTAACTGAGGGTGCGAATGAAAGGGCACGAATGAGTCAGTCGACCGACTAAGACTCAGTCGGCCAACTGAATACGACTGACAGGGCCAATCGCACGACTGAGCCTCAGTCGCCCGAATGAACTGAGCGAATGAGGCCAGTCGGCCGATTGAACTCAGCTTCAGTATTTAAAGGGCCATAGTCGATCGCATTCCACTCATCACCCTCAATCGCTCCTAAATCGCACCAAGTACCGTTACTCTTCCGAAATTCCTCTCGACCTTGTTTTTACATCTCTATTGATCTTCTGACGTGGGTTGACGGTTATACAGGTATATTGCAATGTAATCTTACCGAAATCAGAAGACATTGGACCCTAATTTGTGATATTCGAGTGAAACAAGAACCGGACTGTAAATGACCAAATAACCAACATAAACTAAGCAAAATGTTAAAATAAAGTTTAATAGGTTATTAGTGACAAGATGGCGAGTCTAATGGACCATTAAACCATGTTAAATTACTTGATTTGGTCAAGATTCAAACCACAGGCAACTGAACAATAGGACAAGCGACTGGTCGACCGGATGAACACCAATCGCATGATTGAATCTTGCGATTGGGTAAATCGGCCGAATGCACCATGCGAATGAACTCAGTCGGCCGACTGAACCAATCGCAGACTCAGCCAACAGATTGAACTATGTCGCATGTATTATTCACCTGAATGAGCTCAGTCGCATGAAAGGACAACCGACTGACTTCAGTCGCATGATTCATTCGCACGAATGAATGAGAATGAATTACTATACACCTTGAAATGAATTTTGAATGTATGACTTCCTAATGGTTCTGTGTCTTGTGTTTCAGGTCAATGGCTGATAAATGGTCCATCAATCCAAAGCACAATATATGTGCTCACTTGGACCATACGACTCGGAATGGGGCCGACTTTACAGAGATCATTGTGTTCCTTCGACGTTCTCGGATACATAAAGCCATATCCACACCATGTACTCCTTACAGGTCGTTACATCAGGCTTTCTGGGAAAATGCCTTCGTATATCGTTCACGTGAGCCTTACAGCATACGGAGCTCCATTCATAGTCATGATATTAAGATTATAGCAGCTGACATCCAGAGAGTACTTGATTTTGGGGATGATACTGATCACCCCACCAGACTACATCCATTTACAGTCAGAGGTTGTTCTCTCAGGATTAAGTATGCTGGGGACATCAACTCAAGTGTGCTCAACAAGGGCAACCTGTGTCCCCAGTATAAGTACTTGGCGCATGTGATCCTGAGGTGTATTGCTTCTCGGATGGGTGGGTTGATGACCTGTCAGACCAAATTCAGAATGCCTATGTGGCACTGGTGCTGAACCACCCCTTCAGCTTCTCGAGCATGATCTTCTCGTATCTGGTGGAGAATCTGGAGGCCAAGGGGAAGGAGGGTTTTTGTATGTACCCTAGATTTCTACAGCTAATCTTCAACAAGAAGTTGCCATCACTTCCCAAGGAGAGCCATGATTTGTGGCCTTAGAGATTATGGATGACACGACCTTGGGTCGTATGAGAGTGTATCGGGGTAAGCAGGTAAAGCCCCAGGTGAAGAGGTTGATCAACCATGTGGCAAATGAAAGATATGTAGCACCAGGTAGACGCAAGTGGCGTCATGATGACAGCGATTTAGACGATGAGAGGCTATTGCTCCTAGAGCATGATTCAGACGATGATGACAGTGGGGATGCTGGGGATGATATGCCTATTTCACCGAGGGGCACAACTTCAGATGTAATACCCCCAATATCTGTCCCAACAGGCGACATAGTTGAGTCAGCACCAGGACTTCATACCTGGTGAGGAGGAAGAAGAGTCGTATGAGGAGCCCTTGACGAGGACTGTAGGAAGCAAGGTTGTTCCCACAGAGTATGGACTCCGGGAGGTTGGTGAACGACCTAGGGATTCGGGAGAGACGACTGCACATCCTAGCTATGCCCCTGAGTTAGCTAGCCGTGTTCTAGGGGGAGCATCCACCTCGACTGGATCGAGGAAGAAAAGGATGGCTCAGCCCCACGGCCAGAAGAAGAAGAAGAGAAGACTCACCTTCGTCACCACCACAACCACTACATCTACCACAATCACAGCCACCACAGCTACCACTACCACCACCACACCTCCCACCACTATACATATGCCAACCACCACCACACCTCCCACCACTGTACATATGCCAACCACCACCATATCTTTCACCTCTACATCACCTCCATTATCTCACAGACCCAACCCCATCTTCACCACAGCCACCACCACCACCACTAGCCACCAAGTAGGACCCTCATCCATCCCGCACATATATATGGATCTCCTCTACCTCCAATTAGGGTAGAGGAACAGCTTTCTGCGCTGAACCGGATGGTGATGCGTTTATTAGCTGCTGATGAGGAGAAGACGGCGCAGATCCATCATCTGACAGATCTTACTGCAGCGCAGTCTCAGCAGATTTTGGAGCAGGCTCGGTTGATAGATGAGCAGGCCCAACAAATGGCTGCTCAGAGCCACGAGATCGCCTAACTCCAAGAGCACAGTGTCACATCTACTAAGAGTATTGAGGAGTTGGAGGAGGCTAAGAAGACCATCATGCTAAAGCTTAAGGGATCTAAAGACGAGCCACTAAAGATTAAAGAGGGAGACAAAGATGATGAGGATGATGATGAGGATGATGATGATGAGACTGAGGATGATGATGATGAAGGAGGAGATGCAGTTGCATGTGCCTCAGCTCAGGGTCAAGATAGAAGATCAAAAAGAAATCAAGACCAACGAGCTTCCTCTTCTGCCTCACCTACTTCTGATCCAGCGATTCAAGATAAAAATCCTGATTTCCAAAGAGACAATTACGATATTGCTCCCCTCCAACAGGTCAAGACTCAACTGACGTTGATTCTTGATCTGCAGGGTATTGTCAGGAGATCTGTTATGTATACTCCTAAGGAAGGAGAAATCATTCACAATCTTACTGACGAGCAATTAGCTGAGATCTTCAAGTTAAATCCCGATGAGATCGTGAAGGATGCTCCAACGTGCGACTTGACAAGTGACGAAGAGATCAACGACGTTAATGAAATAGAGATAGAAGATGTCACTATAGAGCACTACCCTCAGTGTGCTGACAATCAGGGAAATGTGGTCCCCAATCTGGGTGAATCCCTTATCAGTGATACATTTGAGGTGTTAGACAAAATGGAGCAGGAGTCAGAGAAGACAGAGGGAACGACACAAGCCTCAAATGATGATGTTGATATCCAAAAGGATGAGTGGGCTGCCTGTTTTGAAGAAGTTAGAGCCCAACACGCTGCACCTAAACAGGACGCCTACACCAAATTCTACAGAGTCAAGAAACATCATAAGGTGTTAGGCAGAATTATAGCATGGGCATATTTTGAGGACCTTAACGTCTATGCAGTTAAGAGGGAGAAGGGCATAGAGTACTTTAGATTTCCACATGATCTAAAGACTACCAGGTTTTGAGCTCAACCAGCTGGCCAAACTAAAGCTGTTGTATGCTGACCCGAGAAAGATGTCAGGGTGGTTTGAGGCTGCCTTAAGGAAGGAGTACCACACCAGGTGGGTTAACTTCAGACCCTAACAGCCTACAAGGTACATCAGAAGGTCTGAAGTGATGGGATTTAACAAGATTATCAAAGTCCATATAAGCCAATATATATGAAAAACGCAGCGGATTAAGAGTTTAAAATCTTGTTAATATGTAGATTATCAAACCATTTGAAAGCTAAACCAAACCATGGATCCATATACGAAATGCATACAATAAAGATAACATAGGATATTTAGAAGACAACCTTTCAAGCTTCAAGAAAACGAGTTTGGGGAGATGTTAGAGATGATCTTTGTGGCTGAATCTTCAAGCAAGAAGACCTCAAGAGATGATACCCACAAGCTCCTTCAAACACCCATTTGCTAGGTTGTGAAACACCAACTTGAAAGCCCTCTCTACAACCGTTTTTCCCAGCCAAGAACACTTGATTCCAAGCTGAAAATCAGCCTTGTTTCAGCTCCAAAACCCGTTTTTCAGAGAGAGTAGAGAGGATTTTTTTCTCTTGTGTGTGAGAGAGAAAGTGTGTTAGAGATGGAAGAGTATTAGAGTGATCAAATGGCTTGCATGTTACAAGAAACAAAAGGGATTCCCAAGGCCAAGGGGCGGCCGAATTGGGACCCTTTTGTTTCCCTCCCATTTGAATTAATTTTGTAAAAACACTCTTGTTTTTATAAAATTAAAACCAATTTTAATTTTATAAAATATAACACACTTTTGTTTTATATTACTTAACCAATTTAAATAATAAAACAACTAACATCTCATGAACAAATTATCCATATAATATTGTTCATTTACAAAAGCAATGATTTAGAAAACCCGGTTTCTAAATTGGTGCTAATATTTATTTGTGTGATGTTATCAGCGAATAAATATTTATCGGTGTTTGTTTGACTTGTTATTGGGTATGACCCGACTTGGATCATATCACACTAGCCACATGAATTTAATATGTATCTTGGGCAAATATATTCCTTCAATCTCCCACTTGCACAAGATTTATAGAAAATTGATGTAAGTAGCAAATAACGCCTAGCAACGGTTTGCTACCCCTAATGTATATGATTAACTGCCATTCAATAACATCATCTCCTTCAAGTACCATACTTGAAATGTTTTAGGTGAATCAAACATCCATCCTTTTGTTACAGATGTCATGTTAAATCCCAAAGACACAGAATTGTCATTCTCCGATGATTTAACTTTAACAGGCCTTAGTCATCTAACTCTCAACGAATAAGAGGAACAAATTCCATCTTGACTACATATGTCTCTCACAATCGCCTTATATCATACCTGAACCTAGCCTTATGTACTGTTAATTTTACATAACAGCAAAGAACTAAGTCAAAATATAATACTTGGTGAATATCAAGACCCTATATGTATCTCAGGTCTAAGGATAAAATGATATTCGCCTTTACTCAATGTCTCTTATGACTAATCACTAAGATTCCATGCAGAGACAATTGAGAGCGGGTCAGTCCAATATCTATATCCCATAGATATCAATGAACTTTGGTAGCAACAACTTGCTTTATATTCATACCTTATGAATATCAACCAATCCAAGTTCATTATAGTCTTACATTCATAGTTGTTCCCACAAGTATGATCGACCACGGACGTTTAGAATAACTTGCTTATTCACGGATTTAAACATGCTAAAAGAATGAACAAATGAAAATTATAAACATATAATTAAGTTAAATAACATAAGTTCCAATATCCAAATACAAAATTTGATCAAGTCCAATCACTAGAATATCGAAGTCCTAAGGCACAAGTATGAAATTCATGTTTTGACCTATCTAGGAGCTTCGTGAGTGGATCCGCAATGTTTTGATGAGTGTGAACTTTGCGAATACATATCTTTCCCTTTTCAACTTCCTCCCTTATGTAGTTGAATCTCCGTTCAATGTGCCGAGTCTTTTGATGAGTACGAGGTTCTTTGATTTGAGCAATCGCACCCTCGTTGTCACAAAAGATCTCTAGGGGGTCTTGAATGGTAGCAACAACCCCTAGATCAGCAATGAATTTCCTAAGCCACGTAGCTTCTTGAGCTGCCAATGAAGCGGCGATGTATTCTCATTCTTTTGTAGACAGTGCCACCACATCTTGCTTTGAGCTCTTCCAAGAGACTGCTCCTCCATTCATAATGAAGACATATCCCGACTGTGATCGAGAATCATCTCGATCAGTTTGGAAACTCGCATCCGTGTAACCCTTTACAACGAGCTCCTCCTCACCAGATCCATATATTAAGAACATATCCTTAGTATTCCTAAGATATTTCAAAATACTCTTAACAGCCATCCAATGACTGTTACCAGGGTTCTGCTGATATCTACTTGTCATGCTCAGAGCACATGACACGTACGGCCTAGTACATATCATTGTATACATGATGGATCCTATAGCAGATGCATATGGGACTCCATTCATTCTTTCTTGTTCATCCTTTGAACTAGGACATTGAGATGAGCTCAATATAGTCCCCTTTTGAATAGGTACCAAACCTTTCTTAGAATTCTCCATCTTGAACCTTTTCAAGATCTTTTCAATGTATGCACTTTGGTTTAAACCTATCAACCGCCTTGATCTATCTCTATAGATTTTTATTCCCAAAATATAGGTGGCTTCACCAAGATCTTTAATGGAAAAGCAGCTTCCAAGCCAGGTTTTTACACCTTCCAAGGTTGGAATGTCATTTCCAAATAGCAGAATGTCATCGACATATAATACCAGGAAAGTAATAATGCTCCCACTAGCTTTCTTATACACACAAGCTTCATCAGCGTTTTTGATGAAGCCAAATTTCTTTACTTCATCATCAAAACGGTGATTCCAACTTCTTGACGCTTGTTTCAATCCATAGATTGATTTCTTTAACTTCCATACCTTGTTAGGATGTTTTGGATCGACAAAACCTTCAGGTTGTTTCATATGGACATCTTCCTCAAGATATCCATTAAGGAAAGAGGTTTTGACATCCATTTGCCAAATCTCATAGTCATAATATGCTGCTATGGCAAACAATATCCTAATAGACTTTAGCATTGCCACTGGCGAGAAAGTTTCATCATAATCAACCCCTTGAGTTTGAGTAAAACCTTTCGCTACAAGTCTAGCTTTATAAGTATCCATGTTTCCATGCATATCGATTTTCTTCTTGAAAACCCACTTACTCCCAACTATCTTGGACTTAAGAGGTGGTGTAACCAATTCCCAAACTTGGTTATCATACATGGATTGCATCTCGACGTTCATGGCTTCTTGCCATTTGTCAAAATCAGGTTTTGACATTGCATCATGGTATGTGGTTGGTTCATCCGAATCTACCACATAGCATCCATCCATGAAAAATCCATATCTCTCAGGAGGAATACTAGTTCCACCAGATCTGCGAACGTTTGGTGTATTTTGATCATCCATATGATCATTCTCAACATCCTCATGTTGATTGCTAGTTTCAACCAATTGTGTATCGTCTTGTGAATCTTGAATCTCTTCAAGTTCCACTGTTCTTCCACTAGTTTCTTCCGAAAGAAACTTAGTTTCTAAGAACTCTGCCTTTCGAGCAATAAATACTTTCTGCTCTGATGGATCATAGAAATAGTATCCAATGCAATTTCTAGGGTATCCAATGAAGATACACTTTGTGGATCGGGCATCTAGTTTGTTTTGAGCGTATTGCTTAGGATAAGCCTCACACCCCCAAACTTTTAAATATGATAATGATGGAACCCTTCCATGCCATACTTCAAAAGGTGTCCTTTCCACTTTCTTGGTTGGGGCCATATTTAAAATACGGGCCGCGAAGAGCAGTGCGAAACCCCAAAATGATAGAGGTAGTGAACTTCTAGCCATCATAGATCGAACCATATCCAATAGAGTTCGATTCCTCCTTTCAGACACACCATTATGTTGTGGTGTTCCAGGTGGAGTAAGTTGTGAGACAATCCCACAACTTCTAAGATACTCTTGAAATTCACTATTCAGGTATTCACCTCCTCTATCTGTACGAAGAATCTTGACCTTTTGTTGAGTTGATTTTCAACTTCATTCTTGAAGATTTTGAACATTTCAAAAGATTCATGTTTGTGTCTTAACAAGTACACATACCCATAACGACTATAGTCATTGGTAAAAGTAATGAAGTATTTTTCACCATTCCTAGTTGTTGGTTTAAAAGGTCCACATACATCCGAATGTATAATCCCTAATAAATCCTTTGCCCTTTCATTAGTCCCACTAAAAGGGACCTTTGTCATTTTACCTTGCAAACAAGACTCGCATATATCAAATGAAACATTTACATTAGTTTTTAAAAGACCATCCTTTTGGAGTTTTTGCATACGATTCTTGTTTATATGACCAAGGCGACAATGCCAAAGATAGGAATCATTTAAATCTAATTTGAGCCTTTTGGTGGTTGCTTGGTACATTGAGCTATCATATGTTGTGTTATTATGAACCAATTCATAAATACCATTACAAGGTATAGCCTTAAAACAAAACACATGATTTAAAGAAACATGAATATCATTGTCAACGAACTTGAAATCATAATCATATTGTCTTAAACAGGAAACGGAAATAATGTTCCTAGTTAAACTAGGAGCATACAAAACATTTTTTAAAATAACTTCCAAACCACTTGGAAGCTTCAAAATGTAGT
This sequence comes from Flaveria trinervia, assembly GCA_025506515.1. Lineage (NCBI taxonomy): Eukaryota > Viridiplantae > Streptophyta > Magnoliopsida > Asterales > Asteraceae > Flaveria > Flaveria trinervia. The sequence goes on from CM046457.1 coordinate 32,162,425, forward strand.
CTCCTTGGGCTTCCACATGAACCTTTGCACCATTGCCCATGAAGAGACTTATTTCCCCTTTTGCATAATGTTCACTTCTTTTGAACCCCTGCAACAAATTGCAAATATGAGTTCCACATCCAGTATCTAATACCCATGTGTTAGAAGAAATAACATTTAGCTCAACATGTATCATAAATGTTGTACCTGAAGTTTGCCCCGCGTCCCTCTTCGATCTCAACGCTTTAAATTTGGAGATTTCCTGAAACATGATAAAAATAAATGGTCAACTATAAATAGTTGGTGAGTTTCCAAGGTTTTATATAAAATATGATAAAGTTACAAGTAGCAATTCATGTCATAGATTATAAGTTAGTAAGGTTATAGAACACATATTGTTACAACCAAACCTGGACTTTATTACAAGTATAAAAGATTCGCTAAGTGTATTTTGTTCCCGTGATGAACAAGCATACGTCATCAGGAGCCGGCAATACCTCGGCTTTAGCACCAAATAGGCCTGTCAGACCCAAAGATCTAAGATGTCACCAGGCTAGCAATAGTTAATGATTGTAAACAAACTATGTATCTCATATAAACACTTACAACACACAAATAACCATGACAAAATATAAAGACGAATTGCAATTGCTTTACAAGTCTAAACGTTTACAAGTGCGTTAAGTATAAGAAATCATGTTTCACCCGAAAGTGTGTAAATATGAAAAAGAGGCAAGGAAGACTCACATGGCAATAAGTATAAGAATGAAGATTAATAAGATTGATAATAAACATTGTTCCAAAATAAATCGTCACAAGGCACCTATATATATATACATATATATATATATATATATATATATATATATATTATATATATATATATATATATATATATATATATTATATATATATTATGATTTACATAATAACAAGGTTAACGATATAACGAGAACTAGGGTTCCAATATGAATTTGGGGTTTTTATAAATAAGGTTATTTGTCGACTTCATAAGCATATATTTTAATACAACGAAGAAAACGTAATTATCCTTTTAAAATAACCCTTATAATGATTTAATCATCAAATGTAAATTAAATTTTATCATCAACATAATTAATCTAAAATTAAAGATAACATATAAACTAAATAATAATTTAGTGATTTCAATTATATAAAGTTTGTTTTTATGAAAATAACTAATTATAATATTTTCTAGTAACATTTCATATAAAACGAATTTATTAAGGAGATTAAAGAAATAAATTAACAGAAAATAACTAGATAATTTCTGAAATAAACAAAATTTGTAAAACTAATTTTTATAATTTTTTAGAAAATTTATATAGCCATTTTAAAGGCTAAAACCTTTAAAAGAATGGCATGAGGGTGCCCGGGTTCGAACCCGGGACTTCATGGATGGGGGAGTCATGTTTTAACCAATGAACCAAGGCTCTTAGCCGCGGTTCATTTGGGTTTTTAATTTTTAAATATACACATTCAAACAAACCCCCAAACTCTCACAAGAACCCTAGAAATGTGTTCGATCAAATTGAATATGAATTTGTTTATTTTCATTGTGTCAATCATAGGGCATTTGTTACCCAAAGAAAACCGAGTATGTGCATCCCTTTAATTACCCGTATCGAATTTGATTCGTTGATGATCAAATGAGAGAAGATTGCGGCTACCGTCGCGACTTGTTCCGGTTGCAAATATGAATAAAAACTGAATTCGTTGCACAGGATTCTCCCAAGCGCTCAAATGATGAAAATCCCTTTGTTAATTGCAGTTTAGAGGGCTCGAATAAAGGTCTACGAGTAACTTGCAGGTCACGACGAATTGGTTGATCGATTAGTGTGTTTTGTATGTTATTAGGTGAAATTGGTAATGGAAATCGATTTAAGGTAGTTAAACAATTGCTCAGGTTCAATTAATTGAGTTAATGTTGTTTCTTAATGTGCGAACGGCTACGGTTGGTAAGGGTTACGGTTATACAATGTTTGGGTGTTCTAATTGGTGTTAAAGCTCGATTAATACGATTTATGGGGTTCGAATCAAGTTCCCGAAGCGATTGGAAACGGTTTTTGGATGGAAATCCGAGAGATTTTGGAGGTTTACCCCTCGCCAGAGCTGACCAAAGGGTGGCCGGAGGGTGTCGCCGGACTTAAGGGACCAAGGGAGCGAGTGGTTGGTTTTTTTATTAATAACATAATTACCCCCTATAGTTTCAAAAGTTATCATTTCATGCATAAAACTTAAATTAAAGTTTATAAATTGACATTAAGACCCCTTAACTTTAATTACTTAAAATTTTAAAACATTGTTAAGTTTAGTAACAATTACAATTTATTTTTATTATTATTAACAATATTATTTTGTTATTATTATTACTATTACTAGTTATTATTATTACTAATATTACTATTATTATTATCTTAATTATATTTTATTTAATATTCAACATTGTTAAACATCAAATTAAAGAATTAAAGACATAATAAGCATAAGAAATCCATAAATTTCATAAATGGTCCTTACAAGAACTTAACATAGTTAACTTTTAATTTCACGAAAGATACGAGATGTTACACTAATGGACTATTCGTACGACTAGACCATGCTAATGGACCATTCGTACGAGTGGACCAGTCGTATGTTCAATCGTGCGACTGGACCAGTCGTATGTTCAGTCGCACGAATGAGCCATCCACATTGACTCATCCGCATTTGTTACAGACCAAAAAGAAGAGTCTGGAACTGCTTCTTGCATAGATTTGAGGATGAGCAAAGCATATTCACCCTGAGCTTCTTTTTTCAAATAAGTTTGATGTATACCCGATTATTCGTCGGACTTCCAGATAGGTGAATGTAGTTGGAATATGAAAGAGAGAAGAGAAGATGTCAGCAGTCGGTGCTGATTTTGTGGGGTAGTCAGGAGCATCTGACTATTTATGGGCCAATCAAGTTATATTTATCCGCACAGAGAGGATTCTCATTCTTAGGGGGAATCCATGTATAGAGAAATTGAGACACAATCAGAAAGTGATGATGTGAGCAGGTTTTTGATGATGAATCTACGTGCATGTTGATTTGTTTGATATTGTCAGCTGTGGATTGGAACCTTCAACTTTTTGCCCAATACACCGTATGAAGACACCAGGAGAGCACACCATTTATATATTGGGATATGCTGATTGTGAGGGGGAAATCTGCAGGTGTTAATGTTAAACATGTTAGCTTGTGTGAAGATTGAAGCAATGGAAAACTGTTCATGTCATTATCTGGAAAAATCTGTCATATGGGGAATCTTGCTGCTGTGATGGTGTTCTGCAAAGTAAACAAAACATGTTGTGCCTAAATTCATTTTCAGGGATATTGTAGCAACCTGACGGATCAGAAACGTTGGCTAATATGGTTTTTGTTTGATTCTATTGGCAACCAGAGCAAAGATTGACTGAAAATTGTAAGACGTGTTATCTACTATTCGCAAGCAACGTCCAAGGGAGAATTTGTTGGAGCATATATAGTCATATATAGTGTGTCCGTCGCTTGTCGAATAGTCTAGACTTAATTTTATACACGTGATATGTTGTAAACAGATGAAACTGGGTCATTCGTATGAGCATATGCGAATGAGACTCAGTCGTACGACTCGGCCATGCTAATGGACCAGTCATGTGACTGAGAGATACGATTGGGACATTTGTAAGACTGAACCATAAGAATGGTCCAGTCGTACGATTGAACCATATGCATGGTCCAGTCATACGATTGAACCATACGCATGGTCCAATCGCATGAATGGGCCCAGTCACATCTAATATGGGCCGAGGCCTATATATACCAGTTTCAATGTGTAGAGAGATTAAGGATTTGAGAGGGAGTCGCCTGGAGCCTAGGGCTGCTGGATGAGAGGGGAGATCATGCTCCATCTCCCCTTGCCAAGAGTCTTGATTCTTATGTTGTAATAAGCTTGTAATCGTTAGGTTTTATCAATGAAACCAATCTTTGATAGTTCGTGTTATTGATTTGACTTTTGGTTTTGGTTGTTTATCCTTCCGTCAAGAACATGCTCGAATTTTATCGATCCAACTAACTTCACAGAAAGAAAGGTTTTAAATGAAAGTAAAGTATTTTGTTTATAAAACTAGAACTCACTCAGCAACACTGACCTTTATGTGTTTCCAGTTGGCAGATGAATGTTACTGAGGAAGGCACGGGGCAGCTACTTAGCATTTTTGTATGGCATCCATTTTGTTAAACGATGATGTTTTTGCATTGTAATGCAAACAAAATATATTTTCTAATTATTAACAATGTTGTATTATTTTGCAAAATCAATTATTTAGATGCAAAATGGTTTTAAGTTATTCTGCCGTAATGTTATAACAAATGTAATTGTATATTATATATAATGATTCACCAGCTATAATGTAACACCTGGTTATTTATTTATTTTGAAGCCGACGAATGAAGAAATAAAATAAAGTCCTAAGTCGAGGGACCAAACTCGCCAACGAAAGAAAGTTGGGTGAGTGGGGGTATATAAAGGGAGAGGGCAGCACTTACCCTGTCACACCCCGTACCCAGGTAGGGTGGGACGTCACAGACTAGCAACAACATATGACAGCGGAAACAAACCATCATAAGAGCACAAAGGGAGAGAACATCACATGGCATTAAAAGTTTTCAAAAGATAGCGGGGCTAGAAACAGATCCAGCCCCCAAATGAGTTATACAACCAATGAAGAAACAAATTGTATATTGTCAACAAAAATGTAAAATTGTTCAAATTGTTCATTAAGTAAAATAAGCCAATGCCATCAGGGATACGTCTAGGTCTTCACAACAGCTAGGATCTCTTCATAAATTACCTGAAACATGCTCAAAAAGTAATTTGTGTCAACTAAAATGTTGGTGAATTCAAGTATTTAAAGTTTAAAAACAAAACGGCCTTAAAAAATCCTCATTTGATAAAAAGGAATGAATCATAGTTTCAACATCATGGGAGAATCATAATCAACCCTGCACTCAGTCCCGGTTGGCCTCTTCTAAAGTTGTGTTTAATCGGCTATTCCCGATGGAAGAACTAAGCCCCAAACCTGCCCAGATGGTTCACCATAGTTTCTTAACAAAACCTTTCACACGCCACAAACGACCCCTCAGGGTCTCAGTGGGGTACCCTTCCTAGAATGGTAACTGTGTGTGGGGGATTCCCCAAATAGATATATCCATATAAAACAAGCGGTTCACAAAAGAAGTAACGATTAGGATATAAGTATGAGCAAGTAACCACAAATTCCACATACAATCACCAAGTAAAGCACAATTATAGTTCATAAATAACAGAGCATGTTTCACCCCAAAGCAGTAGTAAAAAGGGGAACACTTAAACTCACCTTAGAATTCAAGAAAAAGGGTCACTACGTGTGCAAGGAAAAGGCTCAAATATAGCACTCTAATAAATAATATTTTAAGTGTTAATCCACTAATTCTAGGGTTACGGAGATGCAGAAGATGTGTCATGAGGTTAGAATCTTAGTAGCATTTGAATTTCTAACTCTTTATATAAAAAGTTTCCTTTTATAGAAAGTTGGGGTTCCTAGGAAAGAATACATGATTTGCTATGATAAATCACTTATATAAGTTAGTTTGAGTTTCTTAAGTGATTCTTAATTCAAGGGATCGGTTCATAGAAGCTTAGCAAAAATTTATAGTTTAGTCCTCCAAGTTTCAAAATTTACAATTTCTACCCCAAAGTTTGATTTCTTGCATGAAATGTCTTTTATGCCCAAATATTTATTTCTTAGAGTTAGGTAACTGACTTTAAGAAATTTTCTACCAAGATTCAGAATTTATGTGCGGTTTATAAATTTTCATGCCTCACGTTACCAGTTTTGGTAAAACCGAAGGTTTTTGACGGTTAAGTGTTGATTTCTATATTAATAGTCTTAGGTTCATTAAACATCATTTTAATGACTTTATATAAGGTTTTTAATCTGTTAGAGATGCATTTCGAGCTCCTTTTAGGTGAAAGTCTACCTTTTAAGTTTTACCCGTTTAAACGCGTTTTTAACCAAATTTGACCTGTTAAAGCCCGTTTGACCACTTTTTCAACTCTTTTAGATCTTATAGTACATAACTTACTGAAATATTATTGTTTCCAAGAATTTTGGTGTTAAATCCTCATTTTGAATTTTCTTCCAAAACGTTACCCGGTTAAAACCCGTTTTTCACTAAGAATTCATTTAACCTATTCATTGACCATTTAATTTGACAAATCCGACCCAAATACTTTGTTAACCCTTTTAGAGCCTGGAATACTTTTTAAGATGGTTAAAATCTATGTTTTGTTGATTTAAAACTCTTTTTACCACTTTTTGGGTCCCCGAATATGTTACCTTTAAGTCTATGGAATTTATATTTTTAGCCTTTAACATCTCATCACATACCCAAAATCATCCAAAACCTACTGAAATATTATGTCAATCTCATGGGTTCAACAAACAATCCATGAACAATATGGAAACTCTAAGATTACACCATTTTCATCCATTACACATGTGTTAAACATTATAACTTGTGATTAAACCTTACCCAAACCTTTTATAACTTTGAAATCAGGTTATAAGGAGGGTAGAAAACTCATTTTGAGCAGGTTACAAGATTGATTCCGAAATATTACAAGTTGTGCAAGTTGGATGGTGTAAATACACCAAAAAGAGGGTTTTCTAGGTGTAAACTGTGTTACACCTATAGAATGACATACTTTACGAGTAAGATACCTTCAAGAACGTGAAAAGCTCTTCAAGAACGAGGTTGTAGCAGCAAGTTTCTGTTAGATATGAGAATGGTAAGGTTTTGAATGAAAAATGAAGACAAACACATGAAATGACCAAACCGGGTGGGATGAAGCTTACACTACATGTAGCCTGTGGTTTGGAGTGTGTAGCTGGTCGAGGATGGCCTGGAATTCCTTGGACAAGGCTGCAGAATCCTGAGCAAGGCTGGAGAAGGCCGAACTACTGTGCACCATGTACCGAAGAGCACCCAAAACTTCACCTTCGTGGTTTTTGAGCTCCGCCGATGATGGAATGGTGTTGTTCTTCGAAAATAAGGCTGGGATTAGAGAGAGATCGTAGAGTGTGTGTGTGTTTCTGTTGGAGAAATCTGAAAATGAGAGGGAGGTATGAGAGGAGTGAGAGGTGTAGGTGGTGCATGTACGGAGAGTGGTGGATATGGTGGTGGTGTAGAAGAGAGGGGAGTGGAGGAGAGGGGGCCGGCCGATTTTGGCCTCTTGTGAGGGGTTTAAATTTAAATTTTAAATACTAAATAATATTATGTGTATTGGTATTATTTGTATTATTGGGTAGTATTTTTGGTGGTATAATTTAGTTAGTTGATGTCTCATGTGCATGATGCATGATTAGCCGAAAATTTTAGTGGGTAGGCACACAATTTAATTGTTTCAATAATAATTTGATTTCATAGTAGGGGTGACTAATTGACTTTCCCGGAACACTAAGTTCAAAAAGGTAAAACTAAAATTAGCTGAAAGTCACGAAAACCACATAATAATCATATAATAGAACAAATAGCAAAAGAAGATTCCAAAATCACTAATAGAGTTAGATTGTTTCTAATATTAGTACTCATAAGACGGTAACGGTGCAAGTACATTAGGGTTAGAATAACGACCTTGAGGTCGGTTGTCACATACCCGCTCCCCACACTCACATTTTCAGCCAACAAAAGAGGAGAAGAGAGAAAGGGAGAAAATAGGAAGAAAAGTTGGTTCGGGTTGGTTCGAGTGAGCAAAATCGTTGAGAAGCGGGTCAAATCGAAGCTCTCCTTGTTGTGGTCTTTTGTGTGAGTTCTAGGACCCCTCTTTTACACATTTTTTAATGATTTGGGGCTAGAACACATGTGAAAATTGGGTTTTTAAGTTTGTGTGTGTGTGTGACCCGTATGCGTATGTGTATGTGTGTGTATGATTTGTTTGGGCTTTGCTTGTGAGCTTGTGTGTGCTTGAATGGTGTTGTGGTATGCATTCCTAAGCCTTAGGATGGTTGATTTGGGCTTAGAATGAGTTTGGATGAGCTTGGAGGTTGAAAATGGCAGATTGGGTTCGAGATGAACTACATTCTGCATCAGCTAGGGCTAGGCAACTGAATGAAGGCCAGACGACCGAATGAGGTGCGAGTGGGGTTCATTCGCATGCTTGGGGCCAGTCGCATGAGGAGTCATGCGACTGAGGGTCCAGTCGCATAAGTACTCATCCGTATTAGTTTCATTTGCATGAGATCCATGCACATTAAGTTCATTCGCACGAATGGGTGTTCATTAACATGAGCGTTCATCCGTATTGGTTCAATCGCATGATGTTCAGTCGCATGATGTTCAGTCGCATGGAGGCCATGCGACTAAAGGGAGTCCATACTCGCCAATAGGGCTGTTGCACCCGAGGAGAAGTGGAGTTTAACTTCTAACTTTCGGGGGAAATGCAAATGTAAGTTTTGACGTAAAGGTTCCCGTAAGTTCATGTAAGATGACTCTTGAGGCCTTAGAGATCATGTTGGGCATGATGATCATGATATTGCATGATTATGCATGTTATGTATGGATGATGTTGCCCTGTATGATGATGATGACTGTGTATGATATGTTCCTTATTATGATGTATGTTTAGCTTAAATGTGGCTTTATGTGTCATGTTAATGAATGAATGAAAGTATTATGTAATGTAAAGTGAAAGATGATGAAAGAGGAACATGACGTAAGAATGCATGCATTAATGAATGATCAAAGTAATGAAAGTCTTGAAAGCATTGTATGTTGGGACACGCTAATAAAAGGTGTTAGCCCAACGGTGTGCGGGTTCGCTACCCCGGGAGGATGCACATCGGGGTCTTTCTTTGTGATTGACCATATATATGTAAGACCATTGTTGCGTGGCTTAGGTATTATGACCATTTGGTGCTCGGCACCACGGATGAAGGTCTATTATAGGATTAGGTCTAGTACCATGAGCATTAAGGGCATAGCATATGAGAATGGTATACCTAAACTTTACCTTAGGTACTGTGACCATTTGGTGCTGAGCACCACGGATGAAGGTCTATTATAGGCTTAGGTGCCGTACCATGAGCATGAAGGGTAAAGCTCATGGTGATGACGAGAGGAAAAGATATAATGATGAACAGACGAATGAAAGTAACATGAATGAATGAACGAAGTTAATGAATGATGAAGATAATAATAACTATTATCTATGTGTACGTATAATGTATGATCGCATGAATGTAAAGAGGTTTTAATGACAGAAAAGTATATTGTATTTTATAAAACTAGAACTCACTCAACAACACTGACATTGATGTGTTTCCAGTTGGCACGTAATGATTGCTGAGGATGGCACGAGGTGGCTACTCAGCTCTTTTGGGATGGTATCCATTTATATAATGCTTTTGTGACGTAATGCAACAATGTATTTTATAATTGATTAACGATGTATTATTTTGCAAAAGTTTCTATATTGAAATGAAATGTCATTTTTAAATGTTTCCGTTGTGATGCTTTATGAAATATAAATGTAATTATATGTTTTATGTGCGATGAGGATCCAACTATAAGCGCCCCGGGAACGGGGCTTTACAAGTTGGTATCACACAAAAAGTTTAAGTGAAGTGGGTAAATTTTCAAAATAAACCTTAACTTAAACTGAAAATGGGACGGAAAGGGAAGGGATGCCAATCTGAGTAGCTACGTGCCATAAGGTATTTCCGTAAAGTTAACGGTATTGTGTGCGCATGTGATGTGTTATGTGTTGTTTGTGGATTTAAATATTGATGTAGTCAGGATAGGTAATGCTCGGGGTGTGAAGAGTAAAGTAAGTGGCTTATCACAATTAGCCACCGTAATTAGGGACTTACTATACTTGACATAAACTGAGATGTTCCCTTGAATGACCGTGTTGGTGTTTGAATCTTTTAGTGTGCGTGTGAATGGCCGGTGGTAGATCTTCGAAAGCATCTTACGGAGGTGGTTGTGATGGGCTTGGTGCTGAGCCGCGACCCAAGAGAGGAAGACCCAAAGTTGAATTGGTGGTTCACGAAGAACCAAAGACCCCTCATCCGGAGGGTGGCGACAAGAGCGCCAATCTGAGAGCCTCAGTGACGGAGGCTGTTGTTGAAGAAGTTCATCAAGTCATGCAGACGATCTTACCATCTTTAGTGACTGGAGTTATCAAGGCTGTATGAAAAGGGGAAAGAAAGGAGAGAAACAGGCCCTCGGGAGGACGGGAACAATCGGAGCCGGAAAGGGTTCCTTCTGATGATGAGGAACATGAAGAAGAAGAGCCTGCGCTGGAGGCGACGCGAGGATGTAACTACGAGGGGTTTATAAGACGCAAGCCCCCAACTTTTGATGGTAACGACACTGATCCTGCCGCTCACCGATGGGTGAGGGAAATGGAGGTTGTTCTTGATATCAGCGAGTTCCGGGAGGACCAGAAGGTGAAGTTTGCTACCCACTCATTTGTAGACTTGGCTTTGTGCTGGTGGGACAATACAGTCCAAGCCGAGGATAGTCGAGCGATCTGGAGAACCAGAGGGTCAGAGTTGAAGAAGTTGGTGATCGAGGAGTTCTGTCCTCATAGAGAGATGGATAATGTTGAGAGAGACTTCTTGTAGCTAGAGGCGGGAACCATGACACACCAGCAATACACCACAAAGTTCAACGAGATGGCATGTCTGGTGCCGGATGAGGTGACACCTCTGTCTTGAAAGATCAAGAGGTATATTCAGGGTTTGCCAGCTGATATTCGCAAGCACATGATCACGGCCGGCCGAGCACGTTTATGTCAGCGATGGATTTAGCAGGGAGACTGTATGATGAGAGAACGGTGGTGGTGACTAAAGGTGGTAGGAAGAGTGGAGGTGATCGAAACTGGAATGGGAAGAGGTTTGGTCGGGGTAACACCTCGACGGGTAACAAGAAGGCACGTATGGATGACCGCCGTTTGGTCACATCGAGTGCGGGGTCGAAAAGATGTGGCAAGTGTGGAAGGGAGCATAGTGGGGAATGTAGGTTTGGGTCGAACTTGTGCTTCAAATGTGCGAAGGCGGGGCACATGGCAAAGGACTATCGTGCGGTCCGGTGCTATAATTGTGGTGAAGAGGGTCACATGAGTAAAGATTGTAAGAAGCCGAGGGCTGAGGGTTCCGGGGCAAAGAAGACGGCAGGTAAAGGACCAAGGGCGAGCGCCAGGGCATTCACTATGACACACGAGGAGGCTAGGACGGACCCTGATGTCGTGTCCGCTATGTTTCCGGTGAACCAAACTTTAGCTTCTGTGTTATTTGATTCAGGTGCCGGTAAATGTTTTATTTCTGATGCATTCTATGCTAAGCTTCCTATTAGTAGTAGATGTGTTGATGCACCATTTGATGTAGAAACTCCCATAGGTAAGTCTACCAAGATCTTTGAGATGATAGAGAACTTGATGTGGAGCTAGAAGGTCATAAGTTTCGTGTTAGGCCGTTCGTGATGACCTTCGGTGGTTTTGATTTGGTTCTTGGGATGGATTGGTTGGCGGACTTTGAGGCGAACATTGTGTGTCGCAAGAAGATGATTCATTTGACTGTGCCTGACGGAGTTTGGTAGCTGTTTATGGGGATCGGGTTACTACGATCCCAAAGGTAATCTCAATGGTGGTAGCGGGAAAGTGTATGAGGCGTGGATGTAGCGCCTACTTGGCTTATGTAATGGATGTGGATACGCCCACCCCACAACTGTCTGATGTACCGGTTGTGTGTGACTTTCCGGACGTGTTCCGAGAACACTTACCAGGAGTGCAACCTGACAGAGAGATTGAGTTTCAGATCGATCTGATACCGGGTGCCCAGCTTGTTGCCAAGGCACTGTATCAGTTGGCTCCGACAGAGATGAAAGAGTTGATGGAGAATTTGCAAGAGCTACTTGATAAGGGGTTCATCAGACCGAGTATCTCTCCTTGGGGTGCTCCGGTCTTGTTTGTGAAGAAGAAAGACAGTAGTATGAGAATGTGTATTGACTACCGAGAGCTGAACAAGTTGACGGTGAAGAACCGATACCCCTTACCAAGAATACATGATTTGTTTGATTTGCTTCAAGGTACCGGTTGGTTTCAAGGATAGATCTTCGATCTGGTTACCATCAGTTGAAGGTGAAGGAACAGGATGTTCCTAAAACAGCTTTTCGCACATGTTATGGTCACTACGAGTTCTTGTAAGGTCTTTCGGTTTGACCAATATGCCAACTGCTTTTATGGATCTGATGAACCGTGTGTGTCGGCCTATGTTGGATGAATCAGTGATTGTGTTTATTGATGATATCCTAATTTATTCAAAGAGTGAGAATGAGCTTGTCGGCCACATTCGGGAGGTTTTGGAGACATTGAGGAAGGAGAAGTTGTACTCTAAGTTCTCCAAGTGCGTGTTCTGGTTGCACGAAGTTCAATTCTTGGGTCATGTGGTGAATCCCGACAGGATTATGGTGGACCCGGCTAAGGTGGAGGTAGTGATGCAATGGAAGTCTCCTAAGACGCTATCCGAGATTCGTAGCTTCTGGGGTTTGGCGGGCTACTATAGGAGGTTTATCCAAGACTTCTCTAAGATTGCTTCTCTATTGACTAAGTTGACCGGAAGGATGTGAAGTTTGTATGGGGTCAAGCTCAAAAGAATGCATTCAAAGAATTGAAGTCAAGATTGACTCAAGCTCCTGTTATGTCATTACCCGATGGAAGCGAAGATCTGGTGGTTTATTATGATGCTTCCTATTCGGGGTTGGGTTGTGTAATAATACAAAGACGGAAGGTTATAGCTTATGCATCCCGACAGTTGAAGGTGTATGAGGTCAATTATCCTACTAATGACTTGGAGCTAGCAGTCGTGGTTTTGGCGTTAAAGATTTGGAGGCACTATCTCTACGGGACGAAGTGCACCATATCACTGACCTCAAAAGCTTGAAGTAATTCTTTGAGTAGAAAGACCTGAACATGAGGCAGAGAAGATGGTTGGAGCTTATAAAAGACTATGATTGCGAGATCCATTATCATCCGGGCAAAGCCAACGTGGTAGCGGATGCCCTTAGCCGAAAGGAGAGACCCAAGTCGATTTGGGTGCAAGCTTATCAGTTGATCATGACCTCCGATGTAATGAAGCAAGTCAAGGAGTTTCAAGAGGAAGCATTGAAAGAAGATCATCTTAACTCTGAATGAATGAGAGGTCTCGTCGCAGAGTAGGGTGAAAACACGCTCGGTGTTAGAACCCGATTCGGTCGTGTGTGGATTCCTTGTTTTGGGGATCTATGCATGAAGATCATGGATGAAGCTCACAAGACTCGATACTCTATTCATCCTGGTGCTACAAAGATGTACCAAGACACGAAGAAAGATTATTGGTGGCCGGGTATGAAGCGTGACGTAGTGGAGTATGTGAGTAAGTGCCTTACTTGCTTCGAAGTGAAGGCTGAGCATCAGAAGCCGTATGGGAAGATCCAACCCTTGGATATACCAGAATGGAAGTGGGAGCACATCACCATGGATTTCATTACGAAGTTGTCGCGTACTCCAAAAGGGTACGATGCCATATGGGTGATAGTTGACCGTTTGACGAAGAGTGCTCACTTTCTACCGATCCGCAAGACGTATTCATCTCAGAGGTTAGCGGATCTATTCATCAAGGAAATTGTAACTCGTCATGGTGTGCTGGTGTCTATTGTGTCTCATCATGACACCCGGTTTACATCCAAATTCTGGAAGAAATTCCATGACGCCATGGGGACGAGGTTACATATTAGCACTGCTTATCATCCTAAATTGATGGCCAGTCAGGAAGGACCATTCAGACATTGGAAGACATGCTCCGGGCATGTGTGATTGATTTTGGGGGAAATTGGGAGGACCACCTATCGTTAGCCGAATTCTCATACAACAATAGTTATCATGCGAGTATCGGTATGCCACGTTATGGGATGCTATACGGTAGGAGATGTAGAACACCCATTTGTTGGGGTGATATGAGCCAAAAAACTAGGGAGCATCGAGGTAATCGAGGCTACGACTGAGAAGCTTGAAAAAATCAAGGCCTTTATGAAGGCAGCCAAAGATAGACACAAGTCGTATGCTGATAAAAGACGCAGACCGATTGAGTTCTAGGTGGGTGACCGGGTTATGTTGAAGGTCTCACCTTGGAAGGGTATTATTCATTTCCTAAAGCGGGGCAAGTTGAGCCCGAGATACATTGGCCCTTTCTGAATCATTGCTCAAGTTGGAAAGGTGGCCTATAGATTGGAGTTACTAAATGAGTTAAGAGGAATTCACCCGACATTCCATGTATCTCATCTGAAAAAGTGCTTGGCAGATGAAGAGATGATTGTTCCACTAGAGGATATAGAAGTAGATGAACGGCTCAATTATGTGGAGCAACCAGTGGCAATCATCGATCAAAAAGAGAAGAAGCTGAGAAATAAAGTGGTTCCTCTTGTGCGTGTACAGTGGAAGCACAGGAAAGAATCGGAGTCAACGTGGGAGACTGAAGAAGAAATGAGACAACAATACCCATGCTTGTTCGAGGAATAATAGGTTTCGAGGACGAAACCTATTTAAGGGGGGTGGACTTGTAACACCCGGTTATTTATTTAATTTGAAGCCGACGAATGAAGAAAAGAAATAAAGTCCTAAGTCGAGGGACCAAACTCGCCAACAAAAGAAAGTTGGGTGAGTGGGGGTATATAAAGGGAGAGGGCAGCCCGTACCCTCTCCCCACACTCACATGTTCAGCCAACAAAAAGAGGAGAAGAGAGAAAGGGAGAAAAGAGGAAGAAAAGTTGGTTCGGGTGGGTTAGAGTGAGCAAAATCATTAAGAAGTGGGTCAAATCGAAGCTCTCCTTGTTGTGGTCGTTTGTGTGAGTTCTAGGACCCCTCTTTTACACATTTTTAATGATTTGGGGCTGGAACACATCTGAAAATCGGGGTTTTGAGTGTGTGTTTGCGTGTGACCCGTATGCGTATGTGTATGTGTGTGTATGATTCATTTGGGCCTTGCTTGTGAGCTTGTGTGTGATTGAATGGTGTTTTCGTATGTAGTCCTAATATTAAGGATGGTTGATTTGGGCTTAGAATGAGTTTGGATGAGCTTGGAGGTCGAAAATGGTAGATTGGGTTCGAAATGAATTGCATTGTGCATCAGCTAGGGCTAGGAGACTGAATGAAGGCCAGACGGCCGAATGAGGTGCGAATGGGGTTCATTCGCACGATTGAGAGCTCATATGCACGATTGGGGCCAGACGCATGGGGAGTCATGCGACTGAGGGTGCAGTCGCATCAGTACTCATCCGCATTAGTTTCATTCACCTGAGGTCCATCCGCATTAAATTCATTCGCACGATTGGGTGTTCATTTGCATGAGTGTTCATCCACATTGGTTCAATCGCATGATGTTCACTCACATGGAGGCCATGCGACTGAAGGGAGTACATATGCCCGAATAGGGCTGTTGCACCTAAGGAGATGTGTAGTTTAATTTCTGACTTTCGGGGGAAAGTGCAGATGTAAGTTTGACGTAAAGGTTCCCGTAAGTTCATGTAAGATGACTGTTGAGGGCTTAGAGAGCATGTTGGGCATGATGATGATATTGCATGATTATGCATGTTATGTATGTATGATGTTGCTCTGTATGATGATGATGACTGTGTATGATATGTTCCTTATTATGATGTATGTTTATCTTTCCTGTGGCTTTACGTGTCTTGTTAATGAATGAACGAAAGTATTATGTAACGTAAAGTGAAAGATCATGAAAGAGGAACATGAAGTAAGAATGCATGCATTAATGAATGATGAAAGTAATGAAAGTCTTGCAAGCATTGTATGTCGGGACACACCATTAAAAGGTGTTAGCCTAACGGTGTGGGGGTTCGCTACCCCGGGTGGATGCACATCGGGGTCTTTCTTTGTGATTGACCATATGTATGAACCATTGTTGCGTGCCTCAGGTACTTTGACCATTTGGTGCTGGGCACCACGGATGAAGGTCTTTTATGGGCTTAGGTCCAGTACCATGAGCATGAAGGGCATAGCATATGACAATGTTATACCTGAACTATACCTTAGGTACTGTGACCATTTGGTGCTAATCACCATGGATGAAGGTCTATTATAGGCTTAGGTCTAGTACTATGAGCATGAAGGGTAAAGCTCATGGTGATGATGAAAGGAAAAGATGTAATGATGAACGAATGAATAAAAGTAAGATGAATGAATGAACAGAAGTTAATGAACGACGAAGATAATAATAACTATTACCTATGTGTACCTATAGTGTATGATCACATGAATGTAAAGAACGGTTTTAATGAAAGAAAAGTATGTTTTATTTTAACAAACTAGAACTCACTCAGCAACGCTGACTTTGATATGTTTCTAGTTGGCAGGTAATGATTGCCGAGGATGGCACGAGGTGGCTAATCAGCTATTTTGGGATGGCATCCATTTATATAATGCTTTTGTGACGTAATGCAACAATGTATTTATTAATTGATTAACGATGTATTATTTTGCAAAAGTTTCTATATTGAAATGAAATTTCTTTTTTAAATATTTCCGCTGCGATGCTTTATGAAATATAAATGTAATTATATGTTTTATGTGCGATGAGGATCCAACTGTAAGTGTCCCGGGAACGGGGCCTTACATGTAAGTGTCTCAGGAACGGGCCTTACAGTTTATTAGCGACATACTCATTTATTCAAAAAGCGAAGGGGAGAATGCCAATCACATTGAGGAAATGTTGGAGATGCTTAGAAGGGAGAAGTTGTATGCCAAGTTCTCTGTTCTGGTTGCGCTAAGTTCAGTTTCCGGGTGACATGGTGAATCTCGAAGGGATTATGGTCGACCCGCTAAAGTGGAAGCGGTGATGTAATGGAAGTCTCCAAAGAAATCGTTTGAGATTCGTAGTTTCTTGGGATTGGTAGGATATTACAGAAGATTCATCCAAGACTTCTTCAAGATAGCTTCTCCATTGACTAGTTGAACTATAAGGACGTAAAGTTTGTCTGGGTCAAGAGCAACAGAACGCTGTTGAAGAGCTAAAGAGGAGGTTGACGCATGGAAATTTTCTGCGAATATATACTTTCGTAGGTAGTTTCACAGACTTGAATTTCCAATGAAAGTTGGGTGAAACTGGTATCTAAACTGCCAGCGAAGGTGGCAGCGAAACTAGTAGTGGATCTGCTTATCTTGCAGCAAAATTAGGCATAAATTAAACCCTTTGAGTGTTAACTTATCTGCAGGTTGCGTGGTGTGACCCTTGCTTAGAAAGTTTGACTGAGAGGGTACTCATCTAGTCTAGGTGAGTTCAAGACCCCCTATTTTAAAGGTTTTAAACTTGTTTGGGACTGGAAATGCATACTAAATATACGATTTAAATAACCAAGAGTTAAAAGGTTTTAACAGGAAGATGGATTTTTCTATAATGAAATGTGATATATAAATGTTTAAAAATAAAAAATTTTCGCGCTAACCTGGCAGCACGGCCCCAGTGAAGGGCGTTGCCCCTTGGACCCCACCAGGGGCTGCTACCCCTAGGACCCCACTGTTAGGGGCTACCGCCCCCGAACCCCAACTGTCCCGTTAAGGGTCGGTTCTGTTCTATGATGACTTGTACGTGTTTTGTATGTGTATGTGTATGTGAATGGATGATGCATGATGTTTAATGATGATGTGTGATAGGGTAAGTGATGTATATGAAAAGACCTGATCTGCCCAAGATGCATACTAAGTTGATGTGGCTAGTGTGATATGATCCAAGTCGGGTCATACTCAATAACAAGCTAAACAAACACCAATAATTTATGACACCAATTTAGAAATGGGTTTTCTAAATCATTGTCTTTGTAATGAACATCATTATATGGATAATTGTTCATATGGTACTTTTTGATTATTATTTAATCTTACTAATAATACAAATAAAAGTACAAAGTTTATAAATTTTAAATAAGTTTTAACTTTATAAACTTAAGGGTTTAATGAGTGTTTAATTGTGTTACAAAACAAAAGTGTGGGAATTCATTTTGAAATGGATTTTCGGCCACCTCTTGCTTTTGGGGGTCCAATCCTTGTCTTGTAAACATACAAGATTAAATGCTAACACTCAACCTTCCAAGAGACACTTCTCTCTTACATGCAAAGGTGTATTGGAGCTCTCATCTCTCTCTCTCTCTCACCTTACGGATCTGAAGAGAAGAAAGCAAAAAAAAGAAAGTTTTCAGCATCAAAAAGGGGTTTTTGTTGCTGAAAGTTGGTGTCAAGAAACCTAGCATTCAAGAGGATCGTTTGTGGCTTGGGGTATCACCATCTTGAGGTCTTCTTGCTTGAAGATTAAGCCACGAAATTCATCCATTTCACCTTAGCAATTTCATTTATTTCTGCTGCTCCAAAGGTTGTTTTACTTCATATATATATCCTTTTGTATGCATTTCGTATTTGGATCCATGGTTTGGGTTTAGCTTAACAAATGGTTTGAAATCTATATATATTAACAAGTTTTAAAACTTATTATCCGCTGCGTTTTTCATATATACAACATTATATGAACTTTGCTAAACTTGTTAAATCCCTTCAATGGCATCAAGAGCCACTTATACGAATGCATACATGTATATGACATTCTAGCTCACGGTTTTGTGGTGTGTGACACCATATGGCCGAGAGTTAGAGGGCTGAAATGGTTGCCCTTTTTCTGATTTTAAGATATTATCTCATATGCATGATAGGATCTTAAAATTCAGGTCATGTTTGTTTGTTTGTTTGGACCAAACCCATTTGTTCTTGGTTTATGTTGGCCAAGAATATGGTTGAAAAGGGGCTGCCAAAATCGATGATATGTTCATATTTGGATATGTTGTTTGGTTATGCATAACAAAGCTTTGACCTTGTGGATTGATTGATTGGTTGTCATGATATATTCATTTGGCTATGTAACATTTAATTTTCTGTTTCAAGTCCCGTTTTGTAATTTATTTATTCATTTGGTTTGTAATAAATAGATTAGGAGTTATTTCCTTTACTAGAAAAAATGTATTAGGATACATTTTGTAAGGATGCTCATGATCAAGATTTGAAGAAAAGATGGACAAAGAGGATGCTTGAAGTTGTGGTTTCAAGTGGGAGTCTTTTTGCCATCCTTGTGTCATGTTCTTAATCCTTAGGACAAGACCTTTTGACACACTTGTTTGGCTAATAAGTGTGCTCAATTTAGTATGCTTTGTTATGCATATATGGATGGATTGTTTATGCTTGGTTGATTGCATATGTTGTTGTTTGTTTTGAATATTTGGATGTGATTAACAAATCGTCAATTAAAACATGCTATAACAAGAAAATGGGTTCTCTAATCATTAAGCACAAATATAATGGTTTTATAAAAGGGTTAATGATTTGCAAAATAAAATGGGTTTTATTTAAAAGGACAAATTGGGTACCATATGGTTGAATGCATATAATCATATGGCACATACGACTTTCCATCTAAACTAAATCCCTTTTGAAACAAGTTTAACACCATCCTTTTACACAACACTTAGGTTACTTGCAAACTCTTAGTGGGATAAAGGTCACCTAACCATTTTGAGGGAACTTGTAACTTGAGGTGAGAATACCATGTTTGTGGGATAAAGGTCACCTAACCACTTATGTAGTAAACTCACACGTGTGTGTAAGTAGGACGACATAGTTTGGAAATCATGCATTAGGATCACCGAAGCATGACATACAAAGGGTGTTGATGGGATAAACATGCCTAACAAACATAAGATGTTTAACCGATCCCATACACTAGAAATTGTAATAGATTACAATTGTCAAACGTTGACTACCTTGTTAATTTAAATAAAGGGATAAAGGTCACCTAACCGATAATTTAATGTAACGTTGGATTCTAAAAATTTTATTTATTAATCGTCTATGAGACATAAAAGGGTATTAATAAATGAAATATTATCATATCAATGAATACTAAAATGGAACTTTGTAATATTGTAGATGGCTAACAAGAACAACGCAA
This sequence comes from Flaveria trinervia, assembly GCA_025506515.1. Classification (NCBI taxonomy): domain Eukaryota; kingdom Viridiplantae; phylum Streptophyta; class Magnoliopsida; order Asterales; family Asteraceae; genus Flaveria; species Flaveria trinervia. The sequence goes on from CM046457.1 coordinate 32,182,512, forward strand.
TCCCGACCGTCCATAACCTATCACTAAGAACCATCCTTGAAAAGGAACGTCTAAACCATGGGAACTTCATGGATTGGTACTGAAATTTGAGAATTGTTCTCAAACAGGAAAAGAAGTGCTATGTGTTAGACAATCCCATTCCGATCAACCCGATGAAAATGACATTGAGGCCTTTGCCAAATGGGTCAAGTACACCGAAGACTCTGTGCAAGTCTCGTGTCTCATGCTGGCGAGTATGATACCCGATTTGCAAAAAGACTTTGAGAACCACAATGCCTATGACATGATCACCCAGTTGAAGGAAATGTTCCAACAACAATCAAGGGTGGAGCGCTTCGAAACCGTTCGGGCACTTCATGCATGTCGAATGGACGAGACCCAATCGGTATCATCTTACGTTCTCAAGATGAAGAGCCACATTGATCGCCTCGAAAGGCTTAACTGTCATGTGTCCAACGAGTTGGCAACGGATTTGATCCTCAACTCCCTATCCAAGAAGTTTGATAGCTTCGTTATGAACTATAACATGAATGGATGGGACAAGAGCATTGGTGAGCTTCACTCAATGCTCAAAACGGCTGAGGCAGGCATGGGTAGAAAGGTTCTACCGGTCCTTACGATCAATGAAGGTGGTAGTAGGAAAAGGCACCTCCCCGACCCTAGGGCAAGTGTTGCCAAAGGGAAGGGACACGTCAAAGGAAAGGGTAAGGGTAAAGCAAAAATGCAGCCGCCCACACCGAAAGAAAAAAAGCAAAAGGTTGCTCAAGATGACTCGTGTTTTGAGTGTGGTGAAGTAGGCCATTGGAAACGCAATTGTCCGGTCTATCTCAAATCGTTGAGATCGAAGAGGGACGCGGGGCAAACTTCAGGTACAATGTTTATGATACATGTTGAGTGTAATGTTATTTCTTCTAACACATGGGTATTAGATACTAGATGTGGAACTCATATTTGCAATTTGTTGCAGGGGTTCAAAAGAAGTGAACAATATGCAAAAGGGGAAATAAGTCTCTTTATGGGCAATGGTGCAAAGGTTCACGTGGAAGCCCAAGGAGACTACATTTTGAAGCTTCCAAGTGGGTTGGAAGTCATTTTGAAGAATGTATTGTATGCTCCTAGCTTGACTAGGAACATTATTTCTGTTTCCCGTTTAAGACAATATGATTATGATTTCAGTTTGTTGACAATGATATTCATGTTTCTTTAAATCATGTGTTTTATTTTAAAGCTATACCTTGTAATGGTATTTATGAATTGGTTCATAATAACACAACATATGATAGCTCTATGTACCAAGCAACCACCAAGAAGCTCAAACTTAATTTGAGTGATTCCTATCTTTGGCATTGTCGCCTTGGTCACATAAACAAGAATCGTATGCAAAAACTTCAAAAGAATGGTCTTTTGAAAACCAATGAAAATGATTCATTTGATGTATGTGAGTCTTGTTTACAAGGTAAAATGACAAAGGCCCCTTTTAGTGGGACTAATGAAAGGGCAAAAGATTTATTAGGGATCATACATTCAGATGTATGTGGACCTTTTAAACCAACAACTAGGAATGGTGAAAGATACTTCATTGCCTTTACCGATGACTATAGTCGATATGGGTATGTGTACTTGTTAAGACACAAACATGAATCTTTTGAAATGTTCAAAATCTTCAAGAATGAAGTAGAAAATCAACTCAACAAAACGGTCAAGATTCTTCGTACAGATAGAGGAGGTGAATAGCTTAGTAGTGAATTTCAAGAATATCTTAGAAGTTGTGGGATTGTCTCACAACTTACTCCACCTGGAACACCACAACATAATGGTGTGTCTGCGAGGAGGAATCGGACTCTATTGGATATGGTTCGATCTATGATGGCTAGAAGTACGCTACCTCTATCATTTTGGGGTTTCGCATTGCTCTCCGCGGCCCGTATTCTAAATATGGCCCCAACCAAGAAAGTGGAAAGGACACCTTTCGAAGTATGGCATGGAAGGATTCCATCATTGTCATATTTAAAAGTTTAGGGGTGTGATGCTTATCCTAAGCAATACACTCAAAACAAACTAGAAGCCCGATCCACAAAGTGTATCTTCATTGGATATCCTAGAGATTGTATTGGATATTGTTTCTATGATCCAACAGAGCAGAAAGTGTTTATTGCTCGAAAAGCAGAGTTCTAGGAAACTAAGTTCCTTTCGGAAGAAAATAGTGGAAGAGCAGTGGAACTTGAAGAGGTTCAAGATTCACAAAACGATACACAATTGGTTGATACTAGCAATCAACATGAGGATGTTGAGAATGATCATATGGATGATCTAGATACATAAAACGTTCGTAGATCTAGTAGAATTAGTGTTCCTCCCGAGAGATATGGATTTCTCATGGATGGATGCTACGTGGTAGATTCGGATGAACCAACCACATACCATGATGCAATGTCAAAACCTGATTTTGACAAATGGCAAGAAGCCATGAACGTTGAAATGCAATCCATGTATGATAACCAAGTTTGGGAATTGGTTACACCACCTCTTAAGTCCAAGATAGTTGGAAGTAAGTGGGTTTTCAAAAAAAACTGATATGCATGGAAACTTGGATACTTATAAAGCTAGACTCGTAGCAAAACATCCTAACAAGGTATGCAAGTTAAAGAAATCAATCTACGGATTGAAACAAGCGTCAAGAAGTTGGAATCGCCGTTTTGATGATGAAGTAAAGAAATTTGGCTTCATCAAAAACGCTTATGAAGCTTGTGTGTATAAGAAAGCTAGTGGGAGCATTATTACTTTCCTTGTATTATATGTCGATGACATTCTACTTTTTGGAAACGACATTCTAACCTTGGAAGGTGTAAAAACCTGGCTTGGAAGCTGTTTTTCCATTAAGGATCTTAGTGAGCCGCCTATATTTTGGGAATAAAGATATATAGAGATAGATCAAGGTGATTAATAGGTTTAAACCAAAGTGCATACATTGAAAAGATCTTGAAGAAGTTCAAGATGGAGAATTCTAAAAGGGGGTTAGTACCTATTCAAAAGGGGACTATATTGAGCTCATCTCAATGCCCTAGTTCAAAGGTTGAACAAGAAAGAATGAATGGAGTCCCATATGCATCTGCTATAGGATCCATCATGTATGCAATGATATGTACTAGGCCGGACGTGTCATGTGCTCTAAGCATGACAAGTAGATATCAACAGAATCCCGGTAATAGTCATTGGATGGCTGTTAAAAGTATTCTGAAATACCTTAGGAACACTAAGGATATGTTCTTAATATATGGATCTAGTGAGGAGGAGCTCATTGTAAAGGGTTACACGGATGCGAGTTTCCAACTGATCGAGATGATTCTCGATCACAGTCGGGATATGTCTTCATTATGAATGGAGGAGTAGTCTCTTGGAAGAGCTCAAGCAAGATGTAGTGGCACTATCTACAACAGAATCAGAATACATCGTCGCTTCATTGGCAGCTCAAGAAGCTGCATGGCTTAGGAAGTTCATTGCTGATCTAGGGGTAGCTGTTACCATTCAAGACCCCCTAGAGATCTTTTGTGACAACGAGGGTGCGATTATTCAAATCAAGGAACCTCGTGCTCATCAAAAGACTCGGCACATTGAATGAAGATTCAACTACATAAGGGATGAAGTTGAAAAGGGAAAGATATGTATTCACAAAGTTCACACCGATCAAAACGTTGCGGATCCATTCACGAAGCTCCTAGATAGGTCAAAGCATGAAAGTCATACTTGTGCCCTAGGACTTCGATATTCTAGTGATTGGACTTGATCAAATTTTGTATTTAGTATTGGAACTTATGTTATTTGACCTTATTATTTGGTTATAAATTTCATTTGTTCTTCCTTTTGCATGTTTAAATCCGTAAATAAATAAGTTATTTTAAATGTTCGTAGTCGATCATACTTGTGGGAACAACTATGAATGTAAGACTATAATGAACTTGGATTGGTTGATATTCATAAGGTATGAATATAAAGCAAAAGGTTGCTACCAAGGTTCATTGGTATCTATGGGATATAGATATTGAACCGACCCGCTCTCAATTATTTCTTCATGGAATCCTTGTGATTAGTCATAAGAGATATTGAGTAAAGGCGAATATCAATTTATCCTCAGACCTGAGATACATATTGGGTCTTGATATTCACCAAGTATTATACTTTGACTTAGTTCTTTGCTGTTCTGAAATATTGGCAGTACCTAAGGCTGAATTCAGGTATGACATGAGGTGATTGTGAGAGACATATGTAGTCAAGATGGAATTTGTTCCTCTTATTCGTTGAGAGTTAGATGTCTAAGGCCTGTTAAAGTTAAATCATCGGAGAATGACGATTGTGTGTCTCTAGGATTTAACATGACATCTGAAACAAAAGGATAGATGATTAATTCACCTAAAACATTTCAAGTAAGGTACTTGAGGAGGACGATGTTATTGAATGGCACTTAATCATATACATTAGGGGTAGCAAACCGTTGCTAGGCGTTATTTTCTACTTGCATCAACCTTCTATGAATCTTGTCCAAGTGGGAGATTGAAAAGACCTGATCTACCCAAGATGCATATTAAGTTGATGTGGCTAGTGTGATATGATCCAAGTCGGGTCATACCCAATAACAAGCTAAACAAACACCAATAATTTATGACACCAATTTAGAAAATGGGTTTTCTAAATCATTGCCTTTGTAAATGAACATCATTTTTTTATTATTATTTAATCTTACTAAATAATAACAAATAAAAGTACAAAGTTTATAAAGTTTAAATAAGTTTTAACTTTATAAACTTAAGGGTTTAATGAGGGTTTAATTGTGTTACAAAACAAAAGTGTGGGAATTCATTTTTGAAATGGATGTTCAGCCGCCTCTTGCTTTTGGGGGTCCAATCCTTGTCTTGTAAACATACAAGATTAAATGCTAACACTCAACCTTCCAAGAGACACTTCTCTCTTAGATTCAAAGGTGTATTTGGAGCTCTCATCTCTCTCTCTCTCTCACCTTACGGATCTTAAGAGAAGAAGGCAAAAGAAAGAAAGTTTTCAGCATCAAAAAGGGGTTTTGTTGCTGAAAGTTGGTGTCAAGAAACCTAGCATTCAAGAGGATCGTTTATGGCTTGGGGTATCACCATCTTGAGGTCTTCTTGCTTGAAGATTAAGCCATGAAATTCATCCATTTCACCTCAGCAATTTCGTTTTTTTTCTGCTGCTCCAAAGGTTGTTTTACTTCATATATATATATCCTTTTGTATGCATTTCGTATTTGGATCCATGGTTTGGGTTTAGCTTAACAAATGGTTTGATAATCTATATATATTAACAAGTTTTAAAACTTATTATCCGCTGCATTTTTCATATATACAACATTATATGAACTTTGATAAACTTGTTAAATCCCTTCAGTATATGTGATGCTATGTATGTTCATGTTGTGTTTCCTTGCCTTCTTATTATGTATTTTTCCGTGACTTACATGTTATGGGTATGAAATGAATGTAAATTGTTATGTAACGAAAGCGGAAAGATAATGAAAGAGGAACGTAAAGAATGAAAGAGGAACGTAAAGAATGTAAGAATGCATGCATTAAAGAATGATGGAATGGAAAGGCTTGCAAGCAAATGAAAGGAGGTGCACGACACTAAAATGTCGTTACCTCAACTGTGTGTGGTTTAGCTAACCCTTAAGGATACACATAGGGGTCTAGTCTTTGTGACTGGCCAAACATATGGGATCTCTGTCGCTTGCCCCGGTACGGTGCTAGGCTACGTGTGTAAGGAATGGGGGTCTATTTATTGATTTCGGCCTAGTACCCGCTTTGTGCTTACATTTGGGTGTAGCGTATGACATTGGTCCGGATGAACAGTAAAGTTTAATGAATGAACGAATGATAATGAGTAACGTGCGATGAAGTATGATAAGAAAGATAATATTAAAATTATCTATTTGTACATACGATGTATGATCACATGCGAAAGTAAAGGAATGGTTTTTAATGAAAATAAAGTATTGCAGTTATAAAACTAGAACTCACTGAGCAACACTAACTTTTGTGTGTTTCCGGTTGATAGGTGAATGTTGCTGAGTATGGTACGGGGCAACTACTTGGCATTTGGGATGACATCTATTTGTTTAAATTATGACGTTTTGTGATGTAATGCAAACACAAGTTAACTACAATGTATTGTTTTGCAAAAGCAGTCATTAATATAAGAAATGGTTTTAAGTTATTCCGCTACTACGTTCTAGTAAATTAAATGTATATTTATGTTTTGAGTACAAGGATTGACAAGTGTAGGCATCCCGGGAATGGGGTCTTACACTAAATAAACGGGAAAGGAACTACTTATAATAAAACAATAAAAAATAGTAGTTCTCGCATGGATGGTTATTTGCTTTGCATAACAACTACCATTGCTATGGAGTTTTGACTCTCATGTCTTGTAAACACACTCGTGAAAGAATCAAAGAAAATTCAACTATAATCATCTTTACAATCACACAATCAATCACAAATGGAACGTAGCATCTAATGTTTAAATAAAAACCCAAATTCAAACATGAACAACATGAATGACCCTTGAAATCAATCCACTCCCGCCCAAAACTCATCGAAAACAATTCACAACCAACTTCGAACACATTTGCCTCAAAAATCAATTTAACAATCAAAATGGAAACTATGAAATACACAATACTTTAGTAACAATCTAGACAAGAAGAAAGGTGCAAATGATCAATAAACTACTTGTATTCACTCAATAACAATTGAGATTCAAATCACGCTAACAGAAAGAAATTAATCTGAAATCAAATAGAAATGTGATGAGTGATCGATGAAAAAGACATCTAATCAAGTTAACACCACCAAGTAAATAAGAAAATTACTTGTATTTTAATCCAAATTATGCAAATACATATTGGAGCATTTGAGTATTCACGAATGCTTAACTAATAAACGGGAAAGGAAATAGTTATAACAAAACTTTAAACAATCATAGTTCTCACATGGATGGTTATTTGCTTACCATAACAACCTCTATTGCTATTGAGTTTTGATTCTCATCCCTTGAAAACACACTCGTGAACGAATAATAATTTTATAAAAATCATCATTGCAATCACACTAATCAATGAGAAATGGAACCTAGCAACTACTGTTTAAATCAAAAACCAAACTCGAACACGAAAACAAATAAATGACCCTTGAAATAAATCCACTCCCACCCAAAACTCATCAAAAACAAATCACAATCAACTTTGATCATTCTTGCCTCAAAAATCAACCAAATCAATCAAAATGGCAACTATGGAAATACACAATTCTTTAGTAACAATCTAGAAAAGAAAAAGGTGTAAATGATCAATAAACTACTCATATTCACACAATAACAATCGAGATTCACATTACGCTAATTGAAAGAAAGTAATGTGAAATCAAAGTGATGAGTGATTGATGAAAAAGACATCTAATCAAGTTAACACAACCATGTACATAAGAAAATTACTTGTATTTTAATCCAATTTTGCAACTACATATTGGTGCATTTCAGTATTCACGAACACTTAACTAAATAAACAGGAAAGGAACCGGTTATAATAAAACATTAAACCTCAATAGTTCTCTCATGGATGGTTATTTGCTTTCCATAACAACCTCTATTGCAATGGAATTTTAATTCTCATGCCTTGTAAACACACTCTTGAACGAATATAGTCAAATTTGATTAAAATCATCATTGCAATCACACCAATGAATGACAAATGGAACGTAGTATATACTATTTAAATCAAATCCCAAAATTTTAACACGAAAATAAATGAATAACCCTTGAAATCAATCCCCTCCAACCTAAAACTCATGGAAAACAATTCACGTCCAACTTCATTCAATCTTGCCTCAAAAATCAATTGAATCAATCAAAATGGCAACTATAGAAATACATAATACTTTTGTAACAATCTAGACAAGAAAAAAGGTCCAAAGGATCCATAAACTACTCGTAATCACTCAATAACAATTGAGATTCTGATTACGCTAATGGAATGAATGTAATCTGAAATCAAACAAAAATGTGATTAGTGATCGATGAAAAAGACATCTAATCAAGTTAACAGGACCAAGTAAGAATTACTTGTATTTTAATCCAAATTATGCAACAACATATTGGTGCATTTAAGTATTAACAAATGCTTCACTAAATAAAGAGGAAAAGGAACTAGTTATAATAAAACATTAACAACAACAATTATCGCATGGATGGTGATTTGCTTTCCATAACAACTTCCATTGCTATGGAGTTTTTACTCTCATGCCTTGTAAACACACTTGTGAACGGATATTAAATTGATAAAAATCATTATTGCAATCACACTAGTCAATCACAAATGGAACTAGCATCTACTCTTTAAATCAAAAAACCAAAATTGAATAAGAACTACATGAATAACCCTTGAAATCAATCCACTCTAGCCCAAAACACATCTAAAAGAATTCAAAACCAACTTCGAACACTCTTGCCTCAAAAACCAACCAAACAATCAAAATGGCAACTATGGAAATACCCAATACTTTAGTAACAATCTAGACAAGAAGAAAGGTGCAAAGGATCAATAAACACGACCAAGTAAATAAGCAAATTACTTGAATTTGAATCCAAACTATGTAACTATATATTGGTCAATTTGAGTATTCACGAATGCTAACTAAATAAACGGGAAAGGTACTAGTTATAATAAAACATTAAACAATAATATTTCTTTCATGGATGGTTATTTGCTTTCCATAACAACCTCCATTGCTATGGAATTAACCGAATCAATCAAAATGGCAATTATGTAAATACACAATACTTTAGTAACAATCTAGACTAGAAAAAGTGAGCAAAGGATTATTAAGCTAGTTGTATTAACTCAATAACAATCGAGATTCAGATTACGCTAATTTAAAGAGAGTTATTGAAATTAACGAAAACATGATTAGTGATCCATGAAAAAGACATCTAATCAACTTAACGTGACCAAGTAAGTAAGAATTACTTGTATTTTGATCCAAATTATGCAACTAAATATTAGTGCATTTTTGAGTATTCAGGAATGTTTATCTAAATAAACGGGAAAAGAACTAGTTATAATAAAACATTAAACAACAATAGTTCTTGCATGGATGATTATTTGCTTTCCATAACAACCTCCATTGCTATGGATTTTGACTCTCGTGCCTTGTAAACACACTCGTGAACGAATGTAATTAAATTTGATAATAATCATCATTGCAATCACACTAATAAATCATATATGGAATGTAGCATCTACTGTTTAAATCAAATACCAAAATCAAACACGAAAACAAATAAATGACCCTTGAAATCAATCCACTCCTACCCAAAACTCATGGAAAACATTTCACAACCAACTTCGATCATTCTTGCCCCAAATTCAACTGAATCAATCAAAATGGAAACTATGGAAATACACAATACTTTAGTGACAATCTAGACAAGAAAAAAGGTGCAAAGGATCAATAAACAACTCGTATTCACTCAATAACAATTAATATTCAGATTATGCTAACAGAAAGAGAGTAATATGAAATCAAACGGAAACATGATTAGTGTTCGATAAAAAAGACATCTAATCAAGTTAAGATGACCAAGTAAATAAGAATTACATGTATTTTAATCAAAATTATGCAACTACATATTGGTGCATTTGAGTCTTCATGAATGCTTAACTAAATAAATGGGAAAAGAACTAGTTGTGATAAAACGTTAAACAAGTTCTAGCATGGATGGTTATTTTCTTTTCATAACAACCTCCATTATTATGGAGTTTTGACTCTCTTGCCTTGTAAACACACTCGTGAACGAATCTAATTAAATTCGATAAAAATCATCATTTCAATCACACTAATCAATCACCAACAGAACGTAGCATCTACTATTTAAATAAAAAAAGTCGAACACGAAAACAAATAAATAACCCCTGAAATCAATCCACTCCTACCCAAAACTCATAAAAAACAATCCCAACAAACATCGATCATTCTTGTCCAAAATATCAACCAATCAATCAAAATAGCGACTATGGAAATACACAATACTTTAGTAACAATCTAGACAATAAAAAGGTGCAAAAGATCAATAAACTACTCGTATTCACTCAATAAACATCGAGATTCAAAATACGCTAACACAAAGAAAGTAATATGAAATTAAAGAGAAATGTGATGATTGATCGTTGAAAAAGACATTTAATCAAGTTCACACAACCAGGTAAATAAGGATTACTTGTATTTTGATCAAAATTAGGAAACTACATATTAGTGCATTTGAGTCTTCATGCATGCTTAACTAAATAAATGGGAAAAGAACTAGTTATAATAAAAATTAAACAAAAATAGTTCTAACATGGATGATTGTTGGTTTTCATAACAACGTCCATTTTTATTGAGTTTTGATTCTCATGCCTTGTAAACACATATTGGTGCATTTGAGTATTCAAGAATGCTTAACTAATAAACAGGAAAGGAAATAGTTTTTATAAAACTTTAAACACCATGGTTCTCGCTTTGATGGTTATATGATTTCCATAACAACCTCCATTTCTATTGAGTTTTGATTCTTATTCCTTGTAAACACACTTGTGAATGAATATTAATTTGATAAAAATCATCATTGCAATTACATTAATCAATCACAAATAGAACGCAGCATATACCGTTTGAATAAAAAACATAACTCGAACACGAAAACAAATAAATGACCCTTGAAATCAATCTACTCCCACCCAAAACTCATCGAAAAAAATTCACAACAAATTTGGATCATTCATGCCTCCAAAATCAACCGAATCAATCAAAATGCCAACAATGTAAATACACATTACTTTAGTAACAATCCAGACAGTAAAAAAGGTGCAAAGGGTCAATAAACAACTCGTATTCATGTAAGGTCCCGTTCCCGGGATGCTTACAGCTGGTAAATCATCGCACATAAAACATACACTTTACATTTAATAATTCATAAAACATTGCAGCGGAAACATAAAAATAACTTTTAAAATCAATACAAGTGCTTTTGCAAGTTAATACAAGCGTTCATTTCAAAACATCATTCGCTCGCATTACAATGCAAAAACATTAACAAAAGAATGCCATTCAGAATGCCAAGTAGCTGCTCCGTGCCATCCTCAGCAATGCTCACCTGCCAACTGGAAAATGCATAAAAGTCAGCATTGCTGAGTGAGTTCTAGTTTTATAATAAAACAATACTTTACTTTCATTAAAACCTTTCTTTACTTTCATGTGATCATAGATCATACGTATACATAGATAATATCATTATTATCTTCATCACTCATTCATTAACTTCATTCTTTCATACATTCTTACATTCATTCGTTTATTCATTACTTCCAGTGACATGTACATTACCCCGAACATTGTGCACGAATCGGGTAACTGGGCCTGAGGTCTTTCATAGACCTCAAACATTTTGCATGAAGCTGACTCCAGTACCTAGGGCAAGTACATTCACCATTTATCTTTTCTCTTTCATTCCGGATCATTGCCATATGCTATACCCTGAACATTGTGCACGAAGCAGGTACATGGGCCTGAGGTCTTTCATAGACCTCGAACATTGTGCACGAAGCTGACTCCAGTACCTAGGGCAAGCGGCAAGGATCCCATTCATATGGTCAATCACAAAGATTGGACCCCAATGTGCATCCTTCGGGGTAGCTAACCCGCACACCGTTGAGCTAACACCTTCGTGGGTTTGCACCTCCATACATTTGCTTGCAAGCCTTCTTACATTCATTTATTCATTAATGCATGCATTCTTTCATCATGTTCCTCTTTCATTATCTTTCACTTTACGTTACATAATACTTTTGGTTCATTCATTAACATAACACGTAAAGCCACGGAAAGATAAACATACATCACAAGGAACATAACATTTAGTCATCATCATCATACATGGCATCATCATACATTCATAACATAAATCTGTATAATCATACAACATCATACATCAGCATTACGCATATGCATCAATCACATATCATTGCATGCCCATCTTAACATCTATGACCTCAAAAGTCAACTTACATGAATCCCCGGGAACATCTCAAGTCAAAGCCTACATTCGCCTTTTTCTCAGAAAGTCAGACAAGTCTAAGTGTTCATCTGCATTTCCTATAGTTCATCCGCATTTACTATAGTTCATCCGCATTGGTCTTACTTCATCCGCATTTCATACACTTAATCAATGCTGATCCACATTGACTTACTTCATCCGCATTTGCCTTACTCATCCATTTCAAATATTTAGTCAATGTTCATCCGCATTGACTTACTTCATCCACGTCTACAGTTCATCCCCATTTACTTACTTAGTAGTTAATACTCATCCGCATTAACTGTTCATCCGTATTTCTTCCCATTACTCATCCACATTTCCCCTAACTTAGTCAATATTCATCCGAAGTTCTCAGACTTAGTCAATGTTCATCCGCATTGACTTCCATCCGCATTAACCTTCATACGCATTTGTCATACATAGTCAATGCTCATCCGCATTGACTTACTTCATCTGCATTGACTTCTCAACATATATGCAGATTCTAAAACTTAACATATGAGCCTTAAACATCAGATTTCAATCTCAAATCAGCATTCATCATGTTCTAAGCTTAAATCATACATTCTAAGTCTTAGAAACATCATCATACATCATCAACCATGAACATGATCACATAACATATCATAACATCATCATACACACATTCAAACATAAGGGTCCGAAACCAAGTTTAATGAAAACATACATTCATGCATTTCCAGCCCCAAAATCAGCTAAAATAGGTAAAAGAGGGGTCCTAGAACTCACCTTTGCAGCTCTTGTGTATGGCTTCTTCCAAATTCATTTGAAAATTGAATCCAACTGCCTAGAAACCCACTAAAAACATACCTGAACACATATAATCACGCATAAGCATAAACCCAAGGACATAACCTGCTAAGAACACCATAAAAACATGAATTCTTTCCTTGAATTCGAATCCTTTCTTGTTCTTCCTTCAAAACCGAGAATTTGCTGCTCTCAGCTACTCTCTCTCTCCCTAAAACCTGAAGATCAGTGGTGTATGTGACATATGGGCGGCCATACCACCTTTTACACCCACTTTTCAAACATTTTGTCCTTTTGGACACTTTTTACCCCTAGACTTGGGTTTTATTTCTTTTCTTTCTTTTTCTTCACTTTATTCTTCTTTCTTGGCTAAAAATATAGCTGGGTGTTACAATTCACTCAATAACAATCAATATTCGGATTACGCTAACAGAAAGATAGTAATAGGAAAATAATATGGAAACATGATTAGTGATCAATGAAAAAGACAACTAATCAAGTTAAGATGACAAAGTTCTCGCATGGATGGTTAGTGATCAATGAAAAAGACAACTAATCAAGTTAAGATGACAAAGTAAATTAGAATTACTTATATTTTAATCAAAATTATAAAATTACATAATGGTGCATTTGAGTCTTCACCAATGCTTAACTAAATAAACTGGAAAAGAACTAGTTATAATAAAACATTAAACAACAATAGTTCTCGCATGGATGGTTATTTTCTTTTCATAACAACCTCCATTGCTATTGAGTTTTTACTCTAATGCCTTGTAAACACACTCGTGAACCAATCTAATTAAATATGATAAAAATCATCAGTGCAATCACACTAATCAATCACGAACAAAATGTAGCATCTACTGTTTAAATCAAAAACCAAACTCGAACATGAAAACAAATATATGACCCTTGAAGTCAATCCACTCCCACCCAAAACTCATCGAAAACAATTCACAACCAACTTCAGTCATTTTTGCCTCAAAAATCAACCAAATCATTAAAATGAAAACTATGGAAATACACAATACTTTAGTAATAATCTAGACAAGAAAAAAGGTGTAAAGGATCAATAAACTACTCCTATTGACTTAATACCAATTGAGATTCAGATTACGCTAACAGAAACAGAGTTATCCGAAATCAAATGGAAACAAGATTAGTGATCGATGAAAAAGACATCTAATCAAGTTAACACGACCAAGTAAATAAGAATTACTTGTATTTTAATCCAAATTATGCAACGACATATTGGTGCATTTGAGTGTTCACAAATGCTTAACTAAATAAATGGGAAAGGAACTAGTTAAAATAAAACATTAAACAAAAATAGTTGTAAGTACATGTGTCCCTAGTTTCTGAACTTAATGTAATATGACTTTAATGTCTTACACTTATGTAATGTTTGGGTACTTAATGAAATGTACATGTTTGGGTTGTGATTATAATGTTTAATATTTAATTAATGAGTTGTGTAAAGCATATTGAATTAACTACATAGGTTATGGGTGTTTGAACTAGTATAAATAATGTAATAATATTGAATACGTTCAAACTTAGTAGATGAAGTTCTCATGCGTCCGAATGGACCATGCGCCCCAACAGTGGTCATGCGTCCGAATGGCCATGCGACTAAGTGTCCATGCACCTAAATAGTCCATACACCTGAACAACTTCATGCGAATGGCTCAATCGCATGACTGAACACTCAGTCGTGCGAATGGATCAACCACATGGCTCAATCGCACCACTGAACCATGCTAATGGTTCAGTCGCCTGAATGAGAACCCTAATCCTATATATCCACCTAATTATGGAAAACGGAAACAAAATACACACTTCGACTCCAGAAGTACCCTAGCCGTCCAGAGACCTCTAAGATCATACTCCATGTTCATAGATCGCAGTAGATCGATTCCTAATCGATTCTTAATGTTAGATTCAATTACATAATTGTTTCTATGTGCGTTCTCACTTATTGGATCGCCAATCAAATAGGATTCCGCACTATTTGATTCAGTTTACACGTTAATCAGTTAGTACATCGTCCCGTACACGATCCCTAACAAGTGGTATTAGAGCTCTGGCTCTTGATTGCATGTGATTCAATCATTTTTTGATACAAAAATTGTGTTTCTTGCTAAAAACGCAATCTTTATATGTGTCAAACAGTGTCTTAGACGTCTCCTAGTCATAAAGTTCAGTTTTTTCCGGCATATGGCAATTAGGGTTAGTGAAAATTTTAGTTTTTGCGGCCAAACCACGTTAAACCTAAAAATTTTCGAATTCCAGCAGCCTCAGTCGCACGATTGACTCAATCGCACGATTGAACTCATTCGCATACCCCATACGCATGATTGGACTGATTCGTATTCCCATTCCTATGACTAAGAACTCTATTCGGACTGTTCAACCGCATTAGTTCATTCGGCCGACTCACTCATCCCCATTACTTCAGTCACACGATTGAACCATCCACATAGTTCAATGACTCGAATAGTTCAGTCGCCTTCCTTCATTCGCACACATAAAGCAATTAGTTTTAAAATTAAAGTTAAGTGAAATGGAGGACCAGTGGTCAGCATACACAGCAGGTAGAGACACACGTATACAGAACCTACTGCTATTGGAGAACGAAGTGGGTAATCATAATAAACCCCCAAAACTTATCACGTTAGAAGAGTACCCACAGTGGAAGCAACGTTTTGAAATCTACTTAAATGGAGTAGATACAAATCTGTGAGAGGCTATAAAGTTGGGGTACAACATGCCAGTTGGAGCTGACGGTGTCAAACATACTTTAAGTGGCATGACTGATGCATAAAAGGTAAAACATAATGCTGAGAAGAAAGTCTACGCTTTGCTTACCCAGTCTATTCCGAAGGATATCTTCCATCAATACTCGGAGTATACGCAAGCAAAGAAATTATGGGATGCATTGGAAAAGAGGTATGACGGGAATGCCTCACTCAAGGCTATTAAGGCCAAAGCTTTGAAGAAAGAGTTTGATAACTTCTCTTCAATGGGAAATGAAAGCCTGGACGACGTGATCGACAGATTCTACCACTTGATGAGTGAGATGCACATCATGGTGTAACAACGTTGATGGAAGATAAAGTATCCAACTTTGCTGATGGATTACCAGAGAAATGGGCTTCTTTTGTTTCTAATCTCAGACAGAATGGGATGCTCTCGAAGTTAGATATAAATGACTTCATTCTGAAACTGAGAGAGGAGGAACTAAGGATGAAGTATAGAGCCCAAAAGGCCAAATATGATCAGAATTTGACACTTTACAATGCGACTCCTAAGGCCAAGACATCTGGAGCACCACTGCAGACTGCCTTCGTGTCAAGCTCATCGGTCCAGACAAGCGTCTACTTCAAGTTCTAAAATGCCAGGATCATCTGGTACCCAGTATATTATACCTGAAGCAAATGCAGTAAAATTGAAGACTGATAACTTTGGTAACATGACCGTTGAGGTGGCCAGATAACACATGGATCTTTTAGCTGTTGTAGTCCACTCTTATGATGGACTAATTGCTAGAAAGATTGGGAACTGCCACTTGGCTGATGAAGATTACGAACAGGTGGACGAGACTTACTTAGAACGGATGGACATTATGTGGGCCTTACCGAGTGCTGTCCGACGAGCAAAGAAGTTTGTCAAGAAGACCGGACAGAACTTGGTTGCAACTAAGGACACAACCTTTGGCTTCGATAAATCAAAGATGACCTGTTTCAACTGTGGTGAGAAAGGGCACTTCAAAAGAGAGTGCGTGAAGCCAAAGAAGTTTGGCAATGGGAATCCGTTCTCCACCTTCAATCGTCAGGAGAAACCCACTAGCAGTACTACTTCATCAAGCAAGGATCCTAAAGCCTTAACAGCTAACGAGGATGAAGGACAGGACTGGAGCTTTTGGTTTGTCTCACCGGAGAATCCAACATAGCTAGTGTGGAGGACATAGATGACGATTCCACCAGTGAAGGAGACATAGTAGTAGAGCTCGTGAAGGAGACTTAGTAACGGACTTGGAACTGTGCATTGAAGCTAATAGAGTCTTAAAACAAAATGAGCACAGTTACAAGGAAAAGATAGACCTATTGAATAAACAGCTTAGGGAAACAAAAATAGTTGCCTTTAACCAAGCAAATGACATTAGGTACTATCTTAACTCCTTAGAGGACACTAAGAAGCAAAAAGCAGTTTTAGAAGTAGAAGTTAATTCGTGAAAGCAAAAACTGCATAGTTGGACAAGTTCATCTCATATTGTCCAACACTTAGTGAGAGAGAGAAATAATAGGGAGGGATTGGGATACAAAGTGGTTCCACCACCACCTGAGACTTGATGACACCAAAAGTAAAACAATTAATAATAACTCTATCAAGGATCATGTGGTGTCTACTCCTCTGTTAGTGACCCAGATTCCACAAGTAAATCAACTGAATCTGGCACTAAACAAAAGGAGGCCACTTCAAAGTCGAAACACAAAATGCCTTGTGTCAACCTGAAAAAGAGTTTGAAAAAGTTAATATGAAGTCTGCTTCAAGCAAAGTCAAATCTGAACCTAAAAGGAACATTAATGTTAACAATCATGTGAATCATGTCCAAAGTCCAGGAAAACAAATCTAAAGGATGTAAAACCAGGTAAAGCAATTAAATTTGTAAAACCAGACTATACATCTAACCGGGAAGTGTCTAAGTCAAAACAGGATAAGGTCACCCGGTGTCATCTACATCTCCACAAAAAAATGGTAAGTTGAAAGCAGATCCTGTTATAATTGTGGAAGTACGGACACATTGCGTCTCATTGTCCTTATTATCAGACATCGAGGAAGAAAATTGAACTTTCTGACCAACACCTAGCTCTATGAAGAGGAACCTAGTGACACCTCCTAAAGAGATAGGGACACATTTCAACCCATCAGCCAGTCGTCTGTTTATCACAACATGCCTTACACAATCTAGCTTGGAAGGAAAAAATCTCCTCAGTATCTAAAATGAGAACAAAACAGACTCTGAGCTTCCTCACCCTCAAAAGGTTATGGTTGAGTTTATGATGTGTGATGCCTCGGGGAGACCCATCCAGTAAAGGCTGGGTTTCCTAACCTAACTAACGTTTTCATTGAATGTGCAGTTGTTCACTATAGGCTGAAAATAACACTGGATTGTAATAGCGGAGCATCCAGGCACATGACGGGACATGCTCTCATATCAAACATCACAAATCAAAGGAGTGACTGTTTCATCGCTAGAAAACCATGTGGGTACTCACACAGCTAAGGGGGAAAGTTGGAATCCAGGAAGTAAGTTTTGACAAGGTAAACTACATTTAAACAACTTTGAAATAACTGCCTTTCTGTTTCTCAATTTGTGATAAAGACTCAATGTAGTGTTTTGACGATAAGAAGTGCTATGTCCTCACTAAGGACCGTAATCCCGGAGGATCAATTATTTAATGTCTCCACAAGATTATTGGACATTATGTCTTGGATCATATTAAGCCCCTATCACAGGATCCATGAATTTCAGTGCTTTCTTGTCAAAAGCTAATGAAAGGATCACTCCTTGCATCGAGATGGGACACATTATCCACAGAAGATGTCACTTTGATCCCGATGATCTAAGTGTTAGGATCTCAGCCCTTGGTTTAATCGATTGAACAGATATAGCAGCGGAATAGCTCAGAATTAGACAAATTCAACAAGAACAATTGATATAAAACGATAAAAGAATTTTGTTATAGAGAGAGAAATATCCGACAAAAGGAATATTGCATTAAGATTGTCGGCCTCAAAGGCACGATTACAGGTGAGTCATCTTTCCTTATAAAGGAAAGAATGACGTAGGCTGATGTCACCTGAAAGTGACATGTAACCGTTTTATAACTACTGATGTTTAACAACTACTGAAGATGTCAACAACTGACATCTTCTTACAAATGTTCCTAAGTGTTAAACATCTTATTTACAACTACTGAAAAACATAAAACTACTGACTACAACAACTGAAGAACAACCTCTTCAGTTGTTTACAAGTACTGAAAAGAAAATAAACAAACTACTGAAAGGAAAAGAAAACTACTGAAGAAGAAAACCATCACAACAACTGAAGAAGCCCTCTTCAGCTGTTGTCATCAGCTGTTAACATCAGCTGATGTCTTCAGTACTTGAACATCAGACTTTGTCTTTCAGCTGTTGATCTTCAGTCTTTGTCTTCAGTACTTGTTGAAGTCTTCAGACTTTAGATCTTCAGCTGTTGTCTCAGTCTTTGTCTTCAGTACTTCAGACGTACTTCAGCAGTTGTATTCTTCAGACTTTGTAGAACAGCTGATCAGGTCTTCTTCAGCTGTTGTGATGTCTTGTGGGACTTAGAGGTTTCTCTGATCAGGCTCATTGGTTCTTTTGGTCCACAAACTCCCCCTGAACCAATGCAGCCAAAACCTCTAAGTTATTGACGAGTCCCACTTATTTTGGCAGATAGATTGGTCTCTTATCCTCTTGATCAGATGAGAAGTGACCCTTTTTCAGCACCGGCCTGGGAAGAAGTCTCTGATGATCTGTTTGGCATGATATGGTTGGGAGCTCTGTATTGGGGACTTGGACACCGAGCTGTTGCCCCAACCATGAGATCTACTTCCCGTGTATCAGCCTATATGATTCCCTGGTGTAAGCCCTTAGAAACATGATTTGCTCATCCATTGTCAGCACCTCGGGCACACCATCAATAATCCTTCTCGGCCATACACTTCAGATATGTACTTGGCCTGTTTTCCATTCTTGAGCTCAACCGTGGTTATTTGTCTATAAGCAAACTCATCTGGATGAGTCCCTTCTAAGAGCAGGTTGAGCTCTTCTTGTTTGAAGTTTTCAAGTCGTTTGTAAACCAATCCCTTCTTTATATTTTTGTTCTCTAACATCTTTTGAGGTGGTTGTTTGGCTTCATAGGCTTTCTTGAACTCTTCAACAATTTCCCAAGGGGACACTACAAGCACCACAGTGATCTTCGTCGACAACTCTCTTCACTTGGCCCTTGTATCTTGAAGGAATTTCTTTCTTGACAATCCGGTGTGCCACCCTAGGATCAGGCCATATCCTTACTCTTTCCCTTTGGTATTGAAAGGTATTAGCAAGGGTGTACAATCTTAATACTTCTTTCTTCATGCTGATCATTGAAGAGGATGTAGCATATGCTTTGTCAATGCTTTTCAGCATTTCCTCATCATGTTTTTGCATCTGTTCCTCTTCAATCTTTATCATTACATCATGCATTTGAGAAGCAGGAGTGATGGACATTGGTTTAGCCTTAGGCAAAGTAATGACTGCAGAGAGTGGCAGTCTGTCTTCATCCTCCTCTTCATCTTCATCAGGCCTCAGTACCTTTCTTTTCTTTTGGCTAGGTACATCACTGGCAATGGGTTTTAGGGGTAAAGGATTTGGTTTTGTGGGTTGGATGGTTGGTTTAGAGGGTAAAGGGTTGTTTTAGTGGGTTGGAGATAGTGATTTTGAGGATTGAGGCTTTTCAGACTGTTTTAGCATTTTGGCTGTAAGGGAGGCTTTGGTAAATTTTGTCAGTTCTTTTCGATTCCCAACCCCAGCTTCATTCAATACCTCAATCACTAAACCTTTGGAGTATTCTTCAGACGAACAAATCTTGGTGGTTATTGCCAAGATGTTGTCCCTGGTCCAGGCCCTTATTCCATTAGAGATCTTCCCAGTATTTAGCTATAAATCTGATCATTATCTCCAGCCTTTCTCTTTCTAAGGCATCATAGCTAGCCCATCTTGAATTGATCTCCTCTGTTTCCATCCTTCTGATCTCGGAGTCTAGTTGTTTGATGTCAAAACCTGCCTATACAACTGCTCAATGATTTTATCCATTGAACGTTATGGTTGGCGTCAGCTTCTTTCACCATATCCTTCAGCTCCTTCTCCTTCTCAGACTCTCCTTTTCTCTTTTGATATGTGACATGAAAGTCTTTTTGACTTTCATTCACTTCAGCTCCCTTCACACTCTCCTTCTCCTTCTCATTTACAACCTCAGATTCTTTCGCCTTCTCCCCATCTATCCTCTTCCTTTTTCCTTTAACTAACTGACTCTCCCCCTTTTTGGTTGCATTGGGTGCAAGGGTTTGAGCAGTAGAAAGATTTAGTCACCAACTCCTCCACCAAGGGTTGTATTATTGTAGGAAGCCTCTCATCAATGGCTTTGATCACTATATCTGTGATCATGGGAGTGATGAGAGGTAGGGATTTTTGAAGGGTAGCAACTGATTGATCAGGATGGTTCTGTTCCTGAGAATCAGTGCCGAAAGCAGAGGCTGGTGGCTTGGAAGTATATACTGGCTCAGTGTGTAGGGGACCTTCAGAAGAAGGTGCCATCTGTGGGTGTATTGTGGTGGCAGATGGACTTGCATCCTGAGACATCTTGGCCAGCAGCTCTTTGAGTCTGCTAACCTCATCCTCTAGAATGGTGTTTTGAGCAACTACATCATAGAAGAAGCTCAGGTCATCATCAGTTGATACTGAATCACCTGACCTCCTGACAAAGTCAGAATGAACATGCCTTGAGTGTAGATCAATTATAGCATGTGCCCCTTGTTCTCGGTTCTGGGGACTTCCAGCCTCAGGACTATGTCCTTCATCAGCTGTTGCCGCTGGTGAGGACTTAGAGATGTTACCAACTGCATCCTGGTCATTTGCTGAGTCAGGAGCAGTGGCAGCCTCACCAGAAGTTCGCACCTCCTTATCTACACTAGAAGATGGAACATGATAACCCCTGTGCTGTGGGTTGACAGAAGCATTGTGATCCTCCCCCTCAGGTGTTGAGGTTATCCCAGTAGTATTGGTGTCTGGGTGGGGGTGAGGAATGCAACTGCGTCAGCACTTTTGCAACAATGATAGTAGGGCTTTGAGGGGCGGTTGCATCAGGAGAGGGTGTGGAAGCAGTGTGCACCCGGGACAAGTGGTGCTCTTCAATGGTAATCCCCTCAAGTGAGGAGGATCCCAGCATTGTGGCTTCCCTTTGAGTGGTTGCTTCAGGTTCCTTTTGAGAGGAACCTGAGCGGCTTCAGTTGGTGGAGTCACAGTCTCTACTGGGGGGTTATTTCCAGCAGAGATAACCTGCGTTGGTGCAGCAGGAGCATCCACAGGGGACTCAATTCCCTGAGTAGCTTTCTTAGGCTTCTTCTTTGTGGTTTGGAGGGGACTTTGGATGTGGGTGGAGGCTGTGGGTTCCAGCTGCGTGGGTTTGCGCAGCTTGGCAGCCTGTTTGAGAGTTTGGTCAGTGTTGTGTCGGGAGTATACCTCCGGCAATACAGCCAAGCAGGGACTCCCAGACCAACTAGTCCCTCAGCAGAAAGCTGATTCTCTATTATGGCCATTATAAACCGAGGATATAGTATCCAACGGTTAGAAAGTGGTTTTGTGGCCATATCCTTGAGTTCAAGAAAAATTATTTCAGAAAAGTTTAGTGGTTCTTGTTCAAGGATAGAGAACAATACCTGTTGCCATCTGGAAGACAGTTGATCCCAAGAGGAAGTCTTCGGAGCCAGGCAAACATTTACCATATGAAAAATAATCGTTCAGCATCTGGAAAATGTTTCTTCAGGATTGTTGAAGCACTAAGATCACCCTGATATCCATGTTGTCCAAATGAAAGATCAAGTTGGCGCTTAGGATATCCAACAGGGTAGGCAGCATCATCTAACAGTAATATTTGGCGGATGGTAGCAGTAGAGATGACCACCTTATGCGAGTTGATAGATGAATGGATAGATTCTCCATTAACGGTTGCATTCATCCAGAACTGACGTAGCGAATCGGCATAAATGATTGGATTTAAAAGGAAAGCCGTTTTTAGTGGGGATTGGACCATAAGATCTATAGCATTTTCAAATTTGGTCCAGAAGGGCGATTTTGAGGTACGCGACACAGTTGTGTCGAGGTTTGAGTTGCATGGTCGCCATTAATGAAGGTGAAAGTTTTCAGAGCTTTTGAAAAGTTAGGTCGTGAAAGAATGAAAAACTCTGAAAGAGGGATCAGGTATATATAGGGTACGGGTTATGAAACGACTGAAGGTTTTGGTGTTAGTCATCAGTATTTGAAGCTACTGATGACGTGGTATTAACTTTCAGAAGTTTGAAACGACTGATGGTATTGGTGTGGTCAGCAGTTATAAAACAACTGAAGACATGGTGTTTACTATCAGACGTTGAAACAACTGAAGTCTCTGATTTAGGCATCAGTAGTTTTAAAAACTACTGAAGACAAGTTGGACTTCAGATGTTGAAACAACTGAGGACTTGGTATTAGTCATCAGTAGTTGTGAAACTACTGAAGACCGTGGTTTTGCCATCAGTTGTTGTAAACAACTGAAGACTTGGTGTTAGTCATCAGTAGTTGTGAAACTACTGAAGACATGGTATTGCTTCAGTTGTTTATAAAGAAACAGCAGTTTGTGAACTACTGAAGAGAGAGTACTCATCAGTAGTTGTCGTCAATTCATAGCCTTTCAGCTGTTTCATACTGTCCTCAACACTTACTCATCAGCTTTTAGCTGTTTTCAGTTAGTTTCATAGGACATCAGTACTTATCTGTTTCTACTGATTTCAGTAGTTGTAACTACATCAGTAGTGTAGAACAGATAAAGTACAGTACTTAAAGCATTTAGCCTTCAGTAGTTATAAAAACTACTGAGGGTAAAATAACTCATCAGTACTTATATGTGACATGGTTACCAATGATCATCAGTAATTACTGAGATCATCAGTAGTTGTCACTTATTCTAGCTGCAGCATACCAAGCCTTAACACCAGGTTGTGGAAAGTTGAACTATCCAAAGGCTTAGTAAAAATGTCTGCAAGCTCATCAGCACTAGGCACAAACATAGGATTAATTAGACCCTTTTCAAAACAATCTCTTATAAAATGATGTCTAATTTCTATATGTTTGGTCCTAGAGTGCTGGACAGGATTTTTGACAATGCAAAGAGCTGAAGCACTATCCATTAATAATGGAGTCTTAGTCTCTGTAATGCCATAATCCAAAAGTTGATTCTGAAGCCAGAGTATTTGGGATGTACAACTTGCAGCAGCAATGTACTCGGCTTCAGCAGTGGATGTAGCAACAGATGTTTGTTTCTTACTCTGCCAAGAAATCAAACAGTTGCCTAGGAATTGGCATCCACCAGAAGTTGATTTCCTTCCTGTCAACTTACATCCTGCATAGTCACTATCAGAGAAGCAACTAATTTGCAAGAATGTCCAGTGGAATACCATAAGCCTAGAGATTGTGTGCCTTGCAGATATCTAAAGATCCTCTTGACTGCAATCAGATGAGACTCCTTAGGTGCAGCCTGAAATCTAGCACAAACACATGTAGCAAACATAATATCTGGTCTAGAAGCTGTTAAATACATCAAGGAACCAATCATACATCTGTAAAGGGTTTCATCAACACCTTTACCTTTCTGATCAACATCCAATTGTGTGGTGTTGCACATGGGAGTAGAACAGATTTACAGTTTTGTAAATCAAACTTATTCAAAAGATCTTTTGTGTATTTAGACTGATGAATGAAAATTCCATCAGCTTTTTGTTTGATTTGCAAACCTAGAAAGAACTGTAATTCTCCCATTGCACTCATTTCAAACTTCTGTTGCATTAAGGTTTGGAAATCCTCACACAATTGGGGATCAGAGGATGCAAATATATATCATCAACATAAATTTGAACAAGTAGCTTATGCTGATCCACCTTCTTAATAAATAAAGTTTTATCTATGGAGCCTCTAGTGAAATTATTCTGTAGAAGAAAGTTTGATAAGGTCTCATACCAAGCTCTAGGTGCTTGTTTCAACCCATAAAGAGCTTTATCAAGCTTATATACCCATTCTGGGTGCTTATTATCCTCAAAGCCTGGTGGTTGACACACATAAACTTCTTCTTTTATTGTACCATATAGAAAAGCACTTTTGACATCCATTTGAAAACTTTAAGATTGTGGAGTGCAGCATAGGCTAAAAACAATCTAATTGCCTCCAGTCTGGCTACAGGGGCAAAGGTTTCATCATAATCAATACCTTCTTCTTGTGCAAACCCCTGCACAACCAGTCTGGCCTTGTTCTTAACAATTAGCCCATTTTCATCAGTTTTATTCCTAAACACCCATTTAGTGCCTATTGCACACTTACCTGGGGGTAGAGGAACAAGCTCCCACACTTGCTGTTTCTTGAACTGAAGAAGCTCAAGCTGCATGGCTTCAACCCATCCATTGTCCTCAAAGCAACATGATAGTTCTTCGGCTCTAGCTGACTGATGAAGAGAGCATAGAAGCAGAAATTGGACAACTGGCTTCTGGTTGAGACACCAGCATTGATATCACCAAGGATTTGAGATATTGGGTGATTTTTCAGCTCTTGGTAAACAATCAAATCTGTGCAAGTGTTTGTAGGGTCTTCAGCAGCAGCAGATGTTGATGCAGATTCTTGAAACCATGAAGATGGTGGCAACTCAAATGAAGTTGAGGATGCAGAAATCTCATCAGCATTTGTTGTGGATGGTGCGGCTGGAGCTACAGGAGCATCAGGTTTAGAGGACTCAGGCAGTTGATCACTAAACCTGAAGAGGTGATACTACTATCATCATCATCTTCAGTAGTAACACCAGGTGGTGAACTGTTGACAGGAGCAACAGCAGGAGATTGATAAGGAACATATTGCAGTATGTCCAAATCAAAGAGCTCCACAGGGCTTTGTGGAATCTTGTCCTTTGGAGATTCATTGAACTTGACATGTAAAGTCTCTTCAACCATCTTTGTTCTGCAGTTGAAGACTCTGTATGCCTTGCAAGTTGATGAATAACCAACAAAATACCCTGCATCCACCTTAGGATCAAATTTCTGGAGCTGATCCTTTGTGTTGAGAATGAAACAGGGACACCCAAATGCTCTAAAAAATGAAATGAGAGGGGCCAAATGATGTAGAACTTCATATGGAGTCTTCATCAACCTCTGATTTATTAGCACTCTATTCTGCACATAGCATGCTGTGTTGACAGCTTCAGCCCAAAAGGTCAATGGCAGTCCAGAATCAGCCAACATAGACCTTGCAGCTTCAATGAGGGTCCTGTTCTTTCTCTCCACAACTCCATTCTGTTCAGGAGTTCTTGGAATACTAAACTGTCTCTTTATTCCCTTGGAAAGGTAGAATTCATCAAGTGTATTGTTCCTGAATTCTGTTCCATTGTCACTTCTAATACACTTGACTGAGAGGGAATACTGCTTCTCAGCATACAACACAAAGTTTATGATCTTCTGTGCAGCTTCATCCTTTGAATGTAGAAAGAAAGTCCATACAAATCTGGAGTAATCATCCACAATTACCAGACAGTATTTTTTCTGTGCCATGCTCATCACTCTCACAGGACCAAAGAGATCCATGTGAAGAAGTTGTAAGCAGGCAGTGGACTTTGGTTCTTCAATAGGTGGAAATGAAACCTTGTGCTGTTTTCCTTTCAAACAAGCAGTGCAGTTGTTTTCACACTTGAACTCCTTCATAGGCATTCCCCTTACTAAACTATGGTGTATCAGCTGATTCATGTTCTTGAAGTTAACATGTCCCAGCCTTCTATGCCATAGATTAGATTCTTGAGGAGAGGCCTTGGAAAATAGGCAAGGATGGCCTTTGAGATCAATTTTCTTGGAAAGATCTAAGGCATACACTCTTCCTGTCCTGTTGGCCTTCAGGAGAGTGTGAGCATCCAATACCTTGTCAATCAAACTCAGAACTTTGGATGACAGAATCCTGCAGTTCTGGCTTGTGAAAAGGGCAACATGGCCTTTGTCACACAATTGACTGACACTCAAAAGATTATACTTGAGATTTTCCACATGGTTGACATCATCAAACTTTATTTCCCCATTGGAAACAAAGCCCTTCCCGATGATGTAACCTCTTGCATCATTGCCAAAAGAAACAAATCCCTTCCTTCCTGGAGAGTAGTCATTAAGAAGTGAGTTGTTCCCAGTCATATGCATAGATCCCCCACTGTCTACATACCAGATGCTACTTTGGCATGTTGAAGAAACCTGCATAAATAAACAATCAGTTAGTTTTGGAGACCCAAACCTTTTTGGTTTTGGGCCTGGTCTCATCACAGATGGTAAACTAACAGGTTTATTGGACACAATAGCTTGAGGTGAAGGAGATGGTGTAGAAGAGGAATCCTTCGGCTTGGATCTCCTTTTCTGGGGTTTCAACACAGGGCCATCAAGTTGGTTAACTCTTCCCAACAGATGTTGAACCATCATTACCAGCTGTGTCTGATTCTGGGGAGAGCTTTCAGCTCTTCAGACACATTGGTATTGGTGTTTGATGATGAGTTCTTGTGTTGCACCATCTTCTTTTGAGCAACCTCAGCTATTGCCTGTGCACTCCTTCCTTTTTAGATTTCTTTTTGTCATAGGAGTAACAGGATTTGATGCTGCTGGTACAAACTTGGACTCAAACTCAGTTTTCATTTTAGCCAAGTTTTCTTTAATTTTCTCTTTTTGTTTGAGTTTGGATCCCTTTTTGTACCAACAATCATCTGTGAGATGATTGAATAGACCACATATTTCACATGGTTTCTTCTTCATCTTCTGTTGATCATCAACTAAAGAAGATGAAACTACTGAAGACTTGCTCTTCAGCAGTTTAGAAGCACTTTTTGCCTTCTTGTCAACTTCCTTAGTAGGCTTCAAATCCTTCCTACTGACAGTTTTCTTCTCTTCAGTGCTGTCAGTCATTAGGATTTGAACTCCAGATGTTATCCCCTGCTCTCCAGTACCCTCAGTACTTCTAGGGATAACACTTGGGTTGATCAACTCATTGATCATGTGAGTGTCAGCAGTTGAACCATCAATATCAGCTGATAGGTTCACAGAGGGATTACTACTGACTTCAACTACTGATGGTGCTTTATCAAGTAGTGAATCACATGATGAGGTGGATTGGTCATTACTTTCTCCATCAGATTCCGCTCCTGCTCTTGAAGCAAAATCTGTAGGAGGAGCAGTGTGATTATAACCAATTCCAAACTTCACATTGGAAGCTGTTTGCTTACTAAGAAGCATTTCAAAGCCCTTGCAAGATTGTACCCATCGATCACACTCTACCTGGGTGACAGCAAGAGTATCTTTGAGGTCTTTGTACTTCTCTAAGAGTACATCCTCCCTAGCCTTATCATCAGAATTTGGCATTTTAATTTGTAAATCTCATCAGTTTTCTCTTTAGCACAGACTCAAACTCAGCTTTATTTTTGGAAATTGTTTGTTCTAGCTCTACATTTTTATTGATTAAAGCCACATTTGCTTCTCTAATAGAGGCAAATGCTGCTATGCAAGTTTCAGAACATAATTTGGCCTTAGCCTCAGAGGATACCTGTGATACCTGTGTTGAAGAGGTATTTGAGGATGATCCATCAGAGGATTCCAAAGCCATGAGAGCTAGATTTCCAAAAGGATGCTCACCACCATGTTGACCAGCACCTGAGAACAGTTGTTCATTACCAGACACACATCATCTGGTAAACTGCTCCAGTCAACAACTCCTGGTGTGAAGAAGCTGTGTTGTTGAAGTTGATTAGGTTGATGAGATTGGGATGGTTGAGGCTCAGGGAGTGCATGTGGTTGCTGAGCAGTGGGTGCTTGAACCTGGCCTGGTTGTGGCATGTAATAGCAGGGGTATGGATATGGCATTGGCCCCTGTGGAACAAAATATGCAGGAGATTGTGGTTGATGATGATAACCAGAATTGACAGGTTGTTGCCCTCTGTTTTGTTGACTATTGCCAGGGAAAGTCACAAAAGGTGCAGGAGAGTTAGATCCAGATGATCTACATTCTCTTGCAAAGTGCCCAAGCCTGTGGCATTTATGGCACTTCAACTTACTCTTGTCAAAACCAACTTTGGTTTTGCCAGAGAGTCCTGGGAATTTCCTTCCAGTTCTTTTGTAGAACTTCTGAGATCTGATATTTATCAAGGCCATTTGGCTCAAAATCCCATCTCTTCTAAGTCATCATCAGCAATCCCCTTGATCATCCATGATGAAACATAGATTGTCACTATTACTACCAGCAGAATAACTATCAACACTCACAAAGGCAGGCTCAGAAGTGTTTGTAGAGAAATCAATATGCTCATCATACTGGCTTTCAGATGACGCATATTCTGACTCTTGATGTCCAATCAGGGCAGTGTTCCCTTGGACAAAATCCTCAGTGAGCTTGCCAGATGAAACCAATTTCCTTTTCTGCTCTATCTCTCTCTCGAATGTAAGCAGTTTCCCATGAAGTTGGGTGAGAGATAGGCGATCAACATCAGCATTTGAGCGTAGAACAATGGTATATGTGTTCCATCTCTCAGGCAGTGATCTTAAGAATCTATGGTTCATCTGACTCCTGGTATATTCATGTTTAACCATTTTCAATTCAGAGATTAAACATGAAAACCGCTCAAATTGTTGAGTCAGAGTCTCACCCTTCTATGAGAGAAAGTCTCATATTTTGGGCGAGGATTTCCCTGTTGTTTGCTAAAACCTCATCAGTACCACCAAATTGTTCTTTGATGGCATTCCAGAGGTCATGAGCAGACTCACAATGCAGAAGCCCAGAGTAAATCTCATTAGGAATAGCCATAGCCAAAATTCCATGGGCTTTTGCATCGATTTCAAACAACTTCTTGTCCTCATCGGAGTATTGCTCCTTCTTCTTTGGAACCAACTGGTTTGTTTCCGGATCATTCACCATTGGCTTATGTGGTCCATGTACCACAGATGTCCAACAACCTGAGCTATTGACAGACAGGTGATGGAGCAATCTTCTCTGCCAAATGTTATACTCATTCCTCACCAAGATCGGAGGCTTGGTAGAGGATCCAGTATTGAAAGGATCATTCGAAGAAGTAGTCATTGTGGAAAATCAGACAGATTCAAGTAAAATCACAATAAATTTAGCTCAAAACCACACAGAACCTCAAATAAAACGGCCAGAAGCGATACACTCTCAATCTCTATAACAGATCCTTGCGAATTTTGCTAATTCGATTAAACTTAGAGCGATTGAACAGTTTCAATGATCAATTGTTAGATCGATCAATGATTAACCTGCTCTGATACCATTTGTTAGGATCTCAGCCCTTGGTTTAATCGATTGAACAGATATAGCAGCGGAATAGCTCAGAATTAGACAAATTCAAACAAGAACATTGATATAAAACGATAAAAGAATTTTGTTATAGAGAGAGAAATATCCGACAAAAGGAATATTGCATTAAGATTGTCGGCCTCAAGGCACGATTACAGGTGAGTCATCTTCCTTATAAAGGAAAGATGACGTAGGCTGATGTCACTTGAAAGTGACATGTAACCGTTTTATAACTACTGATGTTTAACAACTACTGAAGATGTCAACAACTGACATCTTCTTACAAATGTTCCTAAGTGTTAAACATCTTATTTACAACTACTGAAAAACATAAAACTACTGAAACTACAACAACTGAAGAACAACCTCTTCAGTTGTTTACAAGTACTGAAAAGAAAATAAACAAACTACTGAAAGGAAAAGAAAACTACTGAAGAAGAAAAACCATCACAACAACTGAAGAAGCCCTCTTCAGCTGTTGTCATCAGCTGTTAACATCAGCTGATGTCTTCAGTACTTGAACATCAGACTTTGTCTTTCAGCTGTTGATCTTCAGTCTTTGTCTTCAGTACTTGTTGAAGTCTTCAGACTTTAGATCTTCAGCTGTTGTCTTAGTCTTTGTCTTCAGTACTTCAGACGTACTTCAGCAGTTGTATTCTTCAGACTTTGTAGAACAGCTGATCAGGTCTTCTTCAGCTGTTGTGATGTCTTGTGGGACTTAGAGGTTTCTCTGATCAGGCTCATTGGTTCTTTTGGTCCAACATCTAGTTGAGGAGTTAACATCAAAAACTTCTAATTTCCGTTTTCTGTTTTGCATGCTAGAAATGGCCAACCAATACAAAGAAGGCTCGTAAGAAAACTAAAAGTTCACTCTATCGAACTTTTCCTTTTGAACTGCTTCACAGGATCTTTTTGGTCCATTAGTACAAGAACCTTGCAGGCGTACTTGTATGCTATTAGTTACTGATGACTACCCAAGATTCACATGGGTGATGTTCTAAAATCCAAATCAGAACATTTGAGTCATTCAAAGAGTTAGTAACTACTCTGGAGTCCCTATACAAGTTTAAGGTTGTCAATGCGCTCAACAACGAACCGAGTTCAAGATCAATGGATAGGCTTACTGCAAGGAAAAGGGAATTGTTCATTAGTTACATCTGCTACACTCCTCAATGAACAGTGTTGCTGAAAGGAATATTGCAGCTTGATAGAGACGGCACAGACAATTCTAGCTTACTCAAAACTGCCTATCCAATTCTATTCTGGAATGAAGCAGTGCCAATGCATGTTATACACCAAATAGATTTCTGGGTCGTAAAACGCCATTGGAAAGACATGCGAGTTCTACAATGACGTAAACCTAACTTAGAGTATATCAAGCCATTTGGAGCTCTGTGCACCCTGCTGAAGAAGACTCAGGAGGGATAATTTCAGCGAGAAGGCCGGTGAAGGATCTTCTAGGATACAACATACCGAATAGGGAGTTTAACAAAACCAACGGGTAAGTCCAAGTTGGTGTAACGTGATGTTCAGAGATACACCAGACCCCTACTGGAAAATGGCCTGCTTACTTCTTCAACTATGATGGATTCTTCAGTCCTTCACATACCTCTCTCTACTTCTAAAGACGAGTTGGCAACCAGATGATGTAATGTCTTGAACACACCGTCTCAAGATTCAACACCATCTGTTCACAAGGTCAATCATCTAACAACTTAGGGGGCACTTGATGATAGTGCTCCTCCTCTGATGAAGAAGCTGTGGAGACTGATCATAACAACCAGGAGGAACATGTTCCTATTCCTGCAAGTCCACAAGCATCTCATGTTGATGCTTCTGAATCTTCGGAATCTCAGACTCCTACTGTCTTAGATACTGAACCAAATGTTCATAATCTGGATTCTGAGGTAGTTCTTCCAACAACCCCTGGATCACGCCTAAATGTCTCTCATCCTTTGGATAATGTCATTCGGGATGTGAGGTCAGGAGTTCAGACCAGAAATCAGCTATACTCAGCTGACTCTGCCTCGGTAAGGGAAAAGGTACACTTAATGATGGTGCATATCATTGCTTTGTGTCTCAGTTTGAGCCAAAGTATGTTAGTGAAGCCCTAAATGATGAGGCATGGGTGACTGCCATGCAAGAAGAACTTCTTCAGTTCAAGAAGTTAGGTGTATGGACTAGTGGATAGACCTAAAGGAGCTAAGGTAATGGCACTAAATAGGTCTTGAAATACAAGAAAGATGATCAAGGTGTGATCATCCAAAACAAGGCTCGACTTGTTGTCCAAGGATTTTGACAAGTTGAGGGCATTGATTACAATGAAGTGTTTGCACCCATGGCAAGATTGGAAGCAATCCGTATCTTCCTTCCTTATGCATCATACATCAAGAGTAAAGTTTATCAACTTGATGTGAAGAGTGTTTTCCTTTATGGTGAAATCAGAGAGACAGTGTACCTCAGTCAACCTGAGGGTTTTGAGGATCCATATCATCGGGACGGAGTTTACAAACTCAACAAGGCTTTATACGGACTTCATCAAGCTCCGAGGGCCTGGTATGAGAAACTCTCGACTCATCTTGTGAAACACGGTTTTCGCAGAGGAGTCATTGACTGTACATTGTTTATCAAGGAGAAAGATGGAGATTTACTGCTTGTTCAAATCTATGTCAATGACATAATCTTCGATTCCAAGAACAAAGAATATGTAAAGAGTTTGAAACAGTAATGAAGGTGGATTTTGAGATGAGTGTAGGTAGATCAGACACCAAATGGAATTTTCTTACATCAGACCAAGTATGTAGGAGATATTCTCAGTTGGTTTGACATGGAGAATGTTTCTGCAGCTCGGACTCCACTTGCTACAAACCATGATGTAGCACCCGATGAATCTGGGGATCTGATTGATGCACTATGTACCGGGGGATGATTGGATCTGTAATGTATCTCACTGCTTCAAGACCTGATATCATGTATGCCACATCTTTATGTTCATGATATCAGGCAAAGCCAAAGGTTAACCATCTCATTGGTGTCAAAAGGACATTTCGTTATCTGAAGGGTACACCAACACTTGGGTTATGGTATCCTCATGATGATGACTTTGAGCTTGCGGCGTATAGCGACTCGGATTACGGCGACTGCAAGATGAATTACAAGTCACCTCAGTAGCGCGTCAGTTCTTTGGGAGACGATTAGTAACCTGGTAGTGCAAGAAGCAGACCTCGGTTGCATTGTCAACATGTGAAGCCGAATACGTTGCTGCTGCAAGTGCTGCTAATAAATCTTATGGATTCAACAGCAAATGCGAGATTACGGTTTGAAAGTCTCTTCTACTCCTATCTTTGTTGATAACGCTGCTACAATTGCAGTCACTAAAACCCCGGTCCAACATCCAAAGACCAAACACATCAAAATTAAGTATCACATTATACGTGATTGTTTTGAAAAGAACCTAATCGATGTGGTAAAAATAAACACTGATTTCAACGCGCTGACCTCTATACAAAGGCTTTTGACAAACCATATTTTCTAAATCTGTTAGAGGTCAACGGCATTAAAAAGAAAAGTGAGGTCATTTCTGAAGATGACCATGTATAGTCCGATGCGTATTGAAAATTTTCTTTTATGTTTAAATTTTTCATTTTATTTGGTTAATTTTAAGTAGTTAAATTAAAAATTGTGTTACTTCTTTTCCTATTAAAATCCTAAAATGCTAATCCTTTACCATTTTAGAATTTTGGGGGAGAATAGGTTTTGGCAGTAATTTTGGGAGGAGGAGAGGCTGGCTGATAGAAAGTAGTCGTATATGTCATACCGATTCAAGAACGTTGGAAAATGATAGTACACAGGTACAAATCACTTGGGACTTTAAAAGATTATATAAAATAAGATGCGAAGTTCAAAGTATAAGTCTGTGTAGTCTGAGCAATATAAAAGGAAAGATGATAGTAAAACTAGCAACTACTAAGGTAACACAAAGAAAGTAGACCAAGAGGTTGTTAGACCAGTGATGATATGTCGGTAGATTGAACACAATAGACGATTAGACCTTATTGGTGATATCAAGAACAAACTAAGTTGTTCAACAAGCTATGATATAACATCTTATCCCTGGTTAACATAATCAACAAATCCAATAAGGGGTGACGAGCAGAACAAACACCACAAATGTGTGGGTACACCAAAATATGAGCAAAATCAATCAAACTAATAACTTATGTTATTGGTGAGAACTGTGCATAAAGATGAAAAATGCTCAAACAAGAAGATAGGGTATGTGTCTCTGCTGTGCGGTGGCACTGACCTGAGGATAAGCATAACCTATATATTCTAGACTTCTTTGTTGTTTGCCGCCTCTCTGTTGTGCGGTAGCATTGACCTGAGGCTTGGCTTCTCTCTGAAAGTTCTAAGAATAGTGTCTTCTTGAAAATTACCCTAAGACCGCTCAAAATCTCTGAGAAATGTTGATTACCATATAAGTATGGGATCCACAAATGCCTATTGAAATAATCAAACCTAAACCGTCACCAATCTGTGTTAAAAGTCTATGTATGGATTTAAGAGGATGAGTATACTGACAATCATCGTGGTTACAATTCTTGAATGTCCAAATCAAGGTGGGATCTATTAGTACTAGTATGATTTCCTAAACTTGCTAACGACTCTAGATGAAAAACGAGAATTGAGCATCAGAATGTGTTGAAAACATGTCCCAAATGATTTGACGTGCGTGTATGATTCCATTTGAATTGGTCCAGTTATGGTCAAAAGTAATTGAAGCTGCCGATTCCGGAGCGAATCCGTTAGATATCTATCTTAGGATTACACCTCACACAAAAGTCAAAACCAAGTTTAGCATTGTATTTCAGTTTAAGTCTTTCATTTTTATTTCAATTTTGTCAAGTTTTTTTTTTAAACATCAAACTATGCCATGGAATTCAATAGGGATTTAATGACTCAAAAAGGGTCACGACTGAGGTGACCACATGGGATTTCAAATGTAAATGGGTCACATCTGAGGTGACAAATTGTTTTAAAAGGATCACGTGAGGTGATGAAAAGTTTTCAAGATTAAAATGATCATGTCTGAGATGATTGAGTGCTTAAAACGTCTAATCAAAAGTTAAAAGGAATTAGTGCAAAATGGTCATAAAGTCAAAACCATGAGTATGATCCAATCGCACGACTGGACCATGAGTATGGACCAGTCGTACGATTGGAGGATACGAATGAGCCCAATCGCACGATTTACCCACACGTATGGGATATACGAGTGATTGGAGCATGAGCGTGGATAATATCACACGATTGGATGACTAAAATGAGCCAATTGCATGGATGAAGGTGACCGAAGACACAGCCGCACGACTGACTTCTAGTCGCACGACTGAAGGTGACCGACTATGCTAGTCGCACGACTGACCTTTAGTCGCACGAATCAACTATGTGACTGGGATCAGTCGCACGACTGAAGGAAACTGAGCATCAAAACCCTAGTATAAATAGAGGGGGAGTTGGTCGTAGTAACTTATCACACTCAAATCGCCCCTAAATTGCACGAAGCACCGTTACTTGACTGAATTGAACCCTAAAAAGATTTTCATTTGATCATTCTAGACCATTGATTATTGCATACTGACGATTTGTGGTTATTATATAGGTAATGTGCGGTGCAATCCATGAAAATGTCCATCGATTCATCCCCAAAATCGACTGAATTGAACCCTAAAAAGAACCGTGACTTTGTTTAACTAAGAACTAATTAAACTAAGTCCATTGTGAAATTAAATGTTATTCGGTATTATGTCAGTCAAATGTGAGCCTAATGAGCCAGACCATGACGTCTAACATTAAAATTTGCTCAAAAGCGAAATTTGAAAGTAACAGCAGTCTGTCATGCGAATGGGCAACCAGATGAACCTCTATCGCACGACTGAGATGAGCGTATGGATAAATCGCACTATTGCCCCATGCGAATGAGCTCAGTCACACAACTAGTTCAATCGCATGGAATAGCATACGACTAACCCCAGTCGCATGCTCAGTCGTACGAAAGAGCCCAACCGCATAACAATTCTCAGTCGCACAACTCATTCGCACGACAGAATAGAAGATGTTTAGTTAAATGACTCAACGTATTTCGCATTGACTTCTACTAATGTTTTATTGGTATGTGTTACTCATGACGAGTCGTTGGCCAATGAGCATTAAGCACAATATTTGTGCTCATCTAGATCTGACCTCGAGGAATGCTTCAGACTTCTCTGGCATTCTTACTTTTCTACGGAGATCGAGGATCTTTCGTGCCATCTTGACTCTTGCACTCCCTATCGCTCAGTCCGACAGGCTTTCTAGGAAGGTGCTGTAGGGCAGATCCTCAGATCCCCATCGCATTAGGAGCTTGATTTTGGAGAGTCGATTGAGATCACTGAGGATGATCATCGAACAGTTCTCGAATTTGGGGATGATGCTGATTGTCCCACCCGATTACACCCCCTTACTGTTCGAGGATGTTTCTTACGAGCTAAGTACTTTGGGGACATCAACGCAGGGGTGCTCAATAAGAGCAACTTGTACCCCCAGTTCAAGTACCTCGCCCATGTGCTGCTGAAGTGTATAGCGTCTCGGAAAGGAGGGTTCGACGAGCTCTTATATCAGATTCAGAACGCTTATGCAGCGTTGGTGCTGAACCACCTATTCAGCTTCTCCAAGATGGTCTTCGCCTATCTGGTGGAGAACATTAAGGGGAAAGGGAAGGAGGGGTTCAGCATGTACCCTCGATTCATCCAGATGACTATCGATTAGAAACTACCGTCTCTCCCTAAGGAAAAGGAGGACGCTGTAGTTCTTGAGTTGATGGACGACACCGACAGTGGTTCTGATGATGAGCAACTGGTGTTCCCAGACAATGATTCAGACGACAACAACAGCGGTGATGGTGGAGATGCAGGGCCCACTCAACCGAGAGCCCCCACTGCTGATATAGCATCTCCAGTACCCACCCACAGGGAGACAGAGACTGCAGGGTTCCATGAGGACTTCCAACCTGATGAGGAGGAGGAAGAGGATGAGGAGCCTCTCACTCGAACGTGGGCAGCAAGGTTGTTGCCACGGAGCGAGGGTGCCGGGAGGTTTGTGAACGCCCTGGCGGATCAGGAGAGGCTGACATTGATCTTACTTATGCTCGCGATCAGCCAAGCAGTGTTCTAGGGGGAGCATCCACCTCGAAGGGATCGAGGAAGAAAAGGATGGCTCAGCGCCACGGATTGAGGAATAAGAAGAGGAGGACGATCTTCATAACCACCACCACTACTAGCACCACTCCACCTACTACCATCACTCCACCTACATCCACTCATCCACCTACTACCACCACTACTGCTATTCCATCTACCACAGCCACTCCACACCACCTTCATCTATATTACCGTCAGTCTTCACCACTACCACCACCCCTATCACCAGCCACCATGCCGGACCATCGTCATTCCCTTCCTACCTATCTGGATCCACTCTACCTCCTAGTGGGGTAGAGGAACAGCTCTTGGCACGTAATCGTAGGGTGCTGAAGCTGTTGGCTGCCGATGACAAGAAGACTGCTCAGATTCGACAGCTAGTAGACCTTACTGTTGCTCAATCTATGCAGATATCTCAGCAGGCACAACAGATAGAGCAGCAAGCCCAACTGATGGATGCACAACGTGTAGAGATGTCCCAACTCCGGGAGCAGCACGCTCAAGCAGCTAAAAGGATAGAGGAGTTGGAGACCACTAACAAGACCATCATGCTACGACTCAAGGGATCAAAGGAAGAGCCCTTAAAGATCAAGGAAGGAGATGGAGATGATGGTGATGATGACAGTGATGATGATGATGATGATGATGGTGATGACATTGAGGATGATACAAATGCTGGTGATGATGCTGATGATGTTGATGAGGATGCATCTACTGCAGGTGCCACATCTGCAGGTGAAAGGAGGAGCAAAAGGTCTCAAGACCAAGGTGCCTCCACATCCGCCCTGTCAGCAAAGGAGCATATGATCCATGACAAGAGAAATACTTAGCTCTTTTTGTTATTTAAATCATATGTAGTTGAATCTTGTATGATATTAATGTGATGAAGGTTTATATTTAATGTTGGTATTTCTGTCTTGATTATTAACTAATGATTGTTGTGTTACATGTATAAATCAAGCGGATCCAAACTTTCAGAGGGATGAATATGATGTTGCTCCCCTCCAACAGATCAAGACTCAACTCACGATGATTCTTGATCTGCAGGGTATAGTCAGGAGATCGGTGATGTACACTCCTGAAGAAGAAGAGATCATTCACAATCTCACTAACGAGCAAATTGCTGAAATGTTCAAGCTAAATCCTGATGAGATTGTCAAGGATGCTCCAACAGTCCAAGTTGAAAGTGACGATGAGCTCAACAACGTTAACGAGATCGAGATAGAAGATGTCACAGACCAACACAATCCAGAGTACACTGACATTAAAGGTAATGTCATTCCCAATCTGGGCGACAACCTTGTCAGTGAAACTTTTGAAACTCTGGATAGAATGGAAGAAAAGTCTGACAAGACTGAAGATAAGGCCCAAGCCTCGGATGCTGAAGTTAATATCAGAAAGGCTGAGTGGGCTGCATGCTTTGAAGAGATAAGAGCCCAACGTAGTGCTTCAAAGTCGACTATCTACACCAAGCTGTACAAAGTGAAGAAACATCATAAGGTTTTAGGCCAATCATCGCGTGGGCATATTTCAAAGATCTTAACATTTATGCTGTTAAACGGGAGAAAGGGATCGAGTACTTCAGGTTCCTCATGACCTGAAGACTCTTCCTGGATTTGAGCTGAACTAGTTAGCGAAGCTGAAATTGCTATACGCTGATCCCGCAAGATGTCTGGATGGTTTGAAGCAACTCTAAAAAAGTGTACCACACGATGGGTCAACTTCAAACCTTAACAGCCAACAAGGTATCTCAAACGGTTTGAGGTTGATCCATTACTGAAAACCGAAGATAGTGCTGAAGTGGAGTCCACCACGAACAATGTCAATGAGCCCTCACGGGAGATGCCACAGGACTTCACTCCACACTTCAAATGGTGGTACTATGATTGGAGGACAGGAGAAGCAATCATAGTCCTGAACAAGAATGGTGTTATCGAAACCATCAGGGTGTTTGACCCTATGTGGCTTACAAACTTGTTTGCAGATGATGTATATACATTGTACAAGTGGCCACGTTCTATGACTCAAGATATAGTACAAGCTCTACAATTCCAGAACGTGATATGACTATGCTTTGCTTTTGAGATACATGCAGGAGTCACAAGAGAACAGAAGTACAAGAAGTATGAAGAGGTTATGAGATGGTAAGACATTAGATGGAACTAGGTCCAAGGGGGAGTTTGTAAGTACATGTTTCCCTAGTTTTTGAACTTAATGTAATATGACTTTTATGGCTTCACTAATGTAATGTTTGGGTACTTATGAAATGTACATGTTCGGTTGTGATTATAATGTTAGTATTCATTAATGAGTTGTGTAACGCATATTGAATTGATCATATAGGTTTATGGGTGTTTGAACTAGTATAAATAATTTAATAATATTGAATACGTTCGAACTTAGTAGATGAATTCTCATGCATCCGAATGGACCTACGCCCCAATAGTGGTCATGCGTCCGAATGGCCATGCGACTAAGTGTCCATGCACCTAAAAAGTCCATACGCCTGAACCACTTCATGCGAATGGCTCAATCGCACGACTGAACACTCAGTCGTGCAAATGGATCAACTGCATGGCTCAATCGCACGACTCAACCTGCTAATGGTTCAGTCGCCCGAATGAGAAACCTAAACCTATAAATACCACCTAATTCGTGGAAAAATTAAAGCAGTATACACACTTCGACTCCAGACGTACCCTAGCCATCCAGAGACCTCTAAGATCATACTCCAAGTTCGTTGATCGCAGTAGATCGATTCCTAATCGATTCTTAACGTTAGATTCAATTACATAATTGTTTCTAGGTGCGTTCTCACTGATTGGATCGCCAATCAAATAGGATTCCGCACTATTTGATTCAGTTTACACGTTAATTAGTTAGTACATCGTCTCGTACATAATCCCTAACAATATTTCTTGCATGGATGGTTAGTTGCTTTCCATAACAACTCAACTGCTATGGAGTTTTGACTCTCATGCCTTGTAAACACACTTGTGAATGAATATAGTAAAATTTGATTAAAATAATAATTGTAATCACACTAATCAATCACAAATGGAACGTAGCATCTACTATTTAAATCAAAAACCAAAGTCGAACATGAAAAGAAATAAATGACCCTTGAAATCAATCCACTCCCACCCAAAACTCATCAAAAACAATTCACAACCAACGTCAATCATTTTTGCCCTAAAATCAATCGAATGAATCAAAATGACAATTATGGAAATACACAATACTTTAGTAACAATCTGGACCAGAAAAAAGGAGCAAATGATTATTAAGCTACTCGTATTCACTCAATAACAATCGAGATTCAGGTTAGGCTAATGGAAAGAGAGTTTTCTCAAATTAAACGAAAACGTGATTAATGATGGATGAAAAAGACAACTAATCAAGTTAACATTACCAATTAAGTAAGAATTACTTGAATTTTAATCCAAATATGTAACTAAACATTAGTGTGTTTGAGTATTCACGAATGTTTATCTAAATAAACGCGAAAGGAACTAGTTTAATAAAACATTAAACAACAATAGTTCTCGCATGGATGATTATTTGCTCTCTTCCATAACAACATCCATTGCTATGGAGTTTTGACTCTCTTGCCTTGTAAACACACTCATGAATGAATCTAATTAATTTGACAATAATCATCATTGCAATCACACTAATCAATCACATATGAAACGTAGCATCTACGTTTAAATCCAATAACCAAATCAAACACGAAAACAAATAAATGAACCTTGAAATAAATCCACTCCCACCCAAAACTCATCGAAAACAATCCACAACCAACTTCGATCATTCTTGCCCAAATTCAACTGAATCAATCAAAATGGCAACTATGGAAATACACAATACTTTAGTGACAATCTAAACAAGAAAAAGGTGCAAAGGATCAATAAAAACAATCCTATTCACTGAATAACAATCAATATTCACATTATGCTAACGGAAAGAGAGTAATATGAAATCAACCGGAAAGATGATTAGTGATTGATGAAAAAGACCTCTAATCAAGTTAAGACGACGGAGTAAATAAGAATTACTTCTATTTTAATCAAAATATGCAACTACGTATTGGTGCATTTGAGACTTCACGAATGCTAATTAATAAATGGGAAAAGAACTAGTTATAAAAAACATTAAACAATAATATTTCTCATTTTTGACTCTCTTGCCTTGTAAACACACTCGTGAAGGAATCTAATTAAATTGGTAAAATCATCATTGCAATCACACTAATCAATCACAAATGGAACGTAGCATCTACTGTTTAAATAAAAAACAAACTCGAACACGAAAACAAATAAATAACCCTTGAAATCAATCCACTCCCACCCAAAACTCATCGAACACAATCCACAACAAACTTCGATCATTCTTGCCTAAAAAATCAACCTAAGCGACTATGGAAATACACAATACTTTAGTAATAATCTAGACAAGAAAAAATGTGCAAAGGATCAATAAACTA
Source organism: Flaveria trinervia (assembly GCA_025506515.1). Taxonomy (NCBI): domain Eukaryota; kingdom Viridiplantae; phylum Streptophyta; class Magnoliopsida; order Asterales; family Asteraceae; genus Flaveria; species Flaveria trinervia. Next base: position 32,224,344 of record CM046457.1, read on the forward strand.
CTCGTATTCACTCAATAACAATCGAGATTGAGATTACGCTAAAACAAAGAGAGAATCTGAATTGAAATGAAATTTGATAAATGATCGATGAAAAAGACATCTGATCAAGTTAACATGACCATGTAAAAAAAATTACTTGTATTTTAATCCAAATTATGCAACTACATATTCGTGCATTTGAGTATTCACAAATGTTTAATTAATAAACGGGAAAAACTAGTTATAATAAAACATTAAACAACAATAGTTCATGCATGGATGGTTAGTTGCTTTCCATAACAACCTCCATTATTATTTAATTGTGATTCTCATGCCTTGTAAATGCACTCGTGAACGAATATTAATTTGATAAAATTTGTTATTGCAATCACACTAATCAATCACAAATGTTATGTAGGATCTACTATTTAATTCAAAAACCAATATCGAACACGAAAAAATAAATGACCCTTGAAATCAATACACTCCCACCCAAAACTCATCAAAAACAATTCACAACCAACTTCGGTCCTTTCTGCCACAAATATCAACCAAATCATCAAAATGGCAACTATGGAAATACAAAATACTTAGTAACAATCCAGACAGAAAAAAGGTGTAAAGTATTAATAAACTACTCGTATTCACTCAATAAGAATCGAGATTCACATTAGGCTAACAGAAAGAGGGTAATCTGAAATCAAATGGAAATATGATTAGTGATCGATGAAAACAACATCTAATCAAGGTAACACGACCAAGTAAGTAAGAATTACTTGTATTTTAATCCAAATTATGCAACTACATAGTGGTGCATTTGAGTGTTCACGAATGCTTAAATAAATAAATAGGAAAGGAACTAGTTATAATAAAACATTAAACAACAATAGTTCTTGCATAGATGGTTAGCTGCTTTCCATAACAACCTCAATTGTTATGGAGTTTTGACTCTCATGCCTTGTAAACACACTCATGAACGAATATAGTCAAATTTGATTAAAATAATCATTGGAAATCACATAAATCAATCACAAATGGAACATAGCATCTACTATTTAAATCAAAAACCAATGTCGAACATGAAAAGAAATATATGACCCTTGAAATCAATCCACTCCCACCCAAAACTCATCAAAAACAATTCGTAACCAACGTCGATCATTCTTGCCCTAAAATCAACCGAATGTCAAAATGACAATTATGGAAATACATAATACTTTATTAACAATCTAGACCAAAAAAAGGAGCAAATAATTATTAAGCTACTTGTATTCACTCAAAAACAATAGAGATTCACATTACGTTAATGAAATGAGAGTTATCTGAAATTAAACGAAAATGGGATTAGTGATTGATGAAAAAGACATCTAATCAAGTTAACATTACCAAGTAAGTAAGAATTACTTTTATTTTAATCCAAATTATGCAACTAAATATTAGTGCGTTTGTGTAACACCCGGTTATTCTTTTAAAGGAAAGATAAGAAATGAAAAATAAAAGTAGGAAATGCAATTCAACCCAAGTTGAGGGGATAAAAGTGTAAAAAGGACAAAAGTACAAAAAAATTGGTGTAAAGGTAGGCATGGCCGCACACCCTCTTTTCACATCACTTTTTCATCGGATTTCAGAGAGTGAGAGCAGAAAAACTCTGGGTTTGTAGAAGAAGAAGAGGCTGAATTCAAGGTAAGAATTTGAAGTTTCTAAGTGTTTATGATAGATTTTGTCTCGGTTATGTGCTTATGTGCTTGTGTGTGTTCGTGTGTGTGTGTTTGGCGGGTTTCTAGGTGTTTGAACTCAATTGTATACAGGTTAGAAGGAAGATACACCCAAAGTTGCACCAAGTGAGTTTCTAGACCTCGGTTTTACTTGTTTTAAACTCTCTTTGGGGCTGAAAATGTATTTAAACAAATTTACAATGTTTATGTATGTATACCCGTATGTATTTTTCATGTTTGATGATGTTCCTTAGATGTTTATAGGTTGTTCATGCTTAGAATAGCCTTGGTAAGCTTAGAACAATTAGGCTTGATGTTTGGGTTTGGAAATATCCTAGAAATATGTTGGACAGAATTCATGCGCCTAAATAAGGCTCATGTGCGTGGAATTGCCTTAGAAATGTTTAAGTGTAACTCATGTGCCTGAACAGTAGTTCATGCGCCTAGAATTTGTAATCGGACGACTAAGTGTAGGGCCATGCGCCCTTATAGTGCCCATGCGTCTGAATAGCCCATGCGCCTAAGTATGCCCAACCGCCCAAACCCTATGCGCCTAAGTGTCTAAGCGTTCGGATGGACTATACGCCCGAATAGTATCCATGCGTCTGAATAGCTCATGCGCCTAAGTGTTGAAATAGTTAAGTATTGGCAGAGGCGCCAGCATAGTGATGAAATGCCCAAACAGGGCTCATGCGCCCAATAGTGTCGAAGTGCCTAAACACTTAGAATTTATTACAAAATTTTTGGGAGTATGTGCTATTAAAGTTTTGATCGAGGTTTGACTAGGGCTTATTAATGCCTGGTTTCATGCATGATTATGATTGTTCCATATTATTATTACTATTAGTGTATGTCTTTACGTGGTGTGCTTATTATCGTAACGTAAAGTATTACTAATAATAATAAAGAGAAGAGCAATGAAGAAGAGAAGTGGAACCTAATTTAAAATGTTAACAAGTCTTGCAAGCTTATAGGAGGTGCACGACCATGTTGTCGTTAACTCAAATGTGATGCGGGTTAGCTACCCTATGATGCACACGGGGCCAGTCAATTGAGACTGGCGGACCTTTGCAGGGTACCCTAGGTGACTGGGCGAGCCTTCTATACAGTATTTAGAGCCCCTTGAGGGAATAGAGGCCCAGCACCATTTCCCCGTGCATATAGTTTAGGGTATTGCTCATTGGTCCACATAGACAGTGAAAGATAAGATAAAAGAGTACAGAGTATACAAGGCATACAGTAAAGAGAAGAAGCATTATCTCATTGTATAGTTAATGTGTGCTCATGTATAAAGAGATGGAATTTCATGAAAGGAGTATTTTCATATATATATACCCTACACAAAGTATTTAATTACTTTTAAAACTAGAACTCACTGAACAACACTGACTTTTATACATTTTCAGTTGGCAGGTAAACATTTCTGAGGATGGCCCGAGGTTGAAGCTACTTGGAAGGGAAAGACTGACATCCATTCACACTTATTATTGATGTTGTTTTGTAATGCAATTAAACAATTCTTTTGTATTCGGCTAAACAATAGAGTATTGCTCAACAATAGTGTTTTAATGATATGAATGGCTTTTGTTAAAATAATTCTGTAAGGCCCCATTCCCGGGACGCTTACAGCTGGTCAATCATCGCACATAAAACATACACTTTACATTTAATCATTCGTAAAACATTGCAGCGAAAACATAAAAATAACTTTTCACATCATTACAAATGGTTTTGCAAGTTAATACAAGCGTTCATTTCAAAACATCATTTGTTCGCATTACAATGCAAAAAAACATTAACAAAACAATGTCATTCAAAATGCCAAGTAGCTGCTCCGTGCCATCCTCAGCAATGCTCACCTTCCAACTGGAAAATGCATAAAAGTCAGCGTTGCTGAGTTAGTTCTAGTTTTATAATAAAACAATACTTTACTTCGATTAAAACCTTTCTTTACTTTCATGCGATCATACATCATACGTATACAAAGATAATATCATTATTATCCTCATCATTCATTCATTAACTTTCATTCTTTCATACGTTCTTACTTTCATTCATTCATTCATTACTTCCAGTGACATGTACATTACCCCTAACATTGTGCACGAAGCGGGTAACGAGGCCTGTGGTCTTTCATAGACCTCGAACATTGTGCATGAAGCTGACTCTAGTACCTAGGGTAAGTACGTTCACCCTTTATCTTTTCTCTTTCATTCCGGATCAATGCCATATGCTATCCCCCGAACATTGTGCACGAAGCGGGTAACTGGGCCTGAGGTCTTTCATAGACCTCGAACATTGTGCACGAAGCTGACTCTAGCACCTAGGGCAAGTACATTCACCGTTTATCTTTTCTCTTTCATTCCGGATCAATGCCATATGCTATACCCCGAACATTGTGCACGAAGTGGGAAACTGGGCCTGAGGTCTTTCATAGACCTCGAACATTATGCACAAAGCTGACTCCGGTACCTAAGGCAAGCGGCAAGGATCCCATTCATATGGTCAATCACAAAGATTAGACCCCAATGTGCATCGTTCAGAGTATCTAACCCGCACACCGTTGAGCTAACACCTACATTGGGTGTACACCTCCATACATTTGCTTGCAATCCTTCTTAAATTCATTCGTTCATTAATGCATGCATTCATCGGTCATGTTCATCTTTCATTATCTTTCACTTTACGTTACGTAATACTTCCAATTCATTCATTAACATAAATAAGTAAAGCCACCGAAAGATAAACATACGCCATAACAAGGAATATAACATTCGCTCATCATCATCATACAGGACATCATCATACATTCATAACATACATCATGTATAATTATACAACATCATACATCATCATTATGCATATACATCAATCACACATCATTACATGCCCATCATACCATCTATGACCTCAAAATTCAATCTACATGAATCCCCGGGAACATCTTAAGTCAAAGCCTACACTAATCTATTTCTCAGAAATCAGAAAAAGTCTAAGTGTTCATCCGCATTTCCTACAGTTCATCCTCATTTGTCTTACTTCATCTGCATTTGTTATAGTTCATCCGCATTGGTCTTACTTCATCCACATTTGTTCATCCGCATTGGCCTTACTCATCCGCATTTCCCTTACTTAGTCAATATTCATGTGCATTTCTCAGATTAATCAATGTTCATCTGCATTGACTTTCACCCGCATTAATTAACCCATCCGCATTGACTTACTTCATCCGCATTTGTCATCCGCATTTCATATACTTGGTCAATGCTCATCCGCATTGACCCCATCCGCATTGACCCCATCCGCATTCACCCCATCCGCATTGACCCCATCCGCATTGACCTTATTGTTCATCCACATTTACTTACTTAGCAGTTAATACTCATCCGCATTAACTTGTTCATCCGCATTTCTTCGCATTACTCATCCCCATTAACTATTCAACACTTATGCAGATTCTAAAATTTAACATGTGAGCCTTAAACCTCATATTTCAATTTCACATCACTAATCCTCATGTTCTAAGCTTTAATCATACATCCTAAGTCTTTGAAACATCATCATACATCACATCATACACACATCCAAACATACAGGTCCGAAACCCAGTTTAATGAAAACATACATTCATGCATTTCCAGCCCCAAAATCAGTTAAAACAGGTAAAAGAGGGGTCCTAGGACTCACCTTTGCAGCTCTTGAGTATGGCTTCTTCCAATCTCGTTTGCAAATTGAATTCAACCGCCTAGAAACCCACAAAAAACATACCCGAACACATATAAACAAACATAAGCATAAACCCGAGGACATAACGGTTAAGAACACCATAAAAACATGAATTCTTACCTTGAATTCGAATTCTCTCCAGTTCTTCCTTCAAAACCAAGAATTTGCTGCTCCCAACTACTCTCTGTCTCTAAACCCGAAAATCAGTGGTGTATGTGACATATGGGTGGCCATACCACCTTTTACACCCACTTTTCAAACATTTTGTCCTTTTGGACACTATTTACCCCTAGACTTAGGTATTATTCCTTTTCTTTCTTTTCTACACTTTATTCATCTTTCTTGTCTAAAAATAGCCGGTGTTACAAGTCCACCACCCTTAAATAAGTTTCGTCTTTGAAACATGTTATTCTTTGAACAAATGCGGCTAATGCTCCTTCATTTCTTCTTCAGTCTCCCACGTTGACCGGATCCCTTCGTGTGCTTCCACTATACATGCACAAGGGGAACCACTTTATTCCTCAGCCTCTTTTCCTTTCGATCTATGATTGCCACCAGCTGCTCCACGTAATTGAGCCGTTCGTCTACATCGATATCCTCTGGTGGAACAATCATGTCTTCATCAGCTAAGCACTTTCTCAAATGAGATACATGGAATGTCAGGTGAATTCCACTTAACTCTTCTAGTAACTCCAGTCTATAGGCCACCTCTCCTACTCGAGCAACGATTCGAAAGGGCTATGTATCTCGGCCTTAACTTGCCCCGCTTTCGGAAACGAATGATACCCTTCCAAGGTGATACCTTCAACATAACTCCGTCACCCCCTAGAACTCAATCAGTCTGCATCGTTTATCGGCATACGACTTATGTCTATCTGTGGCTGCCTTCATGAAGGCTTTGATCTTCTCAAGCTTCTCAGTCGTAGCCTTAATTACCTTGACGCTCCCCAATTCCTTCTGACCAATATCACCCCAACAAACGGGTGTTCTGCACCTTCTACTGTATAGCATCTCGTATGGTGGCATACCAATGTTGGCATGATAGCTGTTGTTGTATGAGAATTCAGCTAACGGTAAGTGGTCATCCTAACATCCCCCAAAATCAATAACACATGCCCAAAGCATGTCCTCCAAGGTTTGAATGGTCCTTTCTCACTGACCATCAGTTTGAGGATGATAAGCCGTGCTAATATGTAACCACGTCCCCATGGCATAATGGAATTTCTTCGAGAATTTAGATGTAAACTGGGTGTCATGATCAGACACAATGGACATCGGCACACCATGACGAGTTACAATCTCCTTGATGAAGAGATGAGCCATCCTCTCGGATGAATATGTCTCGCGAATCGATAGGAAATTAGCACTTTTCATCAGACGGTCCACAATCACCCATATAGAATCGTACCCTTTCGGAGTACATGGTAGCTTCATAATGAAATCCATAGTGATGTGCTCCCACTTCCATTCCGGTATATACAAAGGTTGGATTTTTCCATATGGCTTTTGATGCTCGGCCTTCACCTGTAAGCAAGTAAGGCACTTACTCACATACCCCACCACATCGCGTTTCATACCCGGCCGCCAATAACCTTTCTTCATATCTTGATACATTTTCGTGGCACCTGGATGAATGGAGTATCGAGTCTTATGAGCTTCATCTAAAATCTTCACCCGTAGATCCCCAAAACGAGGAACCCATGTTCTCCTGAATTGAGTTCTAACACCAAGTGTGTTTTCACCCAATTCTGCGACCAGACCTCTCATTCTCTTAGAGTTAAGACGATCTTCTTTCAGTGCCTCATCTTGAAACTCTTTGACTTGTTTCATCACATCAGAGGTCATGATCAGCTAATATGCTTTCACCGAATTGGTTCGGGCCTTTCCTTTCGGCTAAGGGCATCCGTCACCACATTGGCTTAGTGGATCTCGCAATCATAGTCTTTTATGAGCTCTAACCATCTTCTTTGTCTCATGTTCAGGTCCTTCTGCTCAGAGAAGTACTTCAAGCTCTTGTGGTCAGTGAAAATGGTGCACTTCGTCCCGTACAGATAGTGCCTCCAAATCTTTAGTGCAAAGACCACCGCTACCAAATCCAAGTCATGAGTAAGGTAGTTGACCTCATGAACCTTCAACTATCAGGATGCATAAGCTATAAACTTTCCTCTCTGCATTAGTACACACCCCAGCCCCGAGTAAGATGCGTCAGAATAAACTACCAGATCTTCACTCCCATGGGGTAATAACAGAATAGGAGCTTGAGTCAATCTTGCCTTAAATTCTTCGAACGCCTTCTCTTGAGCTTGACCCCACACAAACTTCACATTCTTTCGGGTCAACTTACTTAGTGGAGAAGCGATGTTTCAGAAGTCTTGAATGAATCTCCTGTAGTAACCAGCCAAACTCAAGAAACTGCAAATCTCGGATGTCGTCTTTGGAGATTTCCATTGCATCACTGCCTCCACCTTAGCCAGGTCCACCATGATCCCCTCAGGATTCACCGCATGACCAAAGAACTGAACTTCAACCAACCAAAATGCGCATTTGGAGAATTTGGCATATAGTTTCTCCCTTCTCAACGTCTCTAAAACCTCCTGAATATGACCGAGATGATCAATCTCGCTCTTCGAATAAATCAGGATATCATTAATAAACACAATCACTGATTTATCCAGCATAGGCCGACACACACGGTTCATCATATCCATAAAAGCAGCTGGCGCATTGGTCAAACCAAAAGACATGAAAAGAAACTCATAGTGACCATAGCGTGTGCGAAAAGCTATTTTAGGAACATCCTGCTTTTTCACCTTCAGTTCATGATAGCCAGATCGAAGGTCTACTCTTGAGAACCAACTGGCACCTTGAAGCTGATCAAATAAATCATGGGTTCTTGGTAAGGGGTATTGGTTCTTGACTCTCAACTTGTTTAGCTCACGGTAGTCAATACACATCCTCATACTATCGTCTTTCTTCTTCGCGAAAAGGACCGGAGCACCCAAGGAGAGATACTCGGTCTGATGAACCCCTTATCTAGCATCTCTTGCAACTGCTCCATTAACTCCTTCATCTCAGTCGGAGCCAATCGATACGGTGCCTTGGCAACAGGTTGGGCACCCGGTATCAGATCAATCTGAAACTCAATCTCTGTCAGGTGGCACTCCTGGTAAGTCTTCTGGGAACACGTCCGGAAAGTCACACACAACTGGTACATCAGACAGTTGTGGCGTGGGCGTACCCACATCCTTCACATAAGCAAAGTAGGCGCTACATCCATGCCTCATACATTTTCCCGCCACCGCCATTGAGATTACCATCGGGATCGTAGTAACCCGATCCCCGTAAACAGTTACCAAACTCTCGTCAGGCGCTGTCAACGAATCATCTTCTTTCGACACACAATGTTCGCCTCGGAGTCCGCCAACCAATCCATCCCAAGAACCAAATCAAAACCACCTAAGGTCATCACAAACGGTCTAACAGGAAACTTATGACCTTCTAGCTCTATATCACAGTTCTCTATCATCTCAGAGATCCTGGTAGACTTACCTATGGTGGTTTCTACATCGAAGGGCGCATCAACACATCTGTTACTAACAGGTAGCTTAGCACAGAAAGCAGAAAAAATAAAACTTTTACGCACCCGAATCAAATAACACAGAAGCTAAAGTTTGGTTCACTAGAAACGTACTGGACACGACATCAGGGTCCATCCAAGCTTCCTCCTGTGTCATCGTGAATGCCCTGGCGCTCGCCCTTGATCTTTCACCTCCAATTTTCTTCAACCCAGAACCCTCAGCTCTTGGTTTCTTACAATCTCTACTCATATGACCACTTTCCTCACAGTTGAAACACTTCATACCCCCACAGTCTCTAGCTATATGACCAGGCTTACCACACTTGAAACAAACATTTAACCCCCATCTACACTCGCCACCGTGCTCCTTCCCACACTTTTCACATTTTTTCTACCCCGCACTTGATGCGACCACACGGCGGTCATCCACTCATGCTTCTTATTACCCATCGAGGCACCACCCCAACCAAACCTTTTCCCATTCCAGTTTCTAGCACCCCCACCCTTCCGACTACCTTCAGCCACCACCACCACAGTCCTTGTGACATCTCATATATCCGTTAAATTAAAAGTAAACTTTGTTAAGTTTTAAAAGAACCTTTTATATCAATTTTGAAACTTTGAGGATTTATTATGCTTAATAATTAATTCGGTGATTAACAAATTAATCAAATATAATAATAATAATAGTAATAATATTAATAATAACATTAATAATAACAGATTATAATATTGAAGTTAATAAAAATAATAATTCTAGAAATGATAATAACTTATAAACAAATTATTAACATAAAAATGTTTAAAACCTAAATTAGTAACTTAAGGGGTTGTTTTGTCACTTTATAAACTTTAAAAACAAAGTTAAACACATAAAATGATAAAATAAAAATCAAAGGGACCATATGTGTAAATTTACAATTTCCCAAACCAACCCTCCCCTTCACCCGACTTTCCGGCGGAGCTCCGACCATACTCCTGCCGAGCTCCGGCCACCCCCAAAACTCATTAAAAACCATCAATTTTCAAACCAAACCGCTCCTAAACGTTTCGTGAGTGTGTTTCGAACTGAATGCATAGCATAATTGTTGTTTAAAGCACCGGTACTAAAAGCAAACGAATTCATAGCCGGCCACTTTAATCCTCTAACCGTTCGGTCATTAAAATCCAATAATAACCCAATTACTTCAAGCAGAGCTAACTTCTATCTATACCTAATCAAACAAAACTCTCAATTTCACCTGAGACAAACAATTACAATGAGTTCGAATACCCCCTTGAGCCGCGACCTACCTGCTATTCGAACACGTTTTTTGTATTTCAATATCTGAAATTGACAAAGGGTTTTCGTTCATTGGGTTCTATAGAAGCTTCCGTGGCAACGAATTGGATTAATATCATCATTTGAATATCGAACAATCGCTTCGTCAGTTGCAACCTATTCTTCATCTCATCTCCCTTAATTCGATACTAATCATGCAAGTTTTGTATATCATTATGCTCGATTTCACTTGGGCATTAAAAGCCCCATGTTCATTCCCGTAAACTCCATCGATTTGATGCTCAATTTGGTTCGGCTAATTCTAGGGTTCTTGAGAATAAGGGGAAACCTTTTGAATTGGGTTAAAACAAATGGAAATCAACAAATAAACGCGGCTGTGGCCTTGGTCTAGTGGTTAAGTCTTCTCATGCCAACTTGGAGGTCCCGGGTTCGAAACCCGGCCACCCCCATATTTTTTTAAATGGCTTTTCAGCCTTAAATCAATTTTCGAAAATTCTTAAAAAATTTCAAAAATCGTTTTTATAACCTTTAAATATTTTTAAGGCATCAAATAAATTTCGGTAATATTTCTAAAATTTTAAATAACTAAAAACCTTTGTAATAAAACATTTTAAAGATTATTCATGGATTATTTATATGGATTTTAAAAAATAATAATAATAAAATATTAGTGACCCGAACTTTCCCTTTAATTATTTATCTTTTAAATCATGTTATTGTAAACGGAGATTTCATAAAACATTATAAATTAATATGATAAATGATTATTATGTAAATAGACATTTAAATATCATTTGAATAATTAGTTTTTTTTATTTATTTTTGACCATGCTAAATGATTTTAAATAATTTTATATTATTTTGCAAGTCATATAATTAAGTACATTATAAACATCGGTCAAAATGTACTTTTTAAAACTTAAATATCCTATTATGTGTATTTAAGTTTATATATTTAAATGATTTTCTTTTAAAATAATAACTATTTATATGCTTATGGACATGATGCAATAATTAAAAAACATCATTTAAAATAATAATGGACATAATATTATCTTTATTAATCGCTAAGATTTGAGAAATTATATACTATTCTTAGAAAATTATTAAGATTTAATTACATCATTATTATCTAATTTCATTTCTAAAATATTTACATATATAATTCTTCTAATTAATTAAAAATGTAAATAATTACTTTGTAAATTATTGCTTATCAAAAACCTCTTAAAACTAGTGAAACCCTAATCATTATTTGAACGTTAATCATATTATTAATCTTCAGCTTGTTATACATATTTAGGTGCCTTGTAATGAATACTTGGGATTACTTTGGATCATCGTTTAATCTTTATTTATCATCTTATAATGCTTATATCAAAGTGAGTATTTCCATACTGCTTTTCTTATTTTCACACTTTGGGGTGAAACATGTTAACTTATACTATTGCACTTGTAAACTTATTTGAGACTTGTAAACCTATGGCAATTCATCTTGTAAAGTTGTGGTTAGTTGAACTTTCATCGTTACCATGTTATGGCGTTATATGTACAATCATTAACTATTGCTAGCCCAGCGAAGTCATAGATCCATGGGCGAGACAAGCCTACTTTGGTTGATCCAAGTACATTTAGCTCATCGTATAATCTTGTAAACGTTTGAGACTTGTAAAACTTTGTCGAGGTTTGATTGTTGCATTGTTCATAACATCCCTAATCACTTTATTCTCTAACTTCCACTTGAATTGCCATCTTTTATATACTTATGTATTGAAAACTATGGAATGCTCACCAACATTTTTATGTTGATCTTTTATTTTTAACATGTTTGAGAAATACCTCAAGTATGTGTTCTACTCTTTGAAGCTTATCACATCTTGGATTGGACTTGGAGATAAATGGATGTTCATATTATTTGTAGCATTTGTACATGATGTATTCCTTGTTGAAACTTTTGCTTGTAATGTTACAATTGAATCTTATGATTAATATATTTGGATTTAATAAATAGCGTTATGTGGCTGTGAACAATCGTAACCCTCACATCTCGACATTTCCGCCATCAAGGTGGGGTGTGACAGATTGGTATCAGAGCCCATAACTATAGGGATTTAGGTTATTAGAAATGGTGACTTAGACTATAGTTTCATCAACCTCATAGAAAGATCATTATACTTTTGTGCTTAATTATTGTTTACATGCTACATAATGCTATGCCTTTTGTGCAACTTGATGCCTTAGCATAATGTAATTTAGTTACTTGTCTCCCTAAACTTAACTTTAACTCTTTGATTCTCCCCGACAAATGAACTTCCTAAACCTATTCTTAACGACATGTCTAATCTACACTTATCATCTAGGTTCAATTCCTTAAACTCTATGTCTAATCTATGAAAATCCCATCAAGGTTTTGATTCTATGAACCAAAGAAATTTGTGTGAAACATAGACACCTGTATTCAAGATTTCTTGGCAAAAGGCCTTCAGGCTAAGGCAAGCATATGGTATAAATCTCATTGCAAGACCAGTTATGCTTACCTGGGGATTTCTGGGATGAGTGATAAACTGTGGTCAATATACACAAATCTCTAAGGCAAATGGATCAATTACCTTGACATGTCAATGATTCCAAATGGTAATGCATTACCAAATGGAACCATCCTCTTTGTATCTTAAAAATCCTTGATTTTTTTAACTGGTTTATCACCAAAGTTTCAATATCTTCTCATTTTTAACATATATAATGTTCCTGTTAATATTGAACCCATTCTACATTTCAACTCCTACATTTAAACATGGCTACACGTTGGGCGCTTCATGTATCTATTTCTATACCTTGACCAACGTGTGCATGACTCTTAATATATCCAAAGATATTGGGAATCTAAACCGAATGGTCTTCAAAAATTTAAACCGTTACTTATGGTTCTCAAGTCTTCTTAAGGATGTGTCCCATAACTAGAACATGAAATGTTGTAGGTGGAATTCCTACATCTCGGGATACTTTGTCTAGGCAAAGTGTAAATGGTGATTTGACTTGATTATTAAATCTATTTACTTGACTCGAAACCCTTAAGATGAGTGATCACTTATAAGTACGCGTGTCTTCAATAAGGTTATGGTTGACCTCATGTCTTGAGGAGTTCATGTATTTCCTTCGATTGTGAATCGAATGTTCACATCTCGTCGTGGTGTGAATCATTCTTGTCATTGATTTTGCCTTCCTGATTTAAATTATTCAAGATTTGAACACCATCATAACAAATTCTGCTATCTCGAACTTTGATCTTAAGCTTGTAAGCATGATTTTTCCTTTGTTACATTGATGTAACTTGAAATTTTCCAGATTTCTAATTGATATTCTTTTCCTTTCATTGTTAAGTCAAACTTTGTACCCTTTGTACCGTGGGAGATACAAGAGTTTGCAAGTCAACCTACTAAGAACACTCGTATCTCCTAAATGATTCTAACTCATCAAAACAGGGGTGATTCCCTTACTTTGATGATTCTCTATTCGTTTCCGTAAATGGTTTCCAATTGTGATTTATAAAATTCATCCTCTGGATCAGGGTGATTTCCTTATCCCGAGGATTGACTTCAATTATTTTCTTTGAAATGGCATTTCACAAATGACATGATCTCACCAAAATAGGATTGAAACCGGTACTTTGGTGACAAATGTCAATCTTCGATTGTTTTCTTGCTATTATGAAATTCAATCATCAAGATAGGTGTGAATTCCATATCTTGATGATAATATCATCTTTATGAATTGTATTTGTTCAAATGAGACGACTTCATCAAAGTAGGAGTGAATTCTGGATTTTGATGAAGAAGTTCATCTTGTTATATTTTGTTTTTGTAAAACTTCACTGTTAAGGTAGGAGTGATTTCCCTTACCTTAATGGTGAGTTACCTTGTCTTATTTCTGTGGATCCTCAACAAGGAGTTGGGATCGAACTTTTTGATTGGTAAGTTAGTGGTCATACCTTGGGAATACACCATCAAGTTAGGAGTGAAAACCACACCTTGATGACTATTCTCATTTCTTGATCTCCAACTTACCAAGTTTATAATCAAGTGACGAGAAACATGTACTAACTTGCAGAGTGAAACAATGTTAGTGTTTCGACCTATCAAGCCAAAGCATGATCTCTGAACTTGAAAGGAGACCCGATCGCTCTAGGTTGATTTTGATTCCAAGCTTGGAGCATTTAAATTCTTAAATTGATTTCTTTTCCTTTATCCTTATGTTTTAATTTGATCTAGCTATGTCAAACCATTTATTCCCTACTTATCAACTTTCATTTTGAGATATCATCAACACATGATTGTGTGATGGTAGTCTTCTTAAACAATCTTTCTACTAAATAAAGACATTATCAACTTGTGGTTATGTCTTTCTAGTCATACGAATGTTCTCGACTGTACTTATGGGTTTGATGAATTACGTATGCAATCTATATTTGGAAATTTGTTACCTTGCAAAACATGGTTACAAATGCATGTCTTATTGTTTGCATTACTTCTTTAATCACTTTTGAACCCTTAACCTTGGAAATCTTTAAAACTCTATCTTGGTTTCGATCTACGAGACTCGTTATTGTGACGCGGATATGGAGATTCATAAATTTTCATAATTTGTAGTCATGGGTTTGGTATAAAAGAAAAGACATAACTTGGTATATGTCCAAGTGTCTCACCTCCATATATGACAAAGCCTAACACCCAGGTTCCTGAGAATCTCCGTTAAACTTTTCATTCACCAAAATGCTTCGTATATTAGATGTCATGATGACAATTGGTGTATTATAGATGGATTGGCTAATTGCATAGTAACTCATGTGGGATAACGGGTCGAGAAATTGACTTGTATCTATCTCAAATAGTCGTATACCATGGTATGTAGGTAAATATCGATTGTTACTTTTAATGATCGATTCATTTTCCTGCTATTAGTAATGTTTCTAGTCATCGTTGTGAACTCATTCCAAAATCTTCGCATATCGTATTATTCTTAGACCAATGGTTTAGTCAAAGGAGCAATACATATTCACAAGATACGCGTTAAGATCATTTCGGTGACGTTTGGGATTTTTAAATTCCGACGGTTAACCTTTCTTACAATTGATGGTCTCAAGTCATCACTTTATGACGTAAATACGTTCTAGATGTGACTAATATACCACGGTAACTCGTCATCATATTTTCAAACGTTTCATGTGCCAACTCTTAAAGAGTCTTGTATTTCACCGGAAGAGTTCAAATTGGTATACATTATGTCAAGAGACTTGTAAGGTTCCATAAAGTGAAACATCTCATCCGTAATCAAACGTCTATCACTGGTCGTTGTACACGTACCCTTCATTATAACTCCTTTTGTTCATTTAAGTTCATTCATAATTTCGGGACGAAATTATTTTAAGTTGGGGAGACTGTGACATCTCATATTTCCATTAAATTAAAAGTAAACTTTGTTAAGTTTTAAAAGAACCTTTTATGTCATTTTGAAACTTTGAGGATTTATTATGCTTAATAATTAATTTGGTGATTAACAAATTAATCAAATAATAATAATAATAATAGTAATAATATTAATAATAACATTAATAATAATAGATTATAATCTTGAAGTTAATAATAATAATAATTCTAGTAATGATAATAACTTATAAACAAATTATTAACTTAAAAATGTTTAAAACCTAAATTAGTAACTTAAGGGGTTGTTTTGTCACTTTATAAACTTTAAAAACAAAGTTTAAGACATAAAATGATAAAATAAAAATCAAAGGGACCATATGTGTAAATTTACAATTTCCCAAACCAATCCTCCCCTTCACCCGACTTTCCGGCGGAGCTCCGGCCATACTCCGGCCGAGCTCCGGCCATCCCCAAAACTCATTAAAAACCATCAATTTTCAAACCAAACCGCTCCTAAACGTTTCGTGAGTGTGTTTCGAACTGAATGCATAGCATAATTGTTGTTTAAAGCACCAGTTACTAAAAGCAAATGAATTCATAACTGACCACTTTAATCCTCTAACCGTTCGGTCATTAAAATCCAATAATAACCCGATTACT
Source organism: Flaveria trinervia (assembly GCA_025506515.1). Classification (NCBI taxonomy): domain Eukaryota; kingdom Viridiplantae; phylum Streptophyta; class Magnoliopsida; order Asterales; family Asteraceae; genus Flaveria; species Flaveria trinervia. The sequence continues at coordinate 32,240,706 of CM046457.1, forward strand.
TCAAGCAGAGCTAACTTCTATCTATACCTAATCAAAAAAACTCTCAATTTCACCTGAGACAAACAATTACAACGAGTTCCAATACCTCCTTGAGCCGCGACCTACCTGCTATTCGAACACCGTTCTTTGTATTTCAATATGTGAAATTGACAAAGGGTTTTTGTTCATTGGGTTCTATAGAAGCTTCCGGTGCAACATTTGGATTAATATCATCATTTTAATATCGAACAATCGCTTCGTCAGTCGCGACCTATTCTTCATCTCATCTCCCTTAATTCGATACTAATCATGTAAGTTCTGTATATCATTATGCTCGATTTCACTTGGGCATTAAAAGCCCCATGTTCATTCCCGTAAACTCCATCGATTTGATGCTCAATTTGGTTAGGCTAATTCTACGGTTCTTGAGAATAAAGGGAAACCTTTTGAATTGGGTTAAAACAAATGGAAATCAACAAATAAATGCGGTTGTGGCCTTGGTCTAATGGTTAAGTCTTCTCATGCCAACTTGGAGGTCCCGGGTTCGAAACCCGGCCACCCCCATATTTTTTTAAATTGCTTTTCAGCCTTAAATCAATTTTAAAAAATTCCTAATAAATTTAAAAATCATTTTTATAACCTTTAAATTTTTAAGGCATCAAATAAATTTCGGTAATATTTCTAAAATTTTAAATAACTAAAAACCTTTGTAATTAAATATTTTAAAGATTATTCATGGATTATTTATATGGATTTTAAAAAAAATAATAATAAAATATTAGTGACCCGAACTTTCCCTTTAATTATTTATCTTTTAAATCACATTATTGTAAATGGAGATTTCATAAAACATTATAAATTAATATGATAAATGATTAATTATGTAAATAGACATTTAAATATCATTTAAATAATTAGTTTTTTTATTTTTGACCATGCTAAATGACTTTAAATAATTTTATATTATTTTGCAAGTCATATAATTAAGTACATTATAAACATCGCTCAAAATGTACTTTATAAAACTTAAATATCCTATTACGTGTATTTAAGTTTATATATTTAAATGATTTTCTTTTAAAATAATAACTATTTATATGCTTATGGACTTGATGCAATAATTTAAAAGAAATCATTTAAAATAATAATGGACATAATATTATCTTTATTAATCGCTAAAATTTGAGAAATTATATACTATTCGTAGAAAATTATTAAGATTTAATTACATCATTAGTATCTAATTTCCTTTCTAAAATATTTACATATATAATTCTTCTAATGAATTAAAAATGAAAATAATTACTTTGTAAATTGTTGCTTGTCAAAAACCTCTTAAAACTAGTGAAACCCTAATCATTATTTGAACGTTAATCATATTATTAATCTTCAGCTTGTTATACATATTTAGGTGCCTTGTAATGAATACTTGGGACTACTTTGGATCATCCATTAATCTTTATTTATCATCTTGTAATGCTTATATCAAAGTGAGTATTTACATACCCCTTTTCTTATTTTCACACTTTAGGGTGAAACATGTTAACTTATACTATTGCACTTGTAAACATATTTGAGACTTGTAAACCTTTGGCAATTTATCTTGTAAAGTTGTGGTTAGTTGAACTTTCGTGGTTACCATGTTATGGGGTTATATGTACAATCATTAACTATTGCTAGCCCAGCAAAGTCATAGATCTATGGGCGAGACAAGCCTGCTTTGGTTGATCCAAGTACACTTAGCTGATCGTATAATCTTGTAAACGTTTGAGACTTGTAAAACTTTGTCGAGGTTTGATTGTTGCATTGTTCATAACATCCCTAATCACTTTATTCTCTAACTTACGACTTGAGTTGACATCTTTTATATACTTATGTATTGAAAACTGTGGAATGCTCACCAACATTTTTATGTTGATCTTTTATTTTTAACATGTTTCAGGAATACCTCAAGTATGTGTTCTACTCTTTGAAGCTTATCACATCTTGGATTGGACCTAGAGATAAATGGATGTTCATATTATTTGTAGCATTTGTACATGATGTATTCCTTGTTGAAACTTTTGCTTGTAATGTTACAATTGAATCTTATGATTAATATATTTGGATTTAATAAATAGCGTTATGTGGCTGTGAACAATCGTAACCCTCACATGTCCACGTTTCCGCCGTCAAGGTTGGGGTGTGACAGTCCTCTCATCATACAATCTCCCTGCTAAATCCACTGCTAACCTAAACAAGCTTGGTCGGGCGGCGATTATATGCCTGCGAATGTTCGCTGGCAAACCCTGGATGTACCTTTTAATCTTCCGCGACAGAGGTGTCACTTGATCGGGCACCAGGCGTGCCATTTCATTGAACTTTGTGGTGTACTCTTGGTGTGTCATCGTTCCCGCCTCTAATTACAAAAACTCCCTCTCAACCTTATCCATTTCCCGGTGAGGACAAAACTCCTCAATCACCAACCTTTTCAGTTCGGACCATCTCATTCTCCTAATGGCCCTGCTGCCCTCAGCTTGGACAATATTGTCCCACCAACATAGAGCTGCGTCCACAAAAGAGTGGATAGCGAACTTCACCTTCTGGTCCTCTCGGCACTCGCTGATATCAGGTACAACCTCCATTTCCCTCACCCACTAGTGAGCAGCAGCAACAGTGCCGTTACCATCAAAAGTAGGGGGCTTGCATCTCATAAACAACCCGTTGTTACAGCCTCGTACCGCCTCGTGCACAGGCTCTGCTTCTTCCTCTTCTTCTTCGTCATCAGACGGGACCGTCTCAGTCTCGAGCTGTCTTCTTTCGCCCGTAGGTCTACTCCTTTCCCATCTCTCCCCCACTCAAATTGCCTTTATCACTCGGTCACCACAGACGGTAGGATCGTCTGCATGACTTGATGCACTTCCTCCACAACCACCTCCTTCACTAAGGCTCTCAGGTTAGCACTCTCATCTTCGCCCTCCGGATGAGGGGTTTCTGGTTCTTCATGAACCACCTTTACGGCCCTAGGCCTTCATCTCGTAACCCGTGGTTCAACACCACGTCCACCACCATGCGAAGCTTTAGATGATCTACCACCGGCCATCCTCACACACACACACTGAAATATTCAAACACCAACACGGTCATTCAAGGAAACAGCTTTGTTTATGTCAAGTATAGTAAGTTCCTAATTACAGTGGCCAGTTATGATTAGCCACTTACTTTACTCTTCATACCCCAAGCATTACCTATCCTGACTACATCAGTGTCTAATTCTACCAGCAACACATAACCACATAACATACGCACGTAGTACCGGTTAACTTTAAGAAAATACCTCATGGCACGCAGCTACTCAGACTGGCATCCCTTCCCTTTCCGTCCAATTCTTAGCTTAAGTTAAGGTTTATTTTGAAATTTTACCCATTTCACTTAAACTTTGGCTATGATACCAACTTGTAAGGCCCCGTTCCCAGGATGCATACAGCTGGTAAATTATCACACATAAAATATACACTTTACATTTAATCATTCGTAAAACATTGCAGCGGAAACATAAAAATAACTTTTCACATCATTACAAATGCTTTTGCAAGTTAATACAATCGTTCATTTCAAAACATCATTCGTTCGCATTACAATGCAAAAAACATTAACAAAAGAATGCCATTCAAAATGCCACGTAGCTGCTCCGTGCCATCCTCAGCAATGCTCACCTGCCAACTGGAAAATGCATAAAAGTCAGCATTGCTGAGTGAGTTCTCATTTTATAATAAAACAATACTGTACTTCCATCAAAACCTTTCTTTACTTTCATGCGATCATACACCATACGTATACCTAGGTAATACCATTATTATCCTCATCATTCGTTCATTAACTTTCATTCTTTCATACATTCTTACTTTCATTCGTTCATTCATTATTTCCAATGACATGTACATTACCCCGAACATTGTGCACGAAACGGGTAACTAGGCTTGAGATCTTTCATAGTCCTCGAACATTATGCACGAAGCTGACTCTAGTACCTAGGGCAAGTACATTCACCATTTATCTTTTCTCTTTCATTCCGGATCAATGCCATATGCTATACCTCAAACATTGCGCACAAAGCGGGTAACTGGGCCTGAGGTCATTCATAGACCTCGAACATTGTGCATGAAGCTAACTCCAGTACCTAGGGCAAGTTCATTCACCATTGATCTTTTCTCTTTCATTCCGGATCAATGCCATATGATATACCCTAAAAATTGGGCACGAAGCGGGTAATTAGGCCTGAGGTCTTTCATAGACCTCGAGCATTATGCACGAAGCTGACTCCAGTATTTAGGGAAAGCGGAAAGGATCCCATTCATATGGTGTATCACAAAGATTAGACCCCAATGTGTATCCTTTGGGGTAGCTAACCCGCACACCGTTGAGCTAACACCTACATTGGGTGTGCACCTCCATACATTTGCTTGCAAGCCTTCTTACATTCATTCGTTCATTAATGCATGCATTCATTCGTCATGTTACTCTTTCATTATATTTCACTTTACGTTACGTAATACTTTCAGTTCATTCATTAACATAACATGTAAAGCCACAGAAAGATAAACATACGTCATAACAAGGAACAAAACATTTAGTCATCATCATCATACAGGGCATCATCATACATTCATAACATACATCATGTATAATCATACAACATCATACATCATCATTATGCATATGAATCAATCACACATCATTACATGCCCATCATACCATCTATGACCTCAAAAGTCAATCTACATGAATCCCCGGGAACATCTTAAGTCAAAGCCTACACTCGTCTATTTCTCAGTAGTCAGAAAAAGTCTAAGTGTTCATCCTCATATCCTACAGTTCATCCGCATTTGTCGTACTTCATCCGCATTTGCTATGTTCATCCACATTGGTCTTACTTCATCCACATTTGTTCATCCGCATTGGCCTTACTCATCCGCATTTCCCTTACTTAGTCATATTCATCCACATTTCTCAAACTTAATCAATGTTCATCCGCATTGACTTTCATGCGCATTGACTTTCACCCACATTAACTTAACCCATCCGCATTGACTTACTTCATCCGCATTTCATATACTTGGTCAATGCTCATCCGCATTGACCCCATCCGCATTGACCTTATTGTTCATCCGCATTTACTTACTCAGCAGTTAATACTCATCCGCATTAACTTGTTCAACACTTATGCACATTCTTAAACTTAACATGTGAGCCTTAGACCTCATATTTCAATTTCACATCACCGTTCATCATGTTCTAAGCTTAAATCATACATCCTTAGTCTTAGAAACATCATCATATATCACATCATACACACATCCAAACATACGGGTCCGAAACCCAGTTTAATGAAAACATGTGTTGGACCCTGAAAGGATCATACAAGCCAATTCAAGTGGTGGATGGTTTCTCTGCTGGAATCCCTCATGTCCAAGAACAAATGCGGATCAAGACAAGTATCTGCTGAATAAGAAGAAAAATACAAGTGTTGGTCATCCGCATTTGTCAATGCGGATGACAAGTTAATGAATGCGAATATACATTTGTTCATCCGCATTGACCAATGCGGATTACCAAAGAAATGCGGACAAGTGTTTTGTTCATCCGCATTTACCAATGCGGATGACCAAACTTCAATGCGGTTGAAGAAATGCTGATGAAATCAACTCATCCGCATTTGTCAATGCGGACGATCAACAGCCAATGCTGATGAAGACTTAGACTAGCTTTAGTAAGGGTAGTTTAGTCTTTTGTAATGGTAACGTGTCTGCCTATAAATAGAATAGTATACCTCATACAAAAAAAAACTTTGGTCTGTAATTTGATTTGATTCTTAGTTCCTAGAATGTTCTGTTGAATGTTCTTGTAATCAATCAATCAAAGTATTCAATATATACAAACATATTTATGAGTATCATGTGTATTCATTGTTCGTTGATTATCTGATTCCGCCTCTCAATCTTTGACTCAATCACTATATTCGGTCCTTATTGATTCACATCAATTGAGATTATCTTTCTCAAATATTATCCAGTCAATTGGTATCAGAGCTAATAAGAGGTGTCTCCACTCCAAAAGGCAATGTTGATCAGAAAATAATCGCCTGGAAGTATGATAGTTCATGGAACATGTTTATGGTGAAAAGGATCTCAGGGCTTGTTCAATTTTTCATTGAATACTCAGCACTAGTAAGTGCTCTGGAGATCCATGACTTAAAAGAACTAGCTCAATTGGAATTGATTAATCATACCGCTATGTTTAGAGGTTATGAGTTTGAAGATATTTTGAGAATGTTCAAAAGAACCAACAACTTCAATTCACTGAAAACCATTTGCATGAGAAAAGACAAATCTTTTGTAAACCCTCTTGACAAGAAGGAAAAGAAATCAGCAGAAGAGATGATCTTTCCTGAACTTAAAGTCAAACCCACAGAATAACTAAAAAGAAAAAGCATTGCTCGTACACATTCCTCACTGCCTATATCCAATGTGTATTATGATGAGAAATATTATGAATTAGTGATTGAAAGAAAATAGGGAGGAAAAGAGGGATCTGAAATTAGATTGTTTAGTGGATATGAGGTAAGATTGCTAGATGAATCATATATCCACTACATCTATACAAGGGACTTTAGAGAAATAAGAAACAGACTTGGGGAAACTGACATGTACTTCTTCCTCAAATGCATCAAACTTCTGAAGTTGGCTTATGACAGAATCAACAAAAAGAAGGAGATAAGGAAAAAGAAAAGGACTCTATTGCAGTTTGGCAACATTGTTAAACTAGAAGTTGATGTGGATGGTGCTCTTCTTATTCATAGAAATGGATTGTCTACTGTATCAATTTGGGAGCCCATCTCACTAAGGAAGATGCCAATCAATGCCATTCATGATATGAGTCAAATGAAGATACATGTGCTCAACATGGAAAGATTGACTGATGCTAAAGAGTTCTCAAACATGATCAAAGCAGTCTTGGACCCTTCATTCACTGATCCTTCATCAACAGCACTAGAACCAGCAGAATCTTCACAACCCAATCCACCCTCTGATCCTTGAAGTACATAGGCTGTATAATCCTTAGGGGGAGTATTGTTGGACCCTGAAAGGATCATACATGCCAATTCAAGTGGTGGATGGTTGCTCTGCTGGAATCCCTCATGTCCAAGAACAAATGCGGATCAAGACAAGTATCTGCTGAATAAGAAGAAAAATACAAGTGTTGGTCATCCGCATTTGTCAATGCGGATGACAAGTTAATGAGTGCGGATATACATTTGTTCATCCGCATTGACCAATGCGGATTACCAAAGAAATGTGGACAAGTGTTTTGTTCATCCGCATTTACCAATGCGGATGACCAAACTTCAATGCGGTTGAATTAATGTTGATGAAGTCAACTCATCCGCATTTGTCAATGCGGACGATCAACAGCCAATGCTGATGAAGACTTAGACTAGCTTTAGTAAGGGTAGTTTAGTCTTTTGTAATGGCAACGTGTCTGTCTATAAATAGAATAGTATACCTCATACATGAAAAAACTTATGTCTATAATTTGATTTGATTCTTAGTTCCTAGAATGTTCTGTTGAATGTTCTTGTAATCAATCAATCAAAGTATTCAATATATACAAACATATTTATGAGTATCATGTGTATTCATTGTTCATTGATTGTCTGATTCCGCCTCTCAATCTTTGACTCAATCACTATATTCGGTCCTTATTGATTCACATCAACTGAGATTATCTTTCTCAAATATTATCCAGTCAATTATATTGTTGGACCCTCAGAGGATCATACATGCCAATTCAAGTGGTGGATGGTTGCTCTGCTGGAATCCCTCATGTCCAAGAACAAATGCAGATCAAGACAAGTATCTGCTGAATAAGAAGAAAAATACAAGTGTTGGTCATCCGCATTTGTCAATGCGGATGACAAGTTAATGAATGCGAATATACATTTGTTCATCCGCATTGACCAATGCGGATTACCAAAGAAATGCGGACAAGTGTTTTGTTCATCCGCATTTACCAATGCGGATGACCAAACTTCAATGCGGTTGAAGAAACGCTGATGAAATCAACTCATCCGCATTTGTCAATGCGGACGATCAACAGCCAATGCTGTGAAGACTTAGACTAGCTTTAGTAAGGGTAGTTTAGTCTTTTGTAATGGTAACGTGTCTGCCTATAAATAGAATAGTATACCTCATACATGAAAAAACTTTTGTCTGTAATTTGATTTGATTCTTAGTCCCTAGAATGTTCTGTTGAATGTTCTTGTAATCAATTAATCAAAGTATTCAATATATACAAACATATTTATGAGTATCATGTGTATTCATTGTTCATTGATTGTCTGATTCCGCCTCTCAATCTTTGACTTAATCACTATATTCGGTCCTTATTGATTCACATCAACTGAGATTATCTTTCTCAAATATTATCTAGTCAATTGGTATCAGAGCCACGGCTCTCAGTTCTTACTCAGATCTGCACAGATCTGGTCTGAACCCAATAGATCTGGTGATTGAGTAGCTTAATAGAGTATTTATACATCTCTAATCAGTTTACACACCGAATACTACTTGAAATACTCATCAACAGCCCCTCATTCAACCAATCAGTCGAACACAGAACATCTTACAGACTACAAGTCCGACAACCTACAACAATACAAAGACACTCCTGATTACAGACATCATAGTCATCAGATCTGAATCTACTGGACGTTTTTAATGATTATTTGAACTAAACCCACTAAATAGACTTAAAAACTCACTAATCCATACTAAAAATCAACTGATAAAATGGATTCTCACAGTTATTCAGAACTTAGGCATACCCCAAAACCACCAATGCTGAAACATAAATCTGAGTTCAAACAATGGAAAATAAGATTTATGAATTATATCACAGGTGTAGATCCTGACTACTGGATTTCGATATGTAAAGGTCCCCACATCCCAATAACACTGTCAGCTGATCAGGCAGCTCTCTACAGAACAACTAGGATTCCCATCGAAGATCTTACTCTAGATGATGACGATTATAAGAAGATCAAGATTGAACTTAAAGCATATTCCATCCTCACTCAACCACTTAAGATGGATGTGCTTAAAAGGCTGGAGAAGTATGGAACTGCAAAAGCAGTTTGGGATGCTTTGCAAATTATGTGTGAAGGAAGTAGTGAGGTTGCTGAAATCAACCGAGACAAACTGATAAATTAGTATGAAACCTTCCATCATTTCAAAGGGGAATCAATTTCTATACAATTGCACAGATTCGTGCAGTTAGTAAATGATTTGGAGATAATGGGAGTGATTACAAATCGAAAGACCTCAACAAGAAAATGTTACATAGTCTTCCAGAGCATTGGAAACAAAACGTAACAATACTGAAAAATACTCTTGATTTGGAGAGTACCACTCTTGATATAATGATTGCAAAAATTGAAGCACTGGAGCTTGATGAAAGAAGCAGGAATCTTGGAGGACCAAAAGTTGTTGAAACTTATAAGTTTCCATCTCAAACTCATTCTGTTGAGAATGCCTTCATCACTGAAGAGGATGACTTTCTGTCATCTGGAGATCAACACAAAACCACTGGATTCTTTGCAGCACACTCAATCAACACACCATCAGCATCAGCATCAACATCAACCAATCAATCAACAGGATTCTCTTCTGTCTCTACCAACCTACTGATGATCAAAAAACAGAAGAACAGAAGGCTACATATAATGCCTTTGTAGCAAGTTTTGAGGCGTATTTGGGAGGAAGACTAACTTCTGCACATCTAATCCAAGAAGATCTGGAGGAAATGGATCCAGATGATGTAGAAGAGATGGATTTACAATGGAAAATGGCTATGATTTCCATGAGAGCTAAAAAGTTTTTCAGGAAAGGCAAAAAACTCAGCCTGAATGAAAATACTAAGCTCGGATACGACAAATCCAAAGTCAAATGCTTCAATTGTGGAATGGTCGGGCACTTCTCCAGAGAATGTAATGCTCCAAGAAGAAACAACAATACTCCACGACATTCTCAGAGTCAGTCATCATATCAACCGTCTTCAAGCATTCCTTCCCTCAATCATCAGCAACAATATCATCATCAACAATAGCAATCTTCTCAAGCTCAACCTCAACTGGCCAATCAAGCTTTTGGGAGCAACCAACCTTCAGCAAATGCACTTGTGATGAGACAAGACGGAGTGTGTGACTGGAGCATGTATGCTGAGGAGGTCAAGCCACAATTCCAGAACCATGCACTGATGGCACACATTAATGATGGACCATCCCCCATGCCATCTGAGGTAAAATCCAATCTTTGTTATGATAAGTGCATAAATGAACTTCAAGGTTATAGAGAGCATAACCACACATTGGCTGAGAAAATAAAAGAGGAGAAAGTAAAGTCAGAGATGATGAAGAGAGAAATAAAAAGTTTTGAAATTAAAATTAAATCTCTCATCTCTGACATAGAAAAACTTCATGGTGAGAAGTATTCTCTTGCAGCTGAGAATGAGCTATTATCTGAAAAATTAGCTCAATCTAAAGCTGACCAAGCCCTTACTGAAATGAAACTTGAAAAGTTTCAACAATCTTCAGTAAAGCTGCAAGAGATGCTGGATTCTCAAAAAGATCCAAAGGACATGTCAGGGATTGGGTATAATTCATGTCCTCCACCATACAATGACAACTATACTGTCATGCCTGAATCTGTCACACTCAAAAATCAAACTGAACCTAACACTATTAAAACCCACACGATAGTAAAACAAATCACAAATCCTCAAAATGAACCAAGTGTTTACATTGAAACTAGTGAGGAAAAAATCAAGTTAGGTCACCCAATAAAAATAAAAGAGTGTTGAGACAAGACAGTAAGTGTTGTCAAACCAGTCAGCCCCATTAAAGCTATTGTTCCATTCATAAAATTCACACTTGCTATAGCTAATGAAAAAAAGGAGTTTGTGCAAAAGATTAAACCCTCTGCTGAAAGCAGTTCTGATAATGATATCAATACTCATCAAAATTCAAGCATATCAGATGAAGGTTCATTAAAAGGAAATAACAAAAAATCTCTGAGTTCAAAATCACACAGTCAACCTGATCCTCAAACATCAAAATCAAGAAATGGAGTAGGATTTGACATATGCAATAAAGATCATGTTGAACAGTTTGAGAAAGAGCTACAGAAAAGGATGAGGAAACGAAAACAGCCTCAAAAGACAATCAAATTCAGTGCAATAAAGCAAACTGCACAAAAGGCTAAATTTGATTCTTCTTCCAGCAAAAAGAATGATACTAAGTTAAAAAAGGGAAAATCAACTGAGTCAAGACCATTAAAATCTGCGAAAATTAACAAGCATATGTATTGTGACATATGTGATATGTTTAACCACAAAACAGAGGAGTGCTTTTTCAATCAATATTGCTCCATGTGTGACATGAACAATCATTCAACAAAAACATGTTATTTCAACAAATATTGTTCAGTCTGTGACTAAAACAATCACAATACAAATGACTGTTATTACAAGCAATCGAGAGTGAGAATTCCTCAAAACAAGCCTATCTCACCAACATCATCTCACAAAACAACTGTTAAGAGTCACATTTATAATAACAAATCAAGGACGTAAAACCAACAAAGGATGAAAATATGAAAGACTCAGGTAAAAATTAAAGAAACAAATATATCAATAACAAACAAAAATTTGATTTTTCCAACTCAAAGTCAACAGTTGATAATAAAAAACAAGTCAATTTTCTCAAAAAAAAACAGAGATCAACGATTTCATAATTTTTCTGATTTCTCAATTGATGGTGATGAAATAGCTCATTCATATGCTCACAGAAAATCTCAAAGACCACCAATTAGGTCACAGGTTAGAGGAAAACTTCAAGAGGTCACCATTATACATAGAAACGGGAAACCCAAGACCGTGGTGGCTTGGGTTCCATATTCTAACTAGTTCTTTTTGTGCTTGCAGGGTCATCCATATAGGTCTAATAGCCTATGGTATGTGGACAGTGGATGCTCCCGACACATAACTGGAGATTGTTCCCTCCTTCATGATTTCAAGCAAATTAAAGGAAAATCTATGGCATTTGGAGGAGATTAAAAAGGTGGTAGGATTGCAAGAGAAGGATCTATGACAAACGGGATGCTCAGCTTTGATAAAGTGAATTATTGTGAACAGCTCAATTTCAATCTTCTAAGCGTGTCTTAGATCTGCGACAAGAGATATTCGACTCACTTTACCGACACCCACTGTTATATTCTAAAGTCAGGATTTCATATCCCTGAAGAATGGGTTGTATTAAAGACTCCGAGAAAGAATAATACTTATGTCTTAAACCTTAATTCTACTGCACTAACAGAAGAAACATGTCTCTTGTCAAAAGGATCATTTGATGAATCACAGCTTTAGCACCGACGTTTGGGGCACACAAATTTCAAGAACATGAATAGATTAGTAAAAGGAAACCATGTCATTGGATTGCCTCAAAAAGAATTTCATTTTATTGATCACTGTTCAGCATGCCTCAAAGGAAAACAACATAAATCTTCACATAAACTAAAACTTGTGAACTCAAACAACACTCCATTGAAACTACTTCATATGATCTCTTTGGCCCAACACATGTCATGAGTATTGGAAAGAAACAGTATTGTTTGGTTATCATTGATGACTTTTCACGATTCACATGGGTTTTCTTCCTACTTCATAAAATGAAGCATCCTCAATAATCAAAGAGTTTATCAATAAAATTGAGAACCAACTTGACTATAAGGTCAAAAGCATAAGAAGTGATAATGGGACAAAATTTAAAAATGAAGACATGAGCTCATTTAGCACAATCAAAGGCATAGCTCATCAATTTAGTGCAGCTAGAACTCCTCAACAAAATAGGGTAGCTGAAAGGAGAAATAGAACACTAATTGAAGCAGCAAGAACTATGCTAGCTGATGCTAAATTGCGAATAACCTTTTGGGCAGAGCCAGTTAACACATCATGCTTTGTACAAAATCGAACTATGATTGTCAAAGAAAGAAACATGACTCCATATGAACTGCTGTTTCAAAGAAAACCATTTATTGGATTTCTTAAGTCATTGGTAGTCCAGTCTCAATATAAATACCCGTGACCATTGGGAAAATTTTCAGCTAAGTCTGATGAAGAATTCTTTGTAGGTTATTCTTCTGTGTCAAAGGCTTACAGAGTGTTTAATCCTCGATTAAACATTGTTGATGAATCAACTAATGTTCAATTTAAGGAACATTCATTTCCCAAATCTACAAATGGTCCCGATTGGTTATTTGATATTGACCCTTTTACAAAATCTTTTGATCAATTTTATTTGTCTGATGCACGTAACCTACTTTCAGCTAGTTCATCTTCAAGCATAGAAAGGAGAATTGACTTTCCATTAATTCCTCCTACTCACACTGAAGAACCAAATGAAGATGTACCTCTGCAAGCTGACCCCATCAGACTATCAACCACAAATCAAATCATTTCAAATGCAGGAGGACCCAACTTGTTACCATCTAATTCAGAAGATCAATCTATAGCAATTAGAAATGAAAAACAAGCGTTGCCTTCAGCTGAAGTGTAAAGAAGATCAAATGATAGATACAATGAAAGTGCTGCTAATGCTGAAGCAGACACTGAGACAGGGTCTGACAACCTTCATAATTCTCCAACAGTTCAAAGTGATGATACCTCTAACCATAATGAACTGAATGTCTCCAATCTTGATGTAACAATTATTGGTGACTCAATTCCACCCACCAGAATACACAAGAATCATCCAGTTGAAACCATTATTGGTGATCTTCATGAAAGAGTGACAAGAAGCAAGTCAAGCACTGCAAACATCTGTTTGTTCTCATGCTTTCTTTGTCAAACAGTACCCAAAAACATCAAAGAGGCACTTCAAGACAACAGCTAGATTGAAGCAATGCAGGAAGAGTTGCTACAATTCAAGAAACAAGAAGTATGGCAACTGGTAGATCTTCCTGAAGGACAATATCCTATTGGTACTAGATGGCTATACAGAAATAAAACTGATGACAGGGGAATCGTCATTAGAAATAAAGCAAGATTGGTAGTTTAGGGGTACACTCAAGAAGAAGGAATAGATTATGATGAAGTATTTGCCCCTGTAGCTCAGCTAGAAGCCATTAGAATCTTTCTAGCATATTCTACATCCATGAAGTTTACTGTTTACCAAATGGATGTGAAATGTGCATTTCTGTATGGAAAGATTACTGAAGAGGTCTATGTGAGTCAACCACCTGGATTTGAAGATCCTGATTTTCCTCACAGAGTTTACAAGCTTGACAAAGCTCTGTATGGTCTTCATCAAGCTCCCAGGAAGTGGTACGAGACTCTATCATCATTTCTACTTAACAACGGATATGAAAGAGGTAGAATTGATCAGACTCTCTTCAGAAAGAGAAAAGGAAAAGACATGTTGCTAGTACAGATATATGTGGATGACATCATATTTGGCTCTACAAACAGGCAACTCTGTAAAGAATTTGAAGATCTCATGCATTCAAAATTTCAGATGAGTGCTATGGGGGAACTCACTTTCTTTTTAGGGGTGCAAGTTCTACAAACAGCAGATGGAATTTTTATCAATCAATCAAAATACGTAGAAACAATGCTGAAGAAATTCCACCTTGCTGATTGTTAGTCTATCAGAACTCCTGTAGATCCTAAAGTGAAGATAGGTCTTGATCCAGATGGAAAATTAGTAGATCAGACCCTCTATCGATCCATGATAGGCTCACTCATGTATCTTACAGCTAGTAGACCCGACATTATGTTTGGAGTTTGTGTGTGTGCCAGATATCAAGCTGATCCTAAGGAATCACATGTCAATGCTGTCAAACGAATATTCAGATATCTGAAGGGCAAACTAGCTCTTGGATTATGGTATCCAAAGGAAGGAGACTTCAATCTCTATTCCTACACTAATAGTGACTACGGAGGATGCAACTTCAACATAAAATCCACGTCTGGCGGTTGTCAATTTCTTGGTCCCAGATTGGTCTCATGGCAATGCAAGAAGTAAACAAATGTATCTGTGTCAACAGAAGAAGCTGAGTATATCGCAGCATCTGTTTGTTGCTCTCAAGTACTCTGGATACAAAACCAGATGCTTGATTATGGTTATAACTTCTTGCATACCCCAATTTATATTGACAATACTGCATCTGTCTTTATTACAAATAATCCAGTTCAACACTCAAAAAAACAGAACATATTGAAATTAGATATCACTTTTTGAGAGACTGTGCTAAAAAGGGTTAATCAAATTGATTCAAGTACCAACTGAAAATCAATTGGCTGATTTGTTTACTAAGGCATTTGAACCGAGTAGATTCGAATTCTTAGTTCAATCAATTGGTATGATTAATCTTGAATAAAATCCATCAAAACATCAAAAACAATGTAAAATTTATTCAAAAAAAAAATCCCAAAAAGAAGAAATTTTTGATGAAGAAAAGAATGGGAAATGATATAATTACAGTCATTATATCATTCACTGTGCTTTATTTCCAAATTTGAAAGACTGTCATGACTTACCTGATATGTAGGTAGGCTCAACTTGGAAGAGAAGATACATGCAATGATAAACTAAAGATATATTCAATGGTGAAACACTCATCACAGAGTATTGGTATGTATCAATTTATTCAAGTGAATGTAAGTGTAGTAACAAACACACACAGGGAATGATACTTTATGAATCTCTTTCACCAACATCAGATTCATCTCTGTTTTGCTGAGCAAAGACCTGATGAATCATGCACAAAGTGCAGATGTAATGATCCAAAAGTGTTGGACCAAAAGAACCAATGAGCCGGATCAGAAAAACCTTTAAGTCCCACAAACGTCACAACAACTACTGAAGACCACAACAGCTGAAGACAATAGCTGATTACAAAGTCTGAAGACAAGTGCTGAAGACAAAGCCTGAAGACACAAGTGCTCAAGACAAAGTCTGAAGACACAAGTGCTGAAGACAAAGTCTGAAAACACAAGTGCTGAAGACAAAGTCTGAAGACAAGTGCTGAAGACAAAGTCTGAAGACACAAGTGCTGAAGACAAAGTCTGAAGACACAAGTGCTGAAGACCAAAGTATCAGACGTTGTCACAACAGCTGAAGAGGTCTTCTTCAGTAGTTATGACGGTTTACCTTTCAGTAGTTTTATGTTTTATCTTTTTAGTAGTTTGACACAACAGCTGAAGAATACTTCTTCAGTTGTTGTGCTCATCAGTAGTTTTATATTTATCAGTAGTTTTGTAAAACGACTGAAGAGCTTGTTCTTCAGTCGTTGTAGTTTCAGTAGTTTCTTATTAGTAGTTTCTTATTTTGTACTTAACACTCTGATATGTTCTCAGTAGTTGTGAACATTTCAGTAGTTTGTTAAGAGTTAGTTATTTTTGTAATAGATCTGCCAGTTGTCACTTTCCGTGATAACAGCAGCGATTGCACTCTATATAAGGAGTGTCAACCTATTGTAAAAAAAAGAATGATTTGATCAGAAATATTCGATATTATTGAAACATTCCTTGTTACAGAAATATATTATCTCGTTATAACCGTATTTGTTCTTAATGCATACGAGTATCAAATTCTTGCTACAATTTGTCTAATTCTTGTTCCCATTCCGTTGTGCTACGCTCCATTACATCAAACTTGTGATCACTGATCCTGACAAATGGAATCAGAGCAGGTTAATCATTGATCGATCTAATAATTGATCATTGAAACTGCTATTCAAGATCCAAGTTTGATTGAATTAGCATTTTTCTGTTTTGCAAGAAACGGTTATAGAGATTGAATTTTCTGTGTTTTCTGGTCAGTCATCCTGGGATTTTCTCTTGGTTATCATTGAGTCTGTTGTGGTCTTTATAAAAACGTTTAAAAGCTTGAATTAAATTGTATTTGTACTCAAAGTGACTACTCCTTCTAATGATCCTCACAATACTGGTTCCTTAACCAAGCCTCCAATGCTGGTTAGGAATGAGTATAACAAATGGCAACGAATGCTCCATCACATGTCTGTTAACAGCGCAGGTTGTTGGACATCAGTGGTACATGGTCCACACAAGCCTATGGTGAATAACCCGGAAACCAATCAAATGGTTCCGAAGAGGAGGGAGCAATACTCAGATGAGGATAAGAAGTTGTTTGAGATTAATGCAAAAGCCCATGGAATTCTGGCCATGGCACTGCCTAATGAAATCTATTCTGGGCTAATGCATCATGAAACTGCCCATGACCTCTGGAATGCCTTGAAAGAACAATTTGGAGGAACATATGAGGTCTTGGCAAATAATAGAGAAATCCTTGCCCAACAATATGAGACATTCTCTCATAGGATGGGTGAGACACTGACTCAACAGTTCGAGCGGTTCTCTTGTTTGATCTCTGAATTAAAAATGGTCAAACATGAGTACATCAATAGCCAGATGAATAACAAATTTCTCAGATCACTACCTGAGAGATGGGACACATACACTATTGTCCTATGCTCCAGTGCAAATTTGGACAAACTATCTCTCACCCAACCCCATGGGAAATTGCTCACATTTGAGAGAGAGATAGAACAGAAACGAAAACTGTCTTCATCTGTAAAGCTCACTGAAGACTTTGTACCAGGCCACACTGCCTTGGTTGGTCATGAGTTAGAATATGCTTCATCTGAATGCCAGTATGATGAGCATATTGATTTCTCTTCAAACACTTCTGATTTTGCTTTTGTGAGTGTTGATAGTCAGTTTACTGGATGTAATAATGACAATCTATGCTTCATCTTGGATGATCTCAAGGGGATTACTGATGATGAATTAGAAGAGATGGATATTTTGAGCCAAATGGCCTTGATAAATATCAGATCTCAGAAGTTCAACAAAAGAACTGGAAGAAAGTTCCCAGGACTCTCTGGCAAAACCAAAGTTGGTTTTGACAAGAGTAAGTTGAAGTGTCACAAATGCCACAGGCTTGGACACTTTGCTAGAGAATGCAGATCATCTGGATCTAATTCCTCTGCACCTTTTGTGACTTTCCCTGGCAATAGTCAACAACATAGAGGGCAACATCCTGTCAATTCTAGTCATCATTCTCAACCACAATCTCCTGCATATTTTGTTCCTCAGGGTCAAATGCCATATCCTTACCCTTGTTATTACATGCCACAGTCAAATCAAGTTCAAGTTCCTATAGTACCACAACCTCATGCACTACCAGAACCTCAACCATCTCAATCTCATCAACCTCCTCACCTCAACAACCCAGCTTCTTCACCCCTGGAGGTGTTGACTGGAGCAGTTTACCAGATGACATGTCTGGCCATGAACAACTGTTCACAGGTGCTGGTCAACATGGTGGTGACAGTCCTTTTGGGAATCTGGCTCTCATGGCCCTGGAGTCTACTGAGGGTTCCTGCTCAAATGCATCATCTTCACAGGTAACTTAGGTATCTTCAGAGGCTAAAGCCAAGTTATGTTCTGAATCATGCATTGCTGCCTTTGTCTCAATTAGAGAGGCAAATGTAGCATTAATAAATCAAAAACTTGAGCTTGAGAAAACCATTTCTAAAAGAAAAGCTGAGTTTGAGTCTGCTCCTAATAGTAAAAATGATGAGATTATAAGCTTAAATGCCAATTAAATGATGAAAAGGCTAAGATAGAGGTTATTCTGGATGACCAGAGAAGTCTCAAAGAAACCCTTGCAGTCACCCAGGTAGAGTGTGATCGATGGGTACAATCATGCAAAGGTTTTGAAATGCTTCTTAGTAAGCAATTTGCTTCCAATGTGAAGTTTGGTATTGGTTACAATCACACTGCTCCTCCTACAGATTTTGCTTCAAGAGCAGAAGTGAAATCTGATGGAGAAAGCAATAACCAATCCACCTCATCATGTGATTCACCTTTTGATAGAGCATCATCAAAAGTTGAAGTCAACACTAAGCCCTCTCAGAACCCATCAGCTGATATTGATGGTTCTACTGCTGACACTCACATGATAAAAGAGATGATCAACTCAGGAGTTATTTCTGAAAGTCCTAAAAGGACTGGAGAGCAAGACTTAACACCTGAAGTTCAAACTTCAACTACTGTCAGCACTGAAGAGAAGAAAACTATCAGTAGAAAGAGTTTGAAGACTACTAAAGAGGAAGTCAAGGAAGCAAATAATGCTTCCAAAGTACTGAAGAGCAAGTCTTCAGTAGTTCATCCTCTTTAGTTGATGATCATCATAAGATGAAGAAGAAACCATGTGAAGTATGTGGTTTGTTCAATCATCTTACAGATGATTGTTGGTACAAAAGGGGATCCAAACTCAAACATAAAGAAGAAATTCAAGAGAAAATGGCTAAAATGAAAACTGAGTTTGGAGCCACATTTGTACCAGCAACATCAAATCCTATAACCCTCAAGTCCAAACTGAAATCCAAAAAGGAAGGGGTTAAACAGGTAACAACTGAGATTGCTCAAAAGAAGAAGGTGCAACATAGGAACTTATCAAACTCCAATGCCAATGTGTCTGAAAAGCTGAAAGCCTTATCCCAAAATCAGACACAGCTGGTTATGATGATTCAACATCTATTGGGAAAAGTTAACCAATTAGATGTTCCTATGTTGAAACCACAGAAAAGGAGGTCCAAGCCAAAGGATTCCTTTTCTTCACCAGCTTCTTCCTCTCAGGCTGTCGTTTCCAACAAACATGTTAGTTTACCATCTGTTGATGAGAACAGGCCCAAGACCAAAAAGGTTTGGGTCTCAAAATCTAACTAATTTGTTGTATTTTGCAGGGTTCTTGAACATACCTCAGAGGCATCTGGTATGTAGACAGTGGAGGATCCATGCATATGACAGGAAACAGATCACTTCTTAATGACTACTCTCAAGGAAGGAAGGGGTTTGTGTCATTTGGCAATAATGCAAAGGGTTACATCATTGGCAAAGGCTTTGTTTCCAATGGGGAAATAAAGTTTGATGATGTTAACCATGTGGAAAATCTCAAGTACAACCTCTTGAGTGTCAGTCAAATGTGTGACAAAGGCCATGTTGCTCTTTTCACCAGTCAGAACTGTCGGATTCTGTCATCCAAAGTTCTAAAAGTGATTGATAAGGTGTTGGATGAACACACTCTCCTAAAGGCCAACAGGACAAGAAGAGTGTATGCCTTAGATCTTTCCAAGAAAATAGATCTCAAAGGCCATCCTTGCCTATTTTCCAAGGCTTCCCCCCAAGAATCTATTCTATGGCATAGAAGGCTGGGTCATGTTAATCTCAAAAACATGAATCAGCTGATAAACCATGGTTTAGTAAGGGGACTGCCTATGAAGGAGTTCAAGTGTGAAGATAACTGCACTGCTTGTCTAAAAGGAAAACAACACAAAGCTTCATTTCCCTCCATAGAAGAACCTAAGTCCACTGCCTGCTTACAGCTTCTTCACATGGATCTCTTTGGTCCTGTGAAAGTGATGAGTATGGCTAAGAAGAAATACTGTCTGGTAATTGTGGATGATTACTCCAGATTTGTATGGACTTTCTTCTTGCATTCAAAGGATGAGGCTGCACAGTCCATTGTGAACTATGTGTTACACGTTCAGAAGCAGTATTCCCTACCAGTTAAGTGTGTGAGGAGTGATAATGGTACTGAATTTAGAAACCACACACTTGATGAGTTTTACTTATCAAAGGGAATCAAGAGGCAGTATAGCATCCAAGAACTCCTGAGCAAAATGGAGTAGTGGAGAGAAAGAACAGGACCCTTATTGAAGCTGCAAGGTCCATGTTGGCTGATTCTGGACTGCCAATGACTTTTTGGGCTGAAGCTGTCAATACAGCTTGCTATGTACAGAATAGAGTTCTAGTAAATCAGAGGTTGATGAAGACTCCATATGAAGTTCTTCATCATTTGGCCCCTCTAATTTCATTCTTCAGAGCATTTGGGTGTCCTTGTTTCATTCTCAACACACGGGATCAACTCCAAAAATTTGATCCTAAGGTGGATGCAGGGTACTTTGTTGGTTATTCATCAACTTGCAAAGCATACAGAGTCTTCAACTGCAGAACAAAGATGGTTGAAGAGACTCTACATGTTAAGTTTAATGAATCTCCTAAGGACAAGATTCCACAAAGCCCTGTGGAGCTATTTGATTTGGACATACTGCAATATGTTCCTTATCAAACTCCTGTTGTTGCTCCTGTCAATAGTTCACCACCTGGTGGTACTGCTGGTGCTGATGATGATGATGATAGCAGTACTCACCTCTTCAGGTTTAGTGATCAACTGCCTGATTCAGCTAGACCTGATGTTCCTATAGCTCCAGTAGCACAATCCACAACAAATGCTGTTGAGATATCTTCAAATTCAACCTCCTTTGAATTACCATCCACTGATTGGTTTCAAGGAAATGATTCACCATCACCATCTGTTGCTGCTGAACCTGCTGCAAACACTTGCATAGATCTCATTGTGTATCAAGATCTGAAGAATCACCCTATGTCTCAAATCATTGGTGATATCACTGCTAGCGTATCAACAAGAAGTCAATTGTCAAATTTCTGCTTCTACGCTCTCTTCATCAGTCAGCAAGAGCCAAAGAATTATCACATTGCTTTAAAGGACAATGGATGGGTTGATGCCATGCAGCTTGAGCTTCTTCAGTTCAAGAAACAACAAGTGTGCGAACCGGTTCCTCTACCTCCAGGTAAGTGTGAAATAGGCACTAAATGGGTGTTTAGGAACAAAACTGATGAAAATGGGCTTATTGTTAAGAACAAGGCCACTGGTTGTTCAGGGGTTTGCACAAGAAGAAGGTATTGATTATGATGAAACATTTGCCCGTGTAGCCAGACTAGAAGCAATTCGATTGTTTTTAGCTTATGCTGCTTATCAAAAACTTAGAGTTTTTCAAATGGATGTCAAAAGTGCATTTTTGTATGGGAAAATTAAAGAAGAGGTTTATGTATGTCAACCACTAGGCTTTGAGGACAATAAACATCCTAATTGGGTGTATAAGCTTGATAAGGCTCTTTATGGGTTGAAACAAGCTCCTAGAGCCTGGTATGAGACATTATCAAACTTTCTTCTGGAAAATGATTTCACTAGAGGCTCCATTGATAAGATTTTTTTTATTAAGAAAGCTGGGCAGCATAATCTACTTGTTCAAATTATGTTGATGATATTATTTTTGCATCCTCTGATCCTCAGTTGTGTGATGCCTTTACAAAGTTGATGCAACAAAAGTTGAAATGAGTGCCATGGGAGAATTATAGTTCTTTCTGGGTTTGCAAATCAAACAAAAGGCTGATGGAATTTTCATTCATCAGTCCAAATACACAAAAGATCTTTTGGAAAAGTTTGACTTACAAAACTGTAAGCCCTGTTCTGCCCCCATGTGCAGCACCACAAAACTGGATACAGATCAGAAAGGTAAAGTGGTTGATGAAACACTTTACAGATGTATAATTGGGTCCTTGATGTATTTAACAGCTTCTAGACCAGATATTATGTTTGCTACATGTGTTTGTGCTAGATTTCAGGCTGCACCTAAAGAGTCTCATCTGATTGCAGTCAAGAGGATCTTTAGATATTTGCAAGGTACACAATCTCTAGGTTTATGGTATTCCACTGGGCACTCTTGTAAATTAGTTGCTTTCTCTAATAGTGACTATGCAGGGTGTAAGTTGACCAGGAAATTAACTTCTGGTGGATGTCAATTCCTAGGCAACTGTTTGATTTCTTGGCAGAGTAAGAAACAAGCATCTGTTGCTACATCCAATGCTGAAGCCGAGTACATTGCTGCTGCAAGTTGTACATCCCAAGTACTCTGGCTTCAGAATCAACTTTTGGACTATGGCATTACAGAGACTAAGACTCCGTTATTAATGGATAGTGCTTCAGCTCTTTGCATTGTCAAAAATCCAGTCCAGCACTCTAGGACCAAACATATAGAAATTAGACATCATTTTATAAGAGATTGTTTTGAAAAGGGTCTAATTAATCCTATGTTTGTGCCTAGTGCTGATGAGCTTGCAGACATTTTTACTAAGTCTTTGGATAGTTCAACTTTCAAAAACCTGGTGTTAAGGCTTGGTATGCTGCAGCTAGAATAAGTGACAACTACTGATGATCTCAGTAATAAGTACTGGTGGTCATTGGTAACCATGTCACATATAAGTACTAATGAGTTCTTTCACCATCAGTAGTTTTTATAACTACTGAAGGCTAAATGCCTCACAAGTACTGAAGTACTTTATCTGTTCTAAACTACTGATGTAGTTACAACTACTGATGTAGTTACAACTACTAAAATCAGTACAAACAGATAAGTACTGACGTCCTATGAAACACCTGAAAAGCAGATGCAAAGTCTCATGAGTAAGTGTTGGACCAAAAGAACCAATGAGCCTGATCAGAGAAACCTCTAAGTCCCACAAGACATCACAACAGCTGAAGAAGACTGATCAGCTGTTCTACAAAGTCTGAAGAATACAACTGCTGAAGTACGTCTGAAGTACTGAAGACAAAGACTGAGACAACAGCTGAAGATCTAAAGTCTGAAGACTTCAACAAGTACTGAAGACAAAGACTGAAGATCAACAGCTGAAAGACAAAGTCTGAAGTTCAAGTACTGAAGACATCAGCTGATGTTAACAGCTGATGACAACAGCTGAGAGGGCTTCTTCAGTTGTTGTGATGGTTTTTTTCTTCTTCAGTAGTTTTCTTTTCCTTTCAGTAGTTGTTTATTTTTCTTTTCAGTACTTGTAAACAACTGAAGAGGTTGTTCTTCAGTTGTTGTAGTTTCAGTAGTTTTATGTTTTTCAGTAGTTGTAAATAAGATGTTTAACACTTAGGAACATTTGTAAGAAGATGTCAGTTGTTGACATCTTCAGTAGTGTTAAACATCAGTAGTATAAAACGGTTACATGTCACTTTCAGGTGACATCAGCCTACGTCATTCTTTCCTTATAAGGAAAGATGACTCACCTGTAATCGTGCCTTTGAGGCCGACAATCTTAATGCAATATTCCTTTTGTCGGATATTTCTCTCTCTATAACAAAATTCTTTTATCGTTTTATATCAATTGTTCTTGTTTGATTTGTCTAATTCTGAGCTATTCCGCTGCTATATCTGTTCAATCGATTAAACCAAGGCTGAGATCCTAACAAATGGTATCAGAGCTGGTTAATCATTGATCGATCTAACAATTGATCATTGAAACTGTTCAATCGCTCTAAGTTTAATCGAATTAGCAAAATTCGCAAGGATCTGTGTATAGAGATTGAGAGTGTATCGCTTCTGGCCGTTTTATTTGAGGTTCTGTGTGGTTTTGAGCTAAATTTATTGTGATTTTACTTGAATCTGTCTGATTTTCAACAATGACTACTTCTTCGAATGATCCTTTCAATACTGGATCCTCTACCAAGCCTCCGATCTTGGTGAGGAATGAGTATAACATTTGGCAGAGAAGATTGCTCCATCACCTGTCTGTCAATAGCTCAGGTTGTTGGACATCTGTGGTACATGGACCACATAAGCCAATGGTGAATGATCCGGAAACAAACCAGTTGGTTCCAAAGAAGAAGGAGCAATACTCCGATGAGGACAAGAAGTTGTTTGAAATCGATGCAAAAGCCCATGGAATTTTGGCTATGGCTATTCCTAATGAGATTTACTCTGGGCTTCTGCATTGTGAGTCTGCTCATGACCTATGGAATGCCATCAAAGAACAATTTGGTGGTACTGATGAGGTTTTAGCAAACAACAAGGAAATCCTCGCCCAACAATATGAGACTTTCTCTCATAGAAAGGGTGAGACTCTGACTCAATAATTTGAGCGGTTTTCATGTTTAATCTCTGAATTGAAAATGGTTAAACATGAATATACCAGGAGTCAGATGAACCATAGATTTAAGATCACTGCCTGAGAGATGGAACACATATACCATTGTTCTACGCTCAAATGCTGATGTTGATCGCCTATCTCTCACCCAACTTCATGGGAAACTGCTTACATTCGAGAGAGAGATAGAGCAGAAAAGGAAATTGGTTTCATCTGGCAAGCTCACTGAGGATTTTGTCCAAGGGAACACTGCCCTGATTGGACATCAAGAGTCAGAATATGCGTCATCTGAAAGCCAGTATGATGAGCATATTGATTTCTACAAACACTTCTGAGCCTGCCTTTGTGAGTGTTGATAGTTATTCTGCTGGTAGTAATAGTGACAATCTATGTTTCATCATGGATGATCTCAAGGGGATTGCTGATGATGACTTAGAAGAGATGGATATTTTGAGCAAATGGCCTTGATAAATATCAGATCTCAGAAGTTCTACAAAAGAACTGGAAGGAAATTCCCAGGACTCTCTGGCAAAACCAAAGTTGGTTTTGACAAGAGTAAGTTGAAGTGCCATAAATGCCACAGGCTTGGGCACTTTGCAAGAGAGTGTAGATCATCTGGATCTAACTCTCCTGCACCTTTTGTGACTTTCCCTGGCAATAGTCAACAAAACAGAGGGCAACAACCTGTCAATTCTGGTTATCATCATCAACCACAATCTCCTGCATATTTTGTTCCACAGGGGCCAATGCCATATCCATACCCCTGCTATTACTTGCCACAACCAGGTCAGGTTCAAGCACCCACTGCTCAGCAACCACATGCACTCCCTGAGCCTCAACCATCCCAATCTCATCAACCTAATCAACTTCAACAACACAGCTTCTTCACACCAGGAGTTGTTGACTGGAGCAGTTTACCAGATGATGTGTCTGGTACTGAACAACTGTTCTCAGGTGCTGGTCAACATGGTGGTGGTGAGCATCCTTTGGAAATCTAGCTCTCATGGCTTTGGAATCCTCTGATGGATCATCCTCAAAACCTCTTCAACACAGGTATCACAGGTATCCTCTGAGGCTAAGGCCAAATTATGTTCTGAAACTTGCATAGCAGCATTTGCCTCTATTAGAGAAGCAAATGTGGCTTTAATCAATAAAATGTAGAGCTAGAACAAACAATTTCCAAAATAAAGCTGAGTTTGAGTCTGTGCTAAAAGAGAAAACTGATGAGATTTACAATTAAAATGCCAAATTTCTGATGATAAGGCTAGGGAGGATGTACTCTTAGAGAAGTACAAAGACCTCAAAGATACTCTTGCTGTCACCCAGGTAGAGTGTGATCGATGGGTACACTCTTGCAAGGGCTTTGAAATGCTTCTTAGTAAGCAAACAGCTTCCAATGTGAAGTTTGGAATTGGTTATAATCACACTGCTCCTCCTACAGTTTTTGCTTCAAGAGCAGGAGCGGAATCTGATGGAGAAAGTAATGACCAATCCACCTCATCATGTGATTCACTACTTGATAAAGCACCATCAGTAGTTGAAGTCAGTAGTAATCCCTCTGTGAACCTATCAGCTGATATTGATGGTCCAACTGCTGACACTCACATGATCAATGAGTTGATCAACCCAAGTGTTATCCCTAGAAGTACTGAGGGTACTGGAGAGCAGGGGATAACATCTGGAGTTCAAATCCTAATGACTGACAGCACTGAAGAGAAGAAAACTGTCAGTAGGAAGGATTTGAAGCCTACTAAGGAAGTTGACAAGAAGGCAAAAAGTGCTTCTAAACTGCTGAAAAGCAAGTCTTCAGTAGTTTCATCTTCTTTAGTTGATGATCAACAGAAGATGAAGAAGAAACCATGTGAAATATGTGGTCTATTCAATCATCTCACAGATGTTTGTTGGTACAAAAAGGGATCCAAACTCAAACAAAAAGAGAAAATTAAAGAAAACTTGGCTAAAATGAAAACTGAGTTTGAGTCCAAGTTTGTACCAGCAGCATCAAATCCCGTTACTCCTATGACCAAAAAGAAATCTAAAAAGGAAGGAGTGCAACAGGCAATAGCTGAGGTTGCTCAAAAGAAGATAGTGCAACACAAGAACTCATCATCAAACACAAATACCAATGTGTCTGAAGAGCTGAAAGCTCTCCCAGAATCAGACACAGCTGGTAATGATGGTTCAACATCTGTGGGAAGAGTTAACCAACTTGATGGCCCTGTGTTGAAACCCCAGAAAAGGAGATCCAAGCCAAAGGATTCCTCTTCTACACCATCTCCTTCACCTCAAGCTATTGTGTCCAATAAACCTGTTAGTTTACCATCTGTTGATGAGACCAGGCCCAAAACCAAAAAGGTTTGGGTCTCCAAAACTAACTGATTGTTTATTTATGCAGGTTTCTTCAACATGCCAAAGTAGCATCTGGTATGTAGACAGTGGTGGATCTATGCATATGACTGGGAACAACTCACTTCTTAATGGGAAGGAAGGGATTTGTTTCCTTTGGCAATGATGCAAGAGGTTACATCATCGGGAAGGGCTTTGTTTCCAATGGGGAAATAAAGTTTGATGATGTCAACCATGTGGAAAATCTCAAGTATAATCTTTTGAGTGTCAGTCAATTGTGTGACAAAGGACATGTTGCCCTTTTCACAAGCCAGAACTGCAGGATTCTGTCATCCAAAGTTCTGAGTTTGATTGACAAGGTATTGGATGCTCACACTCTCCTGAAGGCCAACAGGACAGGAAGAGTGTATGCCTTAGATCTTTCCAAGAAAATTGATCTCAAAGGCCATCCTTGCCTATTTTCCAAGGCTTCTCTCAAGAATCTAATCTATGGCATAGAAGGCTGGGACATGTAATTTCAAGAACATGAATCAGCTGATACACCATAGTTTAGTAAGGGGAATGCCTATGAAGGAGTTCAAGTGTGAAAACAACTGCACTGCTTGTTTGAAAGGAAAACAGCACAAGGTTTCATTTCCACCTATTGAAGAACCAAAGTCCACTGCCTGCTTACAACTTCTTCACATGGATCTCTTTGGTCCTGTGAGAGTGATGAGCATGGCACAGAAAAAAACTACTGTCTGGTAATTGTGGATGATTACTCCAGATTTGTATGGACTTTCTTTCTACATTCAAAGGATGAAGCTGCACAGAAGATCATAAACTTTGTGTTGTATGCTGAGAAGCAGTATTCCCTCTGAGTCAAGTGTATTAGAAGTGATAATGGAACAGAATTCAGGAACAATACACTTGATGAATTCTACCTTTCCAAGGGAATAAAGAGACAGTTTAGTATTCCAAGAACTCCTGAACAGAATGGAGTTGTGGAGAGAAAGAACAGGACCCTCATTGAAGCTGCACGGTCTATGTTGGCTGATTCTGGATGCCATTGACTTTTGGGCTGAAGCTGTCAACATAGCATGTTATGTGCAGAATAGAGTGCTAATAAATCAGAGGTTGATGAAGACTCCATATGAAGTTCTACATCATTTGGCCCCTCTCATTTCATTTTTTAGAGCATTTGGTGTCCCTGTTTCATTCTCAACACAAAGGATCAGCTCCAGAAATTTGATCCTAAGGTGGATGCAGGGTACTTTGTTGGTTATTCATCAACTTGCAAGGCATACAGAGTCTTCAACTGCAGAACAAAGATGGTTGAAGAGACTTTACATGTCAAGTTCAATGAATCTCCAAAGGACAAGATTCCACAAAGCCCTGTGGAGCTCTTTGATTTGGACATACTGCAATATGTTCCTTATCAATCTCCTGCTGTTGCTCCTGTCAACCGTTCACCACCTGGTATTACTACTGAAGATGATGATGATAGTAGTAATCACCTCTTCAGGTTTAGTGATCAACTGCCTGAGTCCTCTAAACCTGATGCTCCTGTAGCTCCAGCCGCACCATCCACAACAAATGCTGATGAGATTTCTGCATCCTCAACTTCATTTGAGTTGCCACCATCTTCATGGTTTCAAGAATCTGCATCAACATCTGCTGCTGCTGAAGACCCTACAAACACTTGCACAGATTTGATTGTTTACCAAGAGCTGAAAAATCACCCAATATCTCAAATCTTTGGTGATATCAATGCTGGTGTCTCAACCAGAAGCCAGTTGTCCAATTTCTGCTTCTATGCTCTCTTCATCAGTCAGCTAGAGCCGAAGAACTATCATGTTGCTTTGAGGGACAATGGATGGGTTGAAGCCATGCAGCTTGAGCTTCTTCAGTTCAAGAAACAGCAAGTGTGGGAGCTTGTTCCTCTACCCCAGGTAAGTGTGCAATAGGCACTAAATGGGTGTTTAGGAATAAAACTGATGAAAATGGGCTAATTGTTAAGAACAAGGCCAGACTGGTTGTGCAGGGGTTTGCACAAGAAGAAGGTATTGATTATGATGAAACCTTTGCCCCTGTAGCCAGACTGGAGGCAATTAGATTGTTTTTAGCCTATGCTGCACTCCACAATCTTAAAGTTTTCCAAATGGATGTCAAAAGTGCTTTTCTATATGGTACAATAAAAGAAGAAGTTTATGTGTGTCAACCACCAGGCTTTGAGGATAATAAGCACCCAGAATGGGTATATAAGCTTGATAAAGCTCTTTATGGGTTGAAACAAGCACCTAGAGCTTGGTATGAGACCTTATCAAACTTTCTTCTACAGAATAATTTCACTAGAGGCTCCATAGATAAAACTTTATTTATTAAGAAGGTGGATCAGCATAAGCTACTTGTTCAAATTTATGTTGATGATATTATATTTGCATCCTCTGATCCCCAATTGTGTGAGGATTTCCAAACCTTAATGCAATAGAAGTTTGAAATGAGTGCAATGGGAGAATTACAGTTCTTTCTAGGTTTGCAAATCAAACAAAAAGCTGATGGAATTTTCATTCATCAGTCTAAATACACAAAAGATCTCTGAATAAGTTTGATTTACAAAACTGTAAATCCTGTTCTACTCCCATGTGCAACACCACACAATTGGATGTTGATCAGAAAGGTAAAGGTGTTGATGAAACCCTTTACAGATGTATGATTGGTTCCTTGATGTATTTAACAACTTCTAGACCAGATATTATGTTGCTACATGTGTTTGTGCAAGATTTCAGGCTGCACCTAAGGAGTCTCATCTGATTGCAGTCAAGAGGATCTTTAGATATCTGCAAGGCACACAATCTCTAGGCTTATGGTATTCCACTGGACATTCTTGCAAATTAGTTGCTTTCTCTGATAGTGACTATGCAGGATGTAAGTTGACCAGGAAATCAACTTCTGGTGGATGCCAATTCCTAGGCAACTGTTTGATTTCTTGGCAAAGTAAGAAACAACATCTGTTGCTACATCCACTGCTGAAGCCGAGTACATTGCTGCTGCAAGTTGTACATCCCAAATACTCTGGCTTCAGAATCAACTTTTGGATTATGGCATTACAGAGACTAAGACTCCATTATTAATGGATAGTGCTTCAGCTCTTTGCATTGTCAAAAATCCTGTCCAGCACTCTAGGACCAAACATATAGAATTAGACATCATTTTATAAGAGATTGTTTTGAAAAGGGTCTAATTAATCCTATGTTTGTGCCTAGTGCTGATGAGCTTGCAGACATTTTTACTAAGCCTTTGGATAGTTCAACTTTCCACAACCTGGTGTTAAGGCTTGGTATGCTGCAGCTAGAATAAGTGACAACTACTGATGATCTCCGTAATTACTGATGATCATTGGTAACCATGTCACATATAAGTACTGATGAGTTATTTTACCCTCAGTAGTTTTTATAACTACTGACGACTAAATGCTTTAAGTACTGTACTTTATCTGTTCTACACTACTGATGTAGTTACAACTACTGAAATCAGTAGAAACAGATAAGTACTGATGTCCTATGAAACAACTAAAAACAGCTAAAAGCTGATGAGTAAGTGTTGAGGACAGTATGAAACAGTTGAAAGGCTATGAATTGACGACAACTACTGATGAGTACTCTCTCTCAGTAGTTCACAAATTGCTGTTTCTTTATAAACAACTGAAGCAATACCATGTCTTCAGTAGTTTCACAACTACTGATGACTAACACCAAGTCTTCAGTTGTTTACAACAACTGATGGCAAAACCACGGTCTTCAGTAGTTTCACAACTACTGATGACTAATACCAAGTCCTCAGTTGTTTCAACATCTGATGTCCACTTGTCTTCAGTAGTTTTTAAAACTACTGATGCCTAAATCAGAGACTTCAGTTGTTTCAACGTCTGATAGTAAACACCATGTCTTCAGTGTTTTATAACTGCTGACCACACCAATACCATCAGTCGTTTCAAACGTCTGAAAGTTAATACCATGTCATCAGTAGCTTCAAATACTGATGACTAACACCAAAACCTAGTCGTTTCATAACCCGTACCCTATATAACTGATCCCTCTTTCAGAATTTTTCATTCTTTCACGACCTAACTTTTCAAAAGCTCTGAAAATCTTTCACCTTCATTAATGGCGACCATGCAACTCAAACCTCGACACAATTGTGTCCCTACCTCACAAAATCGCCCTTCTGGACCAAATTTGAAAATGCTATAGATCTTATGGTCCAATCC
Organism: Flaveria trinervia; assembly: GCA_025506515.1. NCBI lineage: Eukaryota > Viridiplantae > Streptophyta > Magnoliopsida > Asterales > Asteraceae > Flaveria > Flaveria trinervia. The sequence goes on from CM046457.1 coordinate 32,272,192, forward strand.
CCACTAAAAACGGCTTTCCTTTTAAATCCAATCATTTATGCCGATTCGCTACGTCAGTTCTGGATGAATGCGACCGTTAATGGCGAATCTATCCATTCATCTATCAACTCGCATAAGGTGGTCATCTCTACTGCTACCATCCGCCAAATATTACTTAGATGATGCTGCCTACCCTGTTGGATATCCTAAGCGCCAACTTGATCTTTCCTTTGGACAACATGGATATCAGGGTGATCTTAGTGCTTCAACAATCCTGAAGAAACATTTTCCAGATGCTGAACGATTATTATTTCATATGGTAAATGTTTGCCTGGCTCCGAAGACTTCCTCTTGGGATCAACTGTCTTCCAGATGGCAACAGGTATTGTTCTCTATCCTTGAACAAGAACCACTAAACTTTTCTGAAATAATTTTTCTTGAACTCAAGGATATGGCCACAAAACCACTTTCTAATCGTTGGATACTATATCCTCGGTTTATAATGGCCATAATAGAGAATCAGCTTTCTGCTGAGGGACTAGTTGGTCTGGGAGTCCCTGCTTTGGCTGTATTGCCAGAGGTATACTCCCGACACAACACTGACCAAACTCTCAAACAGGCTGCCAAGCTGCAAAAACCCACGCAGCTGGAACCCACAGCCTCCACCTCCACATCCAAAGTCCCCTCCAAACCAAAAAGAAGAAGCCTAAGAAAGCTACTCAGGGAATTGAGTCCCCTGTGGATGCTCCTGCTGCACCACCGCAGGTTATCTCTGCTGGAAATAACCCCCCAGTAGAGACTGTGACTCCACCAACTGAAGCCGCTCAGGTTTCCTCTCAAAAGGAACCTGAAGCAATCACTCAAAGGGAAGCCACAATGCTGGGATCCTCCTCACTTGAGGGGATTACCATTGAAGAGCACCACTTGTCCCGGGTGCACACTGCTTCCACAACTCTCTGATGCAACCGCCCCTCAAAGCCCTACTATCATTGTTGCAAAAGTGCTGACGCAGTTGCATTCCTCACCCCCCACCCAGACACCAATTACTACTGGGATAACCTCAACAACTGAGGGGGAGGATCACGATGCTTCTGTCAACCCACAGCACAGGGGTTATCATGTTCCATCTTCTAGTGTAGATAAGGAGGTGAGAACTTCTGGTGAGGCTGCCACTGCTCCTGACTCAGCAAATGACCAGGATGCAGTTGGTAACATCTCTAAGTCCCACCAGCGGCAACAGCTGATGAAGGACATAGTCCTGAGGCTGGAAGTCCCCAGAACCGAGAACAAGGGGCACATGCTATAATTGATAACGCTCAAGGCATGTTCATTCTGACTTTGTCAGGAGGTCAGGTGATTCAGTGTCAACTGATGATGACCTGAGCTTCTTCTATGATGTAGTTGCTCAAAACCATTCTCGAGGATGAGGTTAGCAGACTCAAAGAGCTGCTGGCCAAGATGTCTCAGGATGCAAGTCCATCTGCCACCACAATACACCCACAGATGGCACCTTCTTCTGAAGGTCCCCTACACACTGAGCCACTATATATACTTCCAAGCCACCAGCCTCTGCTTTCGGCACTGATTCTCAGGAACAGAACCATCCTGATCAATCAGTTGCTACCCTTCAAAAATCCCACCTATCATCACTCCCATGATCACAGATATAGTGATCAAAGCCATTGATGAGAGGCTTCCTACAATGATACAACCCTTGGTGGAGGAGTTGGTGACTAACTCCTTTCTACTGCTCAAACCCTTGCACCCAATGCAACAAAAAGGGGGAGAGTCAGTTAGTTAAAGGAAAAAGGAAGAGGATAGATGGGGAGAAGGCGAAAGAATCTGAGGTTGTAAATGTGAAGGAGAGGAGAGTGTGAAGGGAGCTGAAGTGAATGAAAGTCAAAAAGACTTTCATGTCACATATCAAAAGAGAAGAGGAGAGTCTGAGAAGGAGAAGGAGCTGAAGGATATGGTGAAAGAAGCTGACGCCAACCATAACCGTTCAATGGATAAAATCATTGAGCAGTTGTATAGGCAGGATTTCGACATCAAACAACTAGACTCCAAGATCAGAAGGATGGAAACAGAGGAGATCAATTCAAGATGGGCTAGCTATGATGCCTTAGAAAGAGAAAGGCTGGAGATAATGATCAGATTTATAGCTAAGTACTTGGGAAGATCTCTAATGGAAATAAGGGCCTGGACCAGGGACAACATCTTGGCAATAACCACCAAGATTTGTTCGTCTGAAGAATACTCCAAAGGTTTAGTGATTGAGGTACTGAATGAAGCTGGTGTTGGGAATCAAAAAGAACTGACAAAATTTACCAAAGCCTCCCTTACAGCCAAAATGCTAAAACAGTCTGAAAAGCCTAAATCCTCAAAATCACTATCTCCACAACCCACTAAAACAACTCCTTTACCCTCTAAACCAACCATCCAACCCACAAAACCAAATCCTTTACCCCTAAAACCCATTGCCAGTGATGTACCTAGCCAAAAGAAAAGAAAGGTACTGAGGCCTGATGAAGATGAAGAGGAGGATGAAGACAGACTGCCACTCTCTGCAGTCATTACTTTGCCTAAGGCTAAACCAATGTCCATCTCTCCTGCTTCTCAAATGCATGATGTAATAATAAAGATTGAAGAGGAACAGATGCAAAAACATGATGAGGAAATGCTGAAAAGCATTGACAAAGCATATGCTACATCCTCTTCAATGATCAGCATGAAGAAAGAAGTATTAAGATTGTACACCCTTGCTAATACCTTTCAATACCAAAGGGAAAGAGTAAGGATATGGCCTGATCCTAGGGTGGCACACCGGATTGTCAAGAAAGAAATTCCTTCAAGATACAAGGGCCAAGTGAAGAGAGTTGTCGACGAAGACATCACTGTGGTGCTTGTAGTGTCCCCTTGGGAAATTGTTGAAGAGTTCAAGAAAGCCTATGAAGCCAAACAACCACCTCAAAAGATGTTAGAGAACAAAATTATAAAGAAGGGATTGGTTTAAACGACTTGAAAACTTCAAACAAGAAGAGCTCAACCTGCTCTTAGAAGGAACTCATCCAGATGAGTTTGCTTATAGACAAATAACCACGGTTGAGCTCAAGAATGGAAAACAGGCCAAGTACATATCTGAAGTGTATGGCCGAGAAGGATTATTTGATGGTGTGCCCGAGGTGCTGACAATGGATGAGCAAATCATGTTTTTAAGGGCTTACACAAGGGAATCATATAGGCTGATACACGGGAAGTAGATCTCATGGTTGGGGCAACAGCTCGGTGTCCAAGTCCCCAATACAGAGCTCCAACCATATCATGCCAAACAGATCATCAGAGACTTCTTCCCAGGCCGGTGCTGAAAAAGGGTCACTTCTCATCTGATCAAGAGGATAAAGAGACCAATCTATCTGCCAAAATAAGTGGGACTCGTCAATAACTTAGAGGTTTTGGCTGCATTGGTTCAGGGGGAGTTTGTTGGACCAAAAGAACCAATGAGCCTGATCAGAGAAACCTCTAAGTCCCACAAGACATCACAACAGCTGAAGAAGACCTGATCAGCTGTTCTACAAAGTCTGAAGAATACAACTGCTGAAGTACGTCTGAAGTACTGAAGACAAAGACTGAGACAACAGCTGAAGATCTAAAGTCTGAAGACTTCAACAAGTACTGAAGACAAAGACTGAAGATCAACAGCTGAAAGACAAAGTCTGAAGTTCAAGTACTGAAGACATCAGCTGATGTTAACAGCTGATGACAACAGCTGAAGAGGGCTTCTTCAGTTGTTGTGATGGTTTTTTTCTCTTCAGTAGTTTTCTTTTCCTTTCAGTAGTTTGTTTATTTTTCTTTTCAGTACTTGTAAACAACTGAAGAGGTTGTTCTTCAGTTGTTGTAGTTTCAGTAGTTTTATGTTTTTCAGTAGTTGTAAATAAGATGTTTAACACTTAGGAACATTTGTAAGAAGATGTCAGTTGTGACATCTTCAGTAGTTGTTAAACATCAGTAGTTATAAAACGGTTACATGTCACTTTCAGGTGACATCAGCCTATCATTCTTTCCTTTATAAGGAAAGATGACTCACCTGTAATCGTGCCTTTGAGGCCGACAATCTTAATGCAATATTCCTTTTGTCGGATAAATCTCTCTCTATAACAAAATTCTTTTATCGTTTTATATCAATTGTTCTTGTTTGAATTTGTCTAATTCTGAGCTATTCTGCTGCTATATCTGTTCAATCGATTAAACCAAGGGCTGAGATCCTAACAGTAAGTGTTGAGGATAGTATGAAACAGCTGAAAAGCTAGAATTGACGAAAACAGCTGATGAGAAAATTTCTTCAGTTGTTTCTACAACTGCTGTTTCAAAACAACTGAAGCCAAAACATGTCTTCGGTAGTTTACAACTACTGAAGACTAACACCAAGTCTTCAGCTGTTTACAACAACTGCTGACAAACCACGTCTTCAGTAGTTTCACAACTACTGATGACTAATACCAAGTCTTCAGTTGTTTCATCACCTGAAGTCAAAACTGTCTTTGGTAGTTTTATAACTACTGATGACTAAATTAGAGACTTCAGCTGTTTCAACGTCTGACGGTTAATACCACGTCATCAGTAGTTTCAACAACTGATGACTCACACCAAAACTTTCAGTCGATTTCTATCCCGACCCTTTAAATACCTTATCCCACCTTCAGAGTTTTTATCTTCTCTTCTCAAACCTAACGTTCAAAAACTCTCTACCCTCTCTTCATCAATGGCGACCATGCAACTAAAACCACGACACAACTGTGTCGCACATCTCACCAAATCGCTATACTGGACCAAGTTTCACAACGCCATTGATTTAATGGTTCAATCACCCTACAAAACGGCGTTTCTGGTAAATCCCACCATATATGCCGCATCCCTTAACCAATTCTGGACAAACGTCACTTTGGTCTCTGAGGACAACGACACAGAGTCTCTTTAATCGTTTGTCCATGGCCAAAAAGTGGTCATCACTCCAGACACTCTTCGTCAAACCTTAATCTGGATGATGCCACTTTCCCAACTGGTTATCCAAAGGGCACAACAGATCAATCATTTGCCCACCATGGATACCAGGGTAACCTGAGTGCATCTACCTTACTGAAGAAACATTTCCCGGATGCCGAACGTCTCATATTTCATATGGTAAATATATGCCTTGCCTCCAAGACCTCATCATGGGATCAAATGTCCACAAGGTGGCAACACGTAATGTACTCCATCCTTGAGCAACAACCTTTAAATTTTTCTGAAATACTATTTTTAGAGCTCAAGGATATGGCTCAAAAACAAACTGCTAACCGTTGGATATTATATCCTCGGTTCATAATGGCCATAATTGAAAACCAGCTTCAAGCTGAGGGACTTGTTGGCCTGGGAGTCCCTGCTATGGCTGTATTGGCTGAAGTATACTCCTTGCATAACTCTGACCAATCACTCAAAATGGCTGCCAAGCTGCGCAAACCCACGTAGCTGAAACCCATAGCCACCACCTCCAAATCAAAAGTCCCCACCAAACCCACTAAAAAGAAGACCAAAAAGGCTACTCAGGGAAATGAGTCCCCTGAGGATGCCCCTGCAACACAAACGCAGGCTATATCCACTTGTTATAACCCCCTAGTGGATATAAGGACTCTCCCAGCAACAGCCGCTCCGGATTCCTCTCAAAAGGAGCCTGCACCAACCACAGAAGGGGTACCCACAAATCTGGGATCTTCCTCATTTGAGGAGATTGCCATTGAAGAGCACCATTCTCCCCAGGTGCACACTGCTTTTACCCCATATCCCCATGCAACCGCCCCCAAAGTCCCACCCTTATCATTGCAAACGTGTTGACTCAGCTGCATGCCTCTCCTCCTCCCCAACAACCACCAACAAAGGGGAGAACCACAGCTATTGAGGACGAGGATCACCATGCTTCTGACAACCCACAGCACCGGGGTTTACACGTTCTATCTCCTGGTGTGGATATGGAGATTAGAACATCTAGTGAGGCTGCCACCTCTTCTGAATCAGTACATGATCAGAATGAGGCTGGTAACATTGCTAAGACCTCACTAGAGGCAACAGCTGATGAAGGACATAGTCCTGAGGCTGGAAGTCCCCAGTTCCAAGAAAAAGGGGCACATGCTAAAACTGGTCTACACCAGTGCATGTACATCCTGCTACAAGCAGGAGGTCAGGTGATTCAGCATTTGCTCATGATTACCTGGGCTTCTTTTATGATGTTCTGGCCCAGAACACAATTCTTGAGGAAAAAGTCAGTAGACTACAAAGACTACTTGACCAATTCTCTCAAGAAGCAAGTCCATCTGCCACCAACATAAACCCGCATATGGCACCTTCACCTGAAGGTCTCCCATACACTCAGCCACTCACAACTTCCAAGCCACCAGCTTTTGTTTCTGGCACTACTTCTCAGGGACAGAACCCCTTTGAGCAAACAGTTGCTATCTTTCAGCAAACTCTACCTCTCATCACCCCAATGATCACAGACATTGTGATCAAAACCATGGATGAGAGGCTTCCCTCAATCATACAACCCCTGGTGGAAGAGATTGTGAGCACAAGGCTTTCGGCTACTCAAACCCTTGCAACCAATGCAACCAAAAAGGGGGAGAGTCAGTGAAAGCAAAGAGGGAGCGCAAACTGAAAGAAAAGGAAACTGATAAGGAAGAGGAGTCTGTGAAGGGAACCAAAAATGATCAAGTGAGTGAAAGTCACAAAGACTTTCACGTCACATATAAGAAGAGGAAGGGTGAAGGAAAGGAAAAAGAGCTTCAACTCGATGAGATGATCAAAACGGCAGATGCTACTCATAGTAAATCAATGGATGCCATTATTGATCAACTCTATAGACAAGGGTTCAATACTGCACAACTTGACTCAAAGATCAGGAGACTTGAAGTTGAAGAAATTAACTCAAGATGGGCAAGTTATGATGCATTAGAAAGAGAGAGACTAGAGCTCATGATCAGATTCATTGCAAAATATCTTGGAGATCATTGATCGAGATTAAATCATGGACCAGGGACAGTATCTTGGCCATAACCTCCAAGATCTATTCGTCTGAGGCATCCACTAAGGGGTTAGTAGTCGAAGCTTTGAATGAAGCAGGAGCAGGGAGCAGGACTGAGCTAGCCAAATACTCAAAAGCAACACTCATCTCCAAAATGCTAACTCAGCCTGTCAACATTCCCTCTCCAAAACAACCATAATCACAACCCACAAAACCAACTCCCTTACCCTCTAAACCAACAGCCGATGATGCACCTAAGAAGAAGAAGAGAAGGGTGTTGAGGCTAGAAGAAGAAGAAGAAGAGGATGATGTGGAAGAAGATAGGCTGCCTCTGTCTGCAGTCCTAACATTGGCTAAAGCCAAACCCATGCCCATCACTCCCACCTCACAGATGGAAGCTGTGAGAGTAAAGATTGAAGAAGAACAGCAGCAAAGGCTTCATGATGATGAAATGTTGAAAAGCATCGACAAAACTTATGCTGCTTCATCATCAATAATATGTATGAAGAAAGAAGCTCTGAGGTTGTACACCCTTGCCAACACATTTCAATATCAGAAGGAAAAGGTGAGAGTATGGCCTGATCCTAGGGTGGCTCACAGGATTGTAAAGAAAGACATTCCTTCGAGATACAAGGGCCAAGTAAAAAGGTTCGTAGATGAAGAGATCACAATGGTCCTTGTAGTATGACCCTGGGAGATTGTAGAAGATTTCAAGAAGGCCTATGAGACTAAACAGCCACCCCAAAAGATGTTAGAGAACAGAATTATTAAAAAGGGGTTAGTCTACAAGAGGCTTGAGAACTTCAAACAAAATGAGCTCAGTCTGTTACTTGAAGGGACTCATCCTGATGAGTTTGCATACAAACAGATTACAACAGTTGAGCTCAAAAATGGTAAACAGGCCAAGTACATCTCAGAGCTATATGGGCGTGAAGGATTGTTTGATGGTGAAGCCGAGAACCTAACCATGGAAGAACAAATTATGTTTCTCAGAGCATACAACAGAGAATCCTACAGGCTTATACATAGGAAGTGAGTCTCATGGATGGGGGAACAGCTCAGTGTCCAATTCCCCAATACAGAGCTCCCATCCATACATTGCCAACCAAATCATCAGAGACTCATTTCCAGGCCAGTGCTTATATGGGTCATCTTCTCAACTGATCAAGAAGGAAAAAGACCAACCATTCTACCAATAATAAGTGGGATCTCAATAAAGTTAAAGGTTTTGGCTGCATTGGTTCAGGGGGAGTTTGTTGGACCAAAAGAACCAATGAGCCGGATCAGAAAAACCTTTAAGTCCCACAGACGTCACAACAACTACTGAAGACCACAACAGCTGAAGACAACAGCTGATTACAAAGTCTGAAGACAAGTGCTGAAGACAAAGTCTGAAGACACAAGTGCTGAAGACAAAGTCTGAAGACACAAGTGCTGAAGACAAAGTCTGAAGACACAAGTGCTGAAGACAAAGTCTGAAGACAAGTGCTGAAGACAAAGTCTGAAGACACAAGTGCTAAAGACCAAAGTATCAGACGTTGTCACAATAGCTGAAGAGGTCTTCTTGAGTAGTTGTGACGGTTTACCTTTCAGTAGTTTTATGTTTTATCTTTTTCAGTAGTTTGACACAACAGCTGAAGAATACTTCTTCAGTTGTTGTGCTCATCAGTAGTTTTATATTTATCAGTAGTTTTGTAAAACGACTGAAGAGCTTGTTCTTCAGTCGTTGTAGTTTTAGTAGTTTCTTATCAGTAGTTTCTTATTTTGTACTTAACACTCTGATATGTTCTCAGTAGTTATGAACATTTTAGTAGTTTGTTAAGAGTTAGTTATTTTTGTAATAGATCTACCAGTTGTCACTTTCCCGTGATAACAGCAGCGATTGCACTCTATATAAGGAGTGTCAACCTATTGTAAAAAAAAGAATGATTTGATCAGAAATATTCGATATTATTGAAACATTCCTTGTTACAGAAATATATTCTGTCGTTATAACCGTATTTGTTCTTAATGCATACGAGTATCAAATTCTTGCTACAATTTGTCTAATTCTTGTTCTCATTCCGCTGTGCTACGCTCCATTACATCAAACTTGTGATCACTGATCCTGACAAATTGTAGCAAGAATTTCCAAATTGAAAGACTGTCATGACTTACCTGATATGTAGCAAGAATGGGAAATGATATAAGTACAGTCATTATATCATTCACTGTGCTTTATTTCCAAATTTGAAAGACTGTCATGACTTACCTGATATGTAGGTAGGCTTAACTTGGAAGAGAAGATACATGCAGTGATAAACTAAAGATATATTCAATGGTGAAACACTCATCACAGAGTATTGGTATGTATCAATTTATTCAAGTGAATGTAAGTGTAGTAACAAACACACACCAGGGAATGATACTTTATGAATCTCTTTCACCAACATCAGATTCATCTCTGTTCTGCTGAGCAAAGACCTGATGAATCATGCACAAAGTGCAGATGTAATGATCCAAAAGATTCCCAATGAGGAACACATCCAAATTGGATGAATCAACAAAAGCAATACATTCCAAACGAATGAACAAAAGAATCCGTTTATGGATCACCTTCCAAAGTGAAGTGAAAAGAATCCCAATGTGGATCATCATGATAAGGATCAAAGTAAAAGAATCCCAATGTGGATCAGTGAAAATAAGATCTCATAACTTAAGTAACCTGGTCCTGTAAGTTGTGAAAAAGTTCTACCATACAATTCATAAGGATGGTTGATCATTCCATGCATGGTGTGTGAGGTACATATTGAATATCTAAATCAATCTAAACATGACAAATGTCACTGGCATCAAAATATCAACCCTGTATGAGTTTAAGAGGACAATCATACCTTCAATCAATAATGTCATAAACATGTCAATCTTATCACAAAATATGCACTTGTGTAATGCAAGACTGATATGATCCCAACAAAAAGATATACTTCTCTTCATCAATTATAAGTACATTCAAAAAGCTTTTTTAATACTTAAAGTTTTCATCCACAAATAGATCAAAAATTAGGGGGAGTACTTTAAAGTTTTTGATCAAGTATATATATATTTATAATTTCTTAAATTACTTTCTAAAATCAAAACAAAGAGAAAAATGTTTGTGTCAATGCAGAAGTTATACCATAGTATCTCAGCTTATGCAGATGCAGATTCTTGGAAACCCCTCAAGCCCAAGATCAGTCAAACAATGGAAAACTTGTATCACTCTTGATATACAAGTCAATCCAAGCAAGAATTGACAACTTCAAAAGTCAACCATGTCACAAGACATACTTCATAAGCCATATCTTCATAACAAGTTCATCAAAATCAAGATTCATTAAATTTTGATTAATCTCAAAAGTTAATGCAGGTAAGTGCATTGGTTAATGAGGGTGAAGGTAACCCAGACACATAACCAATGCAACAACTTATTTCAAAGTTAAAACTAATGCGGACAATGATTTTACTCTACCGTATTGGTGTGCATCAAGAATTCAGAAAATTTGAAGTGTTTAACCTATGCGGAACTAAAGTATTTTACCGCATTTGTTAATGCGGATGAAAATTTTACTAAGTGTTCAGCCGCATTTGTTAATGCGGATAAGGTTTACTCTCCCGCATTTGTTTAACTCTTCCGCATTTGATACAGTGTACAAATGCGGATGTACAAATACAAGTGTTTCACTTCCGCATTTGCTACAGTGTACAAATGCTGATTACTTTCAAAGTTTCGCATTTGCTAGAGTACACAAATGCGAATGCTCTCATCAAGTTTTGTTCTACCACATTTGCTACACTACACAAATGCGGATGAAAGGATGAATGCGAACAGTCGGTCAAAAATATGTTCTACCGCATTTGCTACAGTACCCAAATGCGGATGTCTAAAAATATCAACATTTACACTTCTGCATTTGCTACAGTAGTGACCGCATTTGAAATCAAAACTTGTAAAAAAATTTGTGAATTCTATTATCTGACTATTTAAAGAAAACCAACAGAGTCATTTAATACTTTTCAAATTTGAGCGACTTCATAGTGAGACGAGCGCCACCAAATACTGTTCATCATCATCTTCACCTTTTAAACCTAGTTTCCCAATCGATTCAACAAAACCGTGGGCATTGATTCTTAACCAAAAGGATTCCGAGAAAAGGTGAATAATCACAAATGTCAAACATTCATTTGTACGATGATGTTAGTGACCTAGGTTAAGGAATGTTCACACTAAATCAGAAAAAATATTCATTAACATGGAAGGATTTCGACTCATTCTTAAGTGTATCTTCAAGCTTCAAACATGTATTCAATGCTAAAGTGCACTTTTGAACCGTTAAGACTAAAATCAGAACAATTATGAAATAAAAAACTATGAATCTGATTATCCTATGTTAACGATTAAGTAATGTTGGTGCTCATATTTACAAATAACAAAACAACATAATCATGAATCACAAAATTCGAATAGGTCAAAATCAGGTGTACTATTTTATATGATTTTAATTTTGACCTATGAAAGTCAAAATGTGATGAACATTGGTTTAATTAATTAAGTGATTCTAATGCATATGTCTTGAATGCAGATTATAATGGCAAATCTCTCATGGAGCAAGCTCCATAATGTCAGTTGTTTTCTCAACCCTGATGTACCAGAAGCAGAAGAATTGAGAGACATGATCAGATTCATTTCTACTACAAGGGTAGCTTATGCCATGACAGTAAGACCCACCATATTTGAAAGCTGCATCAGAAACATTTGGGAGTGAGCTAAAGTTGTTGAGGATGATGGAATATGATCACTGACGGGGAGAATTGACAGTGAGCATACACTGATTGTTACTGAAGAAAGTGTTAGAAGATGCTTGAGGTTTGGTGATGATGCTGAAGCACCATTGGAACTTGAAGAAGATACCATAACCTCTTTCTTTGCAGAAATTGGTTATGAAGGTGGATTTGAAGCTAAACAGATAGTCAAGGGTTTGGTAGATTTACAATGGAGATTTCTGATTCATTTATATCAGCACTGTTTGTCCAAAAGGAAAACAGGATGGAATGATATTCCCATCACAACATCATTAGCAATATGTGCTCTCTGCACCAACCAACCCTTCAACATGTTTGCCTATGTCTTCAATGGCATGCATCCAATGTCCAAGAAGGAAGGAGATATAAATTTCTGATGTACCCAAGATTCCTCCAATGCCTAATCAATGAAGCATTCCCAAATGTGGTCATTCAGGGACCAGTACTTGATATTCCCTACTATGATGCAAAATCATACAAGTACATAAAGAAAAGGGATCCTAGGAACTTCTACAGTGGAGCTCATTCACCTCTTCTTCCTTGGATGATTCAACAGATTGAACTGGAACAGCCTGTTGCTTCACCATCTCCACAACACTCACCTCAACCATCTCCACAACACTCACCTCAACCATCAATACATCATACTCCTACACAATTACCACCTCCATCACCACAACCTATACCTCAGCCTTCACCTCAAAATATACCACCCCAATCACCACTACAAACACCTCACCAATCTCCACTCAAATCACCAGTACATATATGTGAACCAATCACCTCACCTTTCTTATCTCCAATTCAACCACCTCATACATCTCCCATTCAATCATCACCATCAAACACAGAACCTGTAAACCTTGATGACTCCACTGGTTCTTCAAGAAAATCCAAATCATCTTCAGATGAGGAGGATCATCATTAGAAAAGAAAAACAACTTCTGAAGCTACTCCTTTAGAAAGCTGTACTGAATCAAATGTCTTAAAACCTGATGAAAAAGATGAGATGATTTCTCAACTGTTGAAAAGAATTGAAGAACTGGAGAAAATACTCAACAGAAGAGCTAGCATAATTCAAGATAGATTGATGGAGTTAGATGAAAAAGATGAAGAATTGAAAGCCTTAAAAGAAAAGTATGAGACTGAAAAGAAGAAGAAGGATGGTGAGATTGAGAATTTAAAGGCTGCTCTTCAACTGTCCAAGGATGAAATAAGTGGTCATGTTGACACTTTAACCTTCCAGACTGTAGCCATGGCTGAACAAGAAGAAATTATAGAGGAGCAGAATGAAACAATCAGCAATCTACAATCTCAGAATAAATCTCTCATTCAAAGAATAGCTAAACTTGAATTAATCCTTGAACTAAGGAGAGAGTCTGAGAGAGTGAATGAGCAAACTTGTACTGCTGATCAAGAAGAAGAAAACATGGGATCCAGACAAGAAGGATCCAACATGGAGTTAGTGATTTACTCAGGTGAAGCAGAAGCTCCCAGTACTAAAGAAGAGGCTGAATTCAATGACATGATCAAGGCACTTGACATGTTTTCATCAGAAGACTTTATTATTGATGACAAAATCTGGACTTCATAAATGATCAAACAAGCTCATCTCAGACTATAGTTGAAATTCCTCAATATCCTGTACCGTTAGAGAAGGAATTGAGTTTACAAATTGTACCTGCTGTATCACTGTCTCATGATCAGAAAGAATTAATCAGAAAAATCTGTGAGGATCAAAGAATAATAAATGAAAAGGATGAAACAATCAAAGAGGCTGAAAGAGTGCCTGATGAAACTAAAATTCCAGAAACCTCTTCTTCTACTCCAATTCAAACATACACCTGAAAAAGAAAGTATCTTGCTGAAAAAAGCTAAGGGTAAAAGACCTATGGTGGAAGAAGAACCAATCAAAAAGACTAAAAGGATGATCCCCGCAGTCTTGCAGCCATTGCTGAATTTCTTGAAGAGGATGAAAGGGCTGAAGCTCAACTGAAAGCAATGACTGATTGTATTGATGTGGAAGAGGGAGAAATTGAAGAAGAATATACTCATGAGGATCAAATTGTCAAAGATATCCCTGTCAAAGAAAAATCAAATGTGCATGATATGATTGAGAAAGCGAAAACTGATGATTTGATGTCAAAAGCTTTATTTCTTATTGACCACGGCTATGATCCTGATGAGGTATTCAAGCTAACTTATGAGGGTATGATAGCAGAAGAAGAAAAAGTAAACAAGCTGCTTGACCCTATGGTTGAAGTAGAGTATGAGAAATCCTTGTCCCCCAAACCTTCAAAGACAAAGTCTGTCTTGAAATCCAAACCTGCTGAAACTTCACAGACTACCCTTCATGATCCATATAGCAAGTCTGATAAGGAGATGAAAGAATATTTGTCTTCCCAAGGACTTACAAGGAGAAAACTTGCTAATATGAAGACAAACTCTCTCAGGGCTGCTATACTTAGAGTAATCAATTAGAAGAAGGAAAGAATGAAAAAGATGGAGGAGGAGATTGTCAGTCAAGAGCCCAGAATAAGAGTATCTGCTCAAGACATGGAACTCACTCAAAAAGATCAAGACTATCTGGCACCTATTCTGCATAAATACCCTGAATGGTTTGCTGAACCATCTCAAGTTACTTTACAAGAAGGGTTAACCACATCAGAGCTAATAAGAGGTGTCTCCACTCCAAAAGGAAAAGTTGATAAGAAAATAATCGCCTGGAAGTATGATAGTTCATGGAACATGTTTATGGTGAAAAGGATCTCAGGGCTTGTTCAATTTTTCACTGAATACTCAGCACTAGTAAGTGCTCTGGAGATCCATGACTTAAAAGAACTAGCTCAATTGGAATTGATTAATCATACCGCTATGTTCAGAGGTTATGAGTTTGAAGATATTTTGAGAATGTTCAAAAGAACCAACAACTTCAATTCACTGAAAACCATTTGCATGAGAAAAGACAGATCTTTTGTAAACCCTCTTGACAAGAAGGAAAAGAAATCAGTAGAAGAGATGATCTTTCCTGAACTTAAAGTCAAACCCACAGAATAACTAAAAAGAAAAAGCATTGCTCGTACACATTCCTCACTGCCTATATCCAATGTGTATTATGATGAGAAATATTATGAATTAGTGATTGAAAGAAAATAGGGAGGAAAAGAGGGATCTGAAATTAGATTGTTTAGTGGATATGAGGTAGATTGCTAGATGAATCATATATCCACTACATCTATACAAGGGACTTTAGAGAAATAAGAACAGACTTGGGGAAACTGACATGTACTTCTTCCTCAAATGCATCAAACTTCTGAAGTTGGCTTATGACAGAATCAACAAAAAGAAGGAGATAAGGAAAAAGAAAAGGACTCCATTGTAGTTTGGCAACATTGTTAAACTAGAAGTTGATGTGGATGGTGCTTCTTATTCATAGAAATGGATTGTCTACTGTATCAATTTGGGAGCCCATCTCACTAAGGAAGATGCCAATCAATGCCATTCATGATATGAGTCAAATGAAGATACATGTGCTCAACAGGGAAAGATTGACCGATGCTAAAGAGTTCTCAAACATGATCAAAGCAGTCTTAGACCATTCATTCACTGATCCTTCATCAACAGCACTAGAACCAGCAGAATCCTCACAACCTAATCCACCCTCTGATCCTTGAAGTACATAGGTTGTATAATCCTTAGGGGGAGTATTGTTGGACCCTGAAAGGATCATACATGCCAATTCAAGTGGTGGATGGTTGCTCTGCTGGAATCCCTCATGTCCAAGAACAAATGCGGATCAAGACAAGTATCTGCTGAATAAGAAGAAAAATACAAGTGTTGGTCATCCGCATTTGTCAATGCGGATGACAAGTTAATGAATACGGATATACATTTGTTCATCCGCATTGACTAATGCGGATTACCAAAGAAATGCGGACAAATGTTTTGTTCATCCGCATTTACCAATGCGGATGACCAAACTTCAACGCGGTTGAAGAAATGCTGATGAAGTCAACTCATCCGCATTTGTCAATGCGGATGATCAACAGCCAATGCTGATGAAGACTTAGACTAGCTTTAATAAGGGTAGTTTAGTCTTTTGTAATGGCAACGTGTCTGCCTATAAATAGAATAGTATACTTCATACAAAAAAAGACTTTGGTCTGTAATTTGATTTGATTCTTAGTTCCTAGAATGTTCTGTTGAATGTTCTTGTAATCAATCAATCAAAGTATTCAATATATACAAACATATTTATGAGTATTATGTGTATTCATTGTTCATTGATTGTTTGATTCCGCCTCTCAATCTTTGACTCAATCACTATATTCGGTCCTTATTGATTCACATCAACTAAGATTATCTTTCTCAAATATTATCCAGTCAACATGCATTCATGCATTTCCAACCCTAAAATAAGTTAAAACAGGTAAAAGAGGGGTCCTAGGACTCACCTTTGCAGCTCTTGAGTATGGCTTCTTCCAAACTCATTTGCAAATTGAAGTCAACCGCCTAGAAACCCACTAAAAACATACCCGAACACATAAAAAAACACATAAGCATAAACCCGAGGACATAACCGGTAAGAACACCATAAAAACATGAATTCTTACCTTTAATTCGAATTCTTTCTAGTTCTTCCTTCAAAACCGAGAAGTTGCTCCTCCCAACTACTCTCTCTCTCAAAACCCGAAAATCAGTGGTGTATGTGACATATGGGCGGCCATACCACCTTTTATACCCACTTTTCAATTATTTTGTCCTTTTGGACACTTTTTACCCTTAGACTTGGTTTTATTCCTTTTCTTTCTTTTTCTTCACTTTATTCTTTCTTGTCTAAAAATAGCCTGGTGTTACAAATTCCGCTGCTTAAGCTTGTAAATTTATGTGTAATGTATTCAATGCTTTGAATGACCAACTATGAGGTCTCCGAGAACGGGGCCTTACTGTTTGAGTATTCACAAATGTTTATTTAAATAAACGGGAAGGGAACTAGTTATCATAAAACATTAAACAACAATAGTTCTCGCATGGATGATTATTTGCTTTCTTCCATAACAACATCGATTGCTATGGAGTTTTGACTCTCTTGCCTTGTAAACACACTCGTGAACGAATCTAATTAAATTCGATAATAATCATCATTACAATCACACTAATCAATCAAATATGGAACGTAGCATCTATGGTTTCAATTAAATACCAAAATCGAACACGAAAACAAATAAATGACCCTTGAAATCAATCCACTCCCACCAAAACTCATCGAAAACAATCCACAACCAACTTCGATCATTCTTGCCCCAAATTCAATTGAATCAATGAAAATGGAAACTATGGATATACACAATACCTTAGTGACAGTCTAAACAAGAAAAAGGTGCAAAGGATCAATAAACAACTCATATTCACTGAATAACAACCAATATTCGGATTATGCTAACGGAAAGAGAGTAATATGAAATCAAACGGAAACATGATTAGTTATCGATGAAAAAGACATCTAATCAAGTTAAGACGACCAAGTAATAAGAATTACTTGTATTTTAATCAAAATTATGCAACTACATATTGGTGCATTTAAGTCTTCACGAATGCTTAATTAATAAATGGGAAGAAAACTAGTTATAAAAAACAATAATCAATAATAGTTCTCAGTTTTGACTCTCTTGCCTTGTAAACAGACTTGTGAAGGAATCTATTTAAATTTGATAAAAATCATGATTGCAATCACACTAATCAATCACCAAGGGAACGTAGCATCTACTGTTTAAATAAAAAACTAACTCAAACAGGAAAACAAATAAATAACCCTTGAAATCATTCCACTCCCACCCAAAACTCATCGAAAACAATCGACAACAAACTTTGATCATTCTTGCCTAAAAAATCAACCTAATTAATCAAAATAGCGACTATGGAAATACACAATACTTTAGTAATAATCTAGACAAGAAAAATGTGCAAAGGATCAATCAACTACTCGTATTCACTCAATAACAATCGAGATTCAGATTACGCTAATAGAAAGAGAGAATCTGAATTCAAAGAAAACATGATAAGTGATCGATGAAAAAGACATCTAATCAAGTTAACACGACCAAGTAAATAAGAATTACTTGTATTTTAATCCAAATTATGCAACTAGATATTGGTATATTTGAGTGTTCACGAATGCTTAACTAAATAAACGGGAAAAAAACTAGTTATAATACAACATTAAACAACAATAGTTCATGCATGGATCGTTATTTGCTTTCCATAACAACCTCCATTGCTATTGAGTTTTGATTCTCATGCCTTGTAAATGCACTCGTGAACGAATATTAATTTGATAAAAATCATTATTGCAATCACACTAATCAATCACAAATGGAACGTAGGATCTACTATTTAAATCAAAAACCAATATCGAACACAAAATACTAAATAACCCTTGAAATCAATCCACTCCCACCCAAAACTCATCGAAAACAATCGACAACAAACTTTGATCATTCTTGCCTAAAATATCAACCTAATTAATCAAAATAGCGACTATGGAAATACACAATACTTTAGGAATAATCTAGAGAAGAAAAAATGGGAAAAGGATCAATCAACTACTCGTATTCACTCAATAACAATCGAGATTCAGATTATGCTAATAGAAAGAGAGAATCTGAATTCAAACGAAAACATGATAAGTGATCGATGAAAAAGACATCTAATCAAGTTAACACGACCAAGTAAATAATAATTACTTGTAATTTAATCCAAATTATGCAACTAGATATTGGTATATTTGAGTGTCCATGAATGCTTAACTAAATAAACGGGAAAAAAACTAGTTATAATAAAACATTAAACAACAATAGTTCATGCATGGATCGTTATTTGCTTTCCATAACAACCTCCATTGCTATTGAGCTTTGATTCTCATGCCTTGTAAATGCACTCGTGAACGAATATTAATTTGATAAAAATCATTATTACAATCACACTAATCAATCACAAATGGAACGTAGGATCTACTATTTAAATCAAAAACCAATATCGAACACAAAATACTAAATGTCCCTTGAAATCAATCCACTCACACCCAAAACTCATCGAAAACAATTCACAACCAACTTCGGTCATTTTTGCCTCATATATCAACCAAATCAATCAAAATGGCAACTATGGAAATACACAATACTTTAGTAACAATCTAGACAAGAAAAAAGGTGTAAATGATGAATAAACTATTCGTATAAACTCAATAACAATCGAGATTCACATTACGCTAACAGAAAGAGAGTAATATGAAATGAAATGGAAAAATGATTAGTGATCGACGAAAAAAACATCTAATCATGTTAACACGACCAAGTAAGTAAGAACTACTTGTATTTTGTGAAGTCGGCTGGATCGGTAAACATCCGAGCATGTTCTTGATGGAAGGATAAACAACCAAAACCAAAAGTCAAATCAATAAAACAAACTATCAAAGATTGGTTTCATTGATAAAACCTAATGATTACAAGCTCGTTACAATATAAGAATCAAGACTCTTGGAAAGGGGAGATCAAGCATGATTTCCCATCTTATCCGACAACCCTAGGCTCCGGGCAGACTCCCTCTCAAATCCTTTAACTCTCTACATATTGAAACTGGCATATATAGGCCTCGACCCATATTAGATGCGACTGGGCCCATTTGTGCGATTGGACCATGCGTATGGTTCAATTGTACCACTGTACCATGCGTATGGTTCAATTGTGCGACTGGAACATTCTTATGGTCCAGTCTTACAAATGCCCCAATCGCATCTCTCAGTCGCACGACTAGTCCATTAGCATGGCTCAGTCGTACGACTGAGTCTCATTCGCATATGCTCCTGCGAATGACCCAGTTTCATGTGTTTACAACATATCAGGTATATTACATTAAGCCTGGACTATTCGACAGGTGACACACACACTATATATGACTATAGATGCTCCAACATATTTTAATCCAAATTATGCAACTACATATTGGTCTATTTGACTATTCATGAATGCTTAACTAAATAAATGGGAAAGAAACAAGTTATAATAAAACATTAAACAACAATTGTTCTTGCATGGATGGTTAGTTGCTTTCCATAACAACCTCAATGTTATGGAGTTTTGACTCTCATGCCTTGTAAACACACTCGTGAACGAATATAGTCAAATGTAATGCCCCGTTTCTGGGACGCTTACAGCTCGTCAACCATTGCACATAAAACATACATTTACAATTATTTTAAATAAACATTCGCAGCGGAAACATTCAAAAATGGCATTTCATTTCATCATAAAAACTTTTGCAAAATAATGCATCGTTTGTCGGTTACAAAATTACATTGTTGTATTACATCACAAAAGCCTTAAATAAATGGATGCCATCCAAAAGAGCTGAGCAGCCGCCTCGTGCCATCCTCAGCAATGCTCACCTCCCAATTGGAAAATGCATAAAAGTCAGCGTTGTTGAGTGAGTTCTAGTTTATAATAAAACTTACTTTTCTTTCATAAACCATCCTTTCTCATAAAAACCTATTATACTTTACATTCGTTCGTGATCATACATAGTACGCTCATACAGATAATATCATTATTATCTTCGTCATTCTATCATTCATACTTTCATTCATTCATCATTACTTCCGTGAAATGTACATTACCCCGAACGTTGTGCACGAAGCGGGTAACTAGGCCTGAGGTCTTTCATAGACCTCAGTCATTATGCGCGAAGCTGACTCCAGTACCTAGGGTAAGTAAATTCACCATCTATATTTTCTCTTTCATTCTGGATCAATGTCATATGCTATACCCCGAACATTGTGCACGAAGCAGGTAACTAGGCCTGAGGTCTTTCATTGAACTCAAACATTGTGCACGAAGCTGGCTCCAATACCTAGGGCAAGCGACAAGGATCCCATACGTATGGTCAATCACGAAGATTAGACCCCAGTGTGCATCCTTCTGGGGTAGCTAACCCGCACGCAGTTGAGCTAACACCCTTCATTGGATGTGAACCTCCATACATTTGCTTGCAAGCCTCTGTTACATTCATTCATTCATTAATGCATGCATTCATTCATCATATCCCTTTTCATTATCTTTCACTTTACGTTACATAATACTTCGTTCATTCATTTGTTATCATAACACGTAAAGCCATAGGAAAGATAATCATACCACATCACAAGGAACATAAACATATCATTCATACATCATCATGTAGGGCATCATACATACATACATACATACATCATGCATAACCATGCAACATCATTATCATCATGCGTAACCATTAATCATAACACATTACATGCCTAACATACCATCTTTGACCTCAAAAGTCAACTTTCATAACCCCCGGGAACTTCTTAGTTCAAAGCCTACATTACACCTTTTTCTCCCAAAAAGTCAGAATTTTGTAAGTGTTCATCCGCATTTGCTATAGTCATCCGCATTTCCTACAATTCATCCGCATTTCCTACAATTCATCCGCATTGGCTATAGTTCATCCACATTTGCCATCCGCATTTGTCTAACTCATCCGTAATTGGTTTCCTTCATCTGCATTAACTCACTTTGCTCATCCACATTTCTATACTTAGTCAATGCTCATCCGCATTGACTCACTTCATCCGCATTGACTTACCTTGCTCATCCACATTTCCCAGACTTAGGCAAATGCTCATTCGCATTTCCTGCACTTAGTCAATGTTCATCCGCATTGACTTACCCATTGGTTAATGTTCATCAGCATTAACCCTTTTCATCCACTTTGGCAGATTTAAAGACTTATCAAGTGGGTCTAAAACATCATAATCAATTTCCATGCACCATTCATCAGGTTCTAAGCTTAAATCTTACCCTCTAAGCCTTAGAACACAATCATACATCATCAAGCATGAACATAGTCACACATCACATCATACCATCATCATACACACATTCAAACATACGGGTCCGAAACCCAGTTAAATAAAAACATACATTCATGCAGTTCTAGCCCCAAAATCAGTTAAAAACTAGTAAAAGAGGGGTCCTAGAACTCACCTTTGCTGCTCTTGAGTATGGCTTCCTCCAAACTCGTTTGCAAATTGAATTCAACCGCTTAGAACCCACTAAAAACCACATACCCAAACACATACAAACACACATAAGCATAAACCCGAGGATATGACCAGCTAAGAACACCATAAAAGCATGAATTCTTACCTTGAATTTGAATTCTTTCTTCTTGTTCTTCTGCAAAGCCGAGAATTTGCTGCTCCTAGCTACTCTCTCTCTCTCTAAAACCCGAAAATCAGTGTGTAGGTGACATATGGGCGACCATACCACCTTTTACACCCACTTTTCAAACATTTTGTCCTTTTGGACACTTTTTAACCCTAGACTTATTTCTTTTCCTTCTTTTCTTTACTTATTTTTTCTTTCTTTGACTTTAAAATAACCGGGTGTTACAAGTCCACCCCCCTTATATAGGTTTCGTCCTTGAAATCTGTTATTACTCAAAGAATTGAGGGTAATGCTGCCTCATCTCTTCTTCAGTCTCTCACGTAGACTCGGATCCCTTCCTGTGCTTCCATTGCACATGCACAAGGGGAACCACTTTATTCCTCAGCCTCTTTTCCTTTTGATCAATGATTTCCACCGGTTTCTCCACATAATTGAGCCGTTCGTCTACCTCGATATCCTCAAGTGGAACAATCGTGCCTTCATTGGCTAAGCACTTTCTTAGATGAGATACATAGAATGTCGGGTGAATTTCACTTAACTCGTCGGGTAACTCTAATCTATAGGCTACCTCTCCTACTCGAGCAATGATTCGGAAAGGGCCTATGTACCTCAGGCTCAACTTGCCCCGCTTTCGGAAACGAATAATACCCTTCCAAGGTGAGACCTTCAATATAACCCGGTCACCCACCTAGAACTCAATCGGTCTACGTCGTTTATCGGCATACGACTTCTGTCTATCTTTGGCTGCCTTCATGAAGGCTTTGATCTTCTCAAGCTTCTCAGTTGTAGCCTCAATTACCTTGACGCTCCCCAAATCCTTCTGACCAATATCACCCCAACAAACGGGTGTTCTGCACCTTCTACCGTATAGCATCTTGTATGGTGGCATACCAATGCTGGCATGATAGTTGTTGTTGTATGAGAATTCAGCTAACGGTAAGTGGTCATCCCAACTTCCCCCAAAATCAATAACACATGCCCCAAGCATGTCCTTCAACGTCTGAGTGGTCCTTTCTGACTGACCATCAGTTTGGGGATGATAAGCCGCACTAATATGTAACCTTGTCCCCATAGCATTGTGGAATTTCTTCCAGAATTTAGACATAAATCGGGTGTCACGATCAGACACAATGGACACCGGCACACCGTGATGAGTTACAACCTCCTTGATGAACAGGTCAGCCATCCTCTTGGATGAATATGTCTCGCGAATAGGTAGGAAGTGAGCACTCTTCGTTAAACGATCCACAATCACCCATATGGCATCATACCCTTTCGGAGTACGTGGAAGCTTCGTAATGAAATCCATAGTGATGTGCTCCCATTTCCATTCCAGTATATCCAAAGGTGTTGGATCAAGAAGAAGGCTGATGCAACCAAAACTATATCACTTAACTTATTTTGATGGTGCATTCAAAGGCTTCCCAAGCTCTTCATGGAACTTCCGAAGGTTGTAGAGTTCTTCCGAAGACAATGGAAAAGTCCAGCTTCCGAAGATAGAACTCTACTTCCGAAGAAAAATGCGTACTTTCTAAGTTCAAGACTTAGAAGAATAAAGTCAAGACCACTTCCGAAGTATGATGAAGAAATCTCCAAGTCTT
The DNA here is from genome assembly GCA_025506515.1 of Flaveria trinervia. NCBI lineage: Eukaryota > Viridiplantae > Streptophyta > Magnoliopsida > Asterales > Asteraceae > Flaveria > Flaveria trinervia. Next base: position 32,295,885 of record CM046457.1, read on the forward strand.
GGAAAAAGCAACCTCTTCTGAAGTATAAGTGGCTTCGGAAGTACTTAAGAACCATGTTGTTGACCATACTTTATTCCACTATTTACCTTTTCATGATAGTACAGTTGCCATCTTTAGTTGGTGACAAAAGGTAAGTCAGGGACATGTCCTCACAACCAAATCTCACATAAGACTTTATCCGAGATACCTTAATCTTTAGTCTTGTAGTATAGACTTTAGCTATAGGATTCCAGATGGTATCAAAGTATATCCGGCTGTAGATAGTATTATATATAGGTTCTCCTTGTAATTCATACAGACACAGACAATCTGCTAGTAAGAGTCTTTGTATTTTGAGTTGAGAATCAATATATAAAAGTATCTTGAAAATTATCTTTCTATGTTCTTAGTTACTTTTCATATTGTGATCAACTCTTCTTGATTCTTACCCGAGTGTGATTCTAGGTGAGTTTGAGAGAAAACATTCGTGTTTAAGTGACAAACACCGATCCTGCAAAAGATTTGATCTTCCCCTATGGATTTTGATGCTCGGCCTTCACTTGCAAGCAAGTAAGGCACTTACTCATATACTCCACCACGTCGCACTTCATACCCGGCCACCAATAATCTTTCTTCATGTCTTGGTACATCTTTGTGGCACTGGGATGGATAGAGTATTGGGTCTTGTGAGCTTCGTCCATAATATTTACCCGTAGATCCCCAAACGAGGAATCCACACACAACCGAATCGGGTTCTAAGACTGAGTGTGTTTTCACCCAATTCCCTAACCAGACCTCTCATTCTTTCAGAGTTAAGATGGTCTTCTTTTAGTGCCTCATCTTGAAACTCTTTGATTTGCTTCATCACATCAGGGGTCATGATCAGCTGATATGCTTTCCCTCAATCGGCTCGGGTCTATCCTGTTGGCTCAGGGCATCTGCCACCACATTGGCTTGCCTGGATGGTAGTGGATCTCACAATCATAGTATTTTATGAGCTCCAACCATCTCCTCTGCCTCATGTTTAGATCCTTTTGCTCGAAGAAGTACTTCAAGCTCTTGTGGTCAGTGAAAATGGTGCACTTCGTACCGTAAAGCTAGTGCCTCCAAATCTTTAGTGCAAAGACCACGGCCGCTAGCTCCAAGTCATGAGTAGGGTAGTTGACCTCATGAACCTTCAACTGTCGGGATGCATAGGCTATAACCTTCCCTCTCTGCATTAACATGCACCCCAATCCCGAGTAGGAAGCATCAGAATAAACCACCAGATCTTCGATCCATCGGGTAATGTCAGAATAGGAGCTTGAGTCAATCTCGCCTTCAATTCTTCGAATGCCTTCTCTTGAGCATGACCCCATACGAACTTCATATCTTTTCGGGTCAACTTGGTTAGTGGAGAAGCGATCTTGGAAAATTCTTGAATGAATCTTCTATAGTAGCCTGCCAAACCCAAGAAGCTACGTATCTCGGATGGTGTCTTCGGTGACTTCCATTGCATAACCGCCTCCACCTTTGCCAGGTGCACCATAATCCCATCGGGATTCACCACATGACCCAAGAACTGAACTTCGCGCAACTAGAATACGCACTTGGAGAATTGTTCATACAACTTCTCCCTTCTCAACATCTCCAGAACCTCCCGAATGTGACCGGCATGTTCCTTTTCGCTCTTCGAATAAATCAGGGTATCATCAATGAACACAATCACTGATTTATCCAACATCGGCCGACACACACAATTCATCACATCCATAAAAGTAGCCGGCGCGTTGGTCAAACCAAAATACATGACAAGAAACTCGTAATGACCATAGCACGTACGGAATGCTGTTTTAGGGATATCTTGCTCCTTCAACTTCAACTGATGGTAACCAGATCGAAGATCTATCCTTAAAAATCAACTGGCACCCTGGAGCTGATCAAAAAAATCATCAATTCTCGGTAAGGGGTATTGGTTCTTAACTGTTAACTTATTCAGCTCACGGTAGTCAATACACATCCTCATACTACCGTCCTTCTTCTTTACAAACAGGACCGGAGCACCCCAAGGGGAGATACTCAGTCTGATAAACCCCTTATCAAGCAGCTCTTGCAACTGCCCCATCAACTCTTTCATCTCTGTCGGGGCCAATCGATACGGTGCCTTGGCAACAGGTTGGGCACCTGGTATCAGATCAATCTGGAACTCGATCTCATGGTCAGGTGGCACTCCTGATAAATCTTCTGGGAACACGTCTGGAAAGTCACAAACCACGGTACATCGGATAGTTGTAGTGTTGGCGTATCCGCATCTTTTACAAAGGCCAAGTAGGCACTACATCTAAGCCTCATACACTTTCCCGCCACTACCATTGAAATCACCTTCGGAATCATAGTCACTCGATCACCATAAATCGTCACCGAACTACCGTCAGGCGTTGATAGCTGAATCATCTTCTTGCGACACACAATGTTCGCCTCGAAGTCTGCTAACCAATCCATCCAAGAACCAAATCGAACCCACCCAAGGTCATCACAAACGGTCATCCACCCCGAAACAAACATTCAACCCCCATTTACACTCGCCACCATGCTCCTTCCCACACTTGCCACACTTTTTCAACCCCGCACTTGATGTAACCACACGGAGGTCATCCACTCAAGCCTTCTTGTTACTCGTCGAGGCACCACCCCGACCAAACCTCTTCCCGTTCCAGTTTCTATCACCTCCACCCTTCCAACTACCTTCAGCCACCACCACCACACTCCTTTCGTCATATAAACTTCCTGCTAAATCCACCGCCGACCTAAACATGCTTGGTCGGGCGGAAATCATGTGCCTGCGAATGTCCGCTGGAAAACCCTCAATATACCTCTTGATCTTCCGAGATAGAGGTGTCACCTGATCCAGCACCAGACGTGCCATTTGATTGAACTTTGTGCTGTACTCTTGGTGTGTCATCGTTCCCGCCTCAAATTGCAAAAACTCCCTTTCAACCTTGTCCATTTCCCGGTGAGGACAAAACTCCTCAATCACCAACTTCTTCAGTTTGGACCATCTCATTCTTCCAATGTCCCTGCTGCCTTTAGCTTGGACAATATTGTCCCACCAGCATAGAGCTAAATCCACAAAAGAGTGGGTAGCGAACTTAACCCTATGGTCCTCTTCGCACTCGCTGATATCAAGTACAACCTCCATTTCCCTCACCCACTGGTGAGCAGCAGCAGCGGTGCCATTTCCATCAAAAGTAGGGGGCTTGCATCTCATAAACACCTCGTAGTTACAACCTCACACTGCCTCCCGCGCAGGCTCTGCTTCTTCCTCCTCCTCTTCATCATCAGAAGGAACCGTCTCAGTCTCAGGCTATCTTCTTTTGCCCGTAGGTCCACTCCTTTCCATTCTCTCCCCCTCTCTAACTGCCTTTATCACTTCGGTCACCATAGACGGTAGGATTGTCTGCATGACTTGATGCATTTCTTCCATAACTGCCTCTTTCACTAAGGCTCTTAGGTTAGCACTCTCATCTCTGCCCTCCAGATGAGGGGTTTCTGGTTCTTCATGAACCACCTTTTCGGCCCTAGTCCTTCCTCTCGTAACCCGTGGTTCAGCACCATGTCCACCACCACGCGAAGCTTTAGATGATCTACCACCGGCCATCCTCTAACTCACACTGAAAGATTTAAACACTAATACGGTCACTCAAGGAAACGGCTAAGTTTATGGCAAGTATAGTAAGTCCCTAATTATAGTGGCCAGTTATGATTAGCCACTTACTTTACTTTTCATGCCCCAAACATTACCTGTCCTCACTACATCAGTATTTAATCTACATACAACATATAACCACATACCATGCGCACATAAAACTAGTTATCTTTACGAAAATACCTGATGGCACGCAGCTACTCACATTGGCATCGCATTCCCTGTTCGTCCTATTCTCAGTTTAAGTTAAGGTTCATTTGAAAATTTATCCATTTCACTTAAACTTTAGCTCTGATACCAACTTGTAAGGCCCCATTTCCGGGACGCTTACAGCTGGTCAACCATTGCACATAAAACATCCACTTACATTTATTTTAAATAAACATTCGTAGCGGAAACATTCAAAAATGGCATTTCATTCATCATAAAAACTTTTGCAAAATAATGCATCGTTTGTCGGTTACAAAATTACATTGTTGTATTACATCACAAAAGCCTTATATAAATGGATGCCATCCAAAAGAGCTGAGCAGACGCCTCGTGCCATCCTCAGCAATGCTCACCTGCGAACCGAATAATGCATAAAAGTCAGCATTGCTGAGTGAGTTCTAGTTTATAATAAAACTTACTTTTCTTTCATGAAACCATCCTTTCTCATAAAAACCTATTGTACTTTACATTCGTTCGTGATCATACATAGTACATACATATAGATAATATCATTATTATCTTTGTCATTCTTTTGTTCATACTTTCATTCATTCATCATTACTTCCAGTGAAATGTACATTACCCCGAACATTATGCACAAAGCGGGTAACTGGGCCTGAGGTCTTTCATAGACCTCAATCATTGTGCGCAAAGCTGACTCCAGTACCTAGGGTAAGTACATTCACCATCTATCTTTTCTCTTTCATTCTGGATCAATGCCATATGCTATACCCCGAACATTGTGCACGAAGCGGGTAACTGGGCCTAAGGTCTTTCATAGACCTCGAACATTGTGCACGAAGCTGGCTCCAGTACCTAGGGCAAGCGACAAGGATCCCATATGTATGGTCAATCACAAAGATTAGACCCCAGTGTGCATCCTTCTGGGTTAGCTAACCCACACACAGTTGAGCTAACACCCTTCATTGGATGTCAACCTACATACATTTGCTTGTAAGCCTTTCTTACATTCATTCATTCATTAATGCATGCATTCATTCATCATGTTCCCTTTTCATTATCTTTCAGTTTACGTTACATTATACTTCGTTCATTCATTCGTTATCATAAGACGTAAAGCCATAGGAAAGATAATCATACAACATCACAAGGAACATAAACATATCATTCATACATCATCATGTAGGGCATCATACATACATACATCATGCATAACCATGCAACATCATTATCATCATGCATAACCATCAATCACAACACATTACATGCCCAACATACAATTTTCGACCTTAAAAGTCAAATTTCATAACCCCCGAGAACTTCCTAGGTCAAAGCCTACATACTCATTTTTCTCCCAAAAAGTCAGAATTTTCTAAGTGTTCATCCTCATTTGCTATAGTCATTCGCATTTCCTACAGTTCATCCGCATTGGCTATAGTTCATCCGCATTTGCCATCTGCATTTGCCTAAATCATCCGCATTTGGTTTCCTTCATCCGCATTAACTCACTTTGCTCATCCGCATTTCTATACTTAGTCAATGCTCATCCGCTTTGACTCACTTCATCCGCATTGACTTACCTTGCTCATCCACATTTCCCAGACTTAGGCAAATGCTCATCCGCATTTCCTGCACTTAGTCAATGTCGATCCGCATTGACTTATCCATTGGTTAATGATCATCCACATTTACTTCCAAACACTTAGGCAGATTTAAAGACTTATCAAGTGGGTCTAAAACATCATAATCAATTTCCATGCACCATTCATAAAGTTCTAAGCTTAAATTTTACCCTCTAAGCCTTAGAACATAATCATACATCATCAAGCATGAACATAGTCACACATCACATCATACCATCATCATACACACATTCAAGCATATGAGTCCGAAAGCCAGTTAAAAACACATACAGTCATGCATTTCCAGCCCCAAATTCAGTTAAAAACCAGTAAAAGAGGGGTCCTAGAACTCACCTTTGCAGCTCTTGAGTATGGCTTCCTCCAAACTCGTTTGCAAATTGAATTCAACCGCTTAGAACCCACTAAAACCAATATACCCAAACACATACAAACACACATAAGCATAAACCCGAGGATATGACCAGCTAAGAACACCATAAAAGCATGAATTCTTACCTTGAATTAGAATTCTTTATTCTTGCTCTTTTGCAAAGTCGAGAATTTGCTGCTCCCAACTACTCTCTCTCTCTGTAAAACCCGATAATCCGTGTGTAGGTGACATATGGGTGACCATACCACCTTTTACACCCACTTTTCAAACATTTTGTCCTTTTGGACACTTTTTACCCCTAGACTTGGGTTTTATTTCTTTTCCTTCTTTTCTTTACTTTTTTTTTCTTTCTTTGACTTTAAAATAACTGGGTGTTACATCAAATTTGATTAATATCATCATTGTAATCACACAAATCAATCACAAATGGAACATAACATCAACTATTTAAATCAAAAACTAATATGGAACATGAAAAGAAATAAATGATGCTTGAAATCAATCCACTCCCACCCAAAACTCATCAAAAACTATTCACAAGCCATGTAGATCATTCTAGCCCTAAAATCAACCAAAAAAATTAAAATGACAATAATGGAAATACATAATACTTTAGTAACAATCTGGACCAGGAAAAAGGAGCAAATGATTATTAAGCTACTCGTATTCACTCCAAAATAATCAAGATTCAGATTACGTTAATGGAAAGAGAGTTATCTGAAACTAAACGAAAACCTAATTAGTGATTGATGAAAAAGACATTTAATGAAGTTAACATTACCAATTAAGTAAGAATTACTTGTATTTTAATCCAAATTATGAACTAAATATTATGGTGTTTGAGTATTCATGAATGTTTATCTAAATAAACGGGAAAGGAACTAGTTATAATAAAACATTAAATAACAATAGTTCTCGCATGGATGATTATTTGCTTTCTTCCATAACAACATCCATTGTTATGGAGGTTTGACTATCTTTCCTTGTAAACACACTCGTGAACGAATCTAACTAAATTTGATAATAATCATCATTGCAATCACACTAATCAATCACATATGGAATGTACCATCTACTCTTTAAATCAAATACCAAAATCGAACACGGAAACCAACAAATGACCCTTGAAATCAATCCACTCCCACCCAAAACTCATCGAAAACAATCCACAACAAACTTTAATCATTCTTGCCCCACATTCAACTAAATCAATCAAAATGGAAACTATGGAAATACATAATACTTTAGTGACAATCTAAACAAGAAAAAGGTGCAACGGATCAATAAACAACTCATATTCATTGAATAACAATCAATATTCAAATTATGCTAATGGAAAGAGAGTAATATGAAATCACACGGAAACATGATTAGTGATCGATGAAAAAGACATCTAATCAAGTTAAGACGATGAAGTAAATAACAATTACTTGTATTATAATCAAAATTATGCAACTACATATTGGTGCATTTGAGTCTTCACGAATGCTTAATTAATAAATGTGAAAAGAACATGTTATAAAAAACATTAAACAATAATAGTTCTTAGTTTTGACTCTCTTCCCTTGTAAACACACTCGTGAAGCAATCTAATTAAATTTGATAAAAATCATCATTGCAATCACACTAATCAATCACCAACGGAACGTAGCATCTACTATTTAAATAAAAAATAAACTCGAACATGAAAACAAACAATGACCATTGAAATCAATCCACTCCCACCCAAAACTCATCGAAAACAATCCACAACAAACTTTGATCATTCTTCCCTAAAAAATCAACCTAATCAATCAAAATAGCGACTATGGAAATACACAATAATTTAGTAATAATCTAGATAGAAAAAAATGTGCAAAGGATTGTAACACCCGGTTATTTATTATTTTGAAGCCGATGAAGGAAGGAAAAAGAAATAAAGTCCAAAGTCGAGTGACCAAACTCGCAAACATGTAGAAAATTGGATGAGTGGGGGTATAAAAGGGGGAAGGCAGCCCACACCCTCCCCCACACTCACCATTTTCGGATTTGAGAGAAAAAAGGGAGAAAAGTGGTCTCAAGCTTGGTTCGGGTTGATTCAAGCTTAGAAATCGTGGTGTAGCGGGTCAAATCGAAGCTCTACTTCTCGGTGTTGCTTGTGTGAGTTCTAGGACCCCTCTTTTAAATGTTTTTGGTCGATTTTGGGGTGGAACACATGTGAAAACCTTTTTTTGTATGTGTGTGTTTGACCCATTTGTATGTGTTTGTGTGTGATGCGTTCGGAGTTTGTTTCTGGGCTTGTATGTGCTTGAATGGTGTTGTGGTATGCATCCCTAAGGTTTAGGATGGTTGATTTAAGGCTAGAATGGGTTTTGATGAGCTTGGAGGTCCAAAATGGCACAATAATGGAAATACATAATACTTTAGTAACAATCTAGACCAAGAAAAAGGAGCAAATGATTATTAAGCTACTCGTATTCACTCCAAAACAATCGAGATTCAGATTACGTTAATGGAAAGACAGTTATTTGAAATTAAACGAAAACTGGATTGGTGATTGATGAAAATGACATTTAATCAAGTTAACATTACTAATTAAGTAAGAATTACTTGTATTTCAATCCAAATTATGCAACTAAATATTAGGGCGTTTGAGTATTCACGAATGTTTACCTAAATAAACTAGAAAGGAACTAGTTATAATAAAACATTAAACAACAATAGTTCTCGCATGGATGATTATTTGCTTTCTTCCATAACAACAACCATTGCTATGGAGTTTTGACTCTCTTGCCTTGTAAACACGCTCGTGAACGAATCTAATTAAATTTGATAATAATCATCATTGCAGTGACACTAATTAATGCCATATGGAACGTAGCATCTACTGTTTAAATCGAAAACAAATAAATGAACCTTGAAATCAATCAACTCCCATCCAAAACTCATGGAAAACATTTCACAACCAACTTGGATCATACTTGCCCCAAATTCAACTGAATCAATCAAAATGGAAACTATGGAAATGCACAATACTTTAGTGACAATCTAGACAAGAAAAAGGTGCAAAGGATCAATAAATAACTCACATTCACTGAATAACAATCATAATTTAGATTATGCTAACGGAAAAAGAGTAATATGAAATCAAATGGAAACATGATTAGTGATCGATGAAAAAAGCATCTAATCAAGTTAACACGACCAAGTAAGTAAGAATGACTTGTATTTTAATCCAAATTATGCAACTACAAATTGGTGCATTTGAGTGTTCACGAACGCTTAACTGAATAAATGGGAAAGGAACAAGTTATAATAAAACATTGAACAACAATAGTTCTTGCATGGATGGTTAGTTGCTTTCCATAACAACCTCAATTGTTATGGATTATTGACTCTCATGCCTTGTAAACACACTGGTGAATGAGTATAGTCAAATTTAATTAAAATCATCATTGTAATCACACAAATCAATCACAAACAGAACATAACATCTACTATTTAAATAAAAAACCAATGTCGAACATGAAAAGAAATAAATGACCCTTGAAATCAATCTAGTCCCACACAAAACTCATCAGAAACAATTCACAACCAACGTCAATCATTCTTGCCCTAAAATCAACCGAATGTCAAAATGACAATAATGGAAATACATAGTACTTTATTAACAATCTAGACAAAAAAAAGGAGCAAATGATTATTAAGCTACTCGTATTCACTCAAAAACAATCGAGATTCAGATGCGTTAATGGAAAGAGAGTTATGTGAAACTAAATGAGAACATGATTTTGCTAATCTAAACAAGAATAACAATCAATAAACGGAAAGAGAGTAATATTAAATCAAAGGGAAACATGATTAGTGATTGATGAAAAAGACATCTAATCAAGTTAAGACGACCAAATAAATAAGAATTACTTGTATTTTAATCAAAATTATTCAACTACATATTGGTGCATTAGTCTAAGGCCCCGTTCGCGAGACGCTTACAGCTGGTAAATCACTACACATAAAACCTACATTTTCAGTTATTTTACAAAAATATTGCAGTAGAAACATTCAATAATGACATTTCATTCCATCATAAAAACTTCTGCAAAATAATACATCATTGATTAGTTACAAAATATATTGTTGCATTGCATCATAAAAGCATTATAAATGGATGCCATCCCAAAAGAACTAAGTAGCCATCTCGTGCCATCCTCAGTAATCATTACCTGCCAACTGGAAACACTTAAAAGTCAACGTTGCTCAGTGAGTTCTAGTTTTATAATAAAACATACTTTTCTTTCGTTAAAACTGTACTTTACATTCATGCGATCACACAACATATGTACACATAGATAATATCATTATTATCTTCATTCTTAGTTCTTTCTTTCAATTTTCATATCTTCTATACCAATACCATGTGCTACACCCGAAACTATATGGCTACTGGGCCGAAGTCTATAAATAGACAACTTTACATGGCACCGCAGTACTAGGGCTAAGCGGTAGAGGTTGTATACAAATGGTCGATCACAATGAATGACCCTGATATGCATCCTCTTGGGGTAGCGAACCCGCACACCGTTGGGCTAACACCTTTTAATGGTGTGTCCCTTCCATATATATGCTTGCAAGACTTTCATTACTTTTGGCATTTATTAATGCATGCATTCTTCCTTCATGTTCCTCTTTTGTTATCTTTCACTTTACGTTACATAATACTTTGGTTTTATTCATTAACATAACACATAAAGCCACAGGAAAGATAAACATACCCTATAATAAAGAACATAACATACACAGTCATCATCATATAGGGCAACATCATACATACATAACATACATCATGCGTAAACATGCAACATCATCATCATGCCCAACATTACCTCTAAGACCTCAAACATCATCTTACATGAACTTATAGGATCTTCCATGTCAAAACTTATAGCTACACTTTCCCTCGAAAGTCAGACATTAAACTATGTTTTTCCGTCGGGTACAACAACCCTATTTGGGCGTATGGGCACCGTTCAGTCGCATGGCCTCCGTGCGACTGAACATCATGTGAATGGACCAATGCAGATGAACACCCATGTGAATGAGCACCCAATCATGAATGGACTAATGTGAATGAACACTTATGTGAATGGAACCTCAGTCGCATGACTCCCCATGCGATTGACTCTCAGTCGTATGACCGGCAGGTGTATGGGCCTTAGTCGTACGTCTCAAATGCGATTGACCTTCAATCGCATCACTGGCATACGTATGGCCCCAGTCGCACGACTGGCATACCATTCGATCGCATAGCCCTAGCTGTGTAGAATGCAGCTCACCCCGAACCCAATCTGCCATTTCTGACCTCTAAGCTCATCTAAACCCATTCTAAGCTTAAATCAACCATCCTAAACCTTAGGAATGCATACCACAACACCATTCAAGCACACACAAGCTCAAAACCAAGACCCGAACGAATCATACACATCACACACAAACGGGTCAACACACACACCTCAAAAACCCGATTTTCATATGTGTTCCAGCCCTAAAATCGACCAAAAATGTTTAAAAGAGGGGTCCTAGAACTCACACCAACGACCACAATGAGAAGAGCTTTGATTCGTTGTAACACCTAGTTATTCATTTAAAAGAAGAATAATAAATGAAGAATAAAAGAAGGAAACATCAATAAACCCAAGTTGAGGGTTTAAAAATTTAAAAGGGGATAAAAGTACATAAAGTGGGTGTAAAGGAGGGCATGGCCACCCACCCTTTCTTCATATCACCTTTTCATTTGTTTAGAGAGAGAGACAGAAGAAAACTCTCGGTTTGAAGAAGAGGAAGAAGAGGCTGAATTCAAGGTAAGAATTTGAAGTTTCTAAGTGTTCATGATAGTTTTGTCTCTGGTCATGTGCTTATGTGCTTGTGCGTGTTCGTGTGTGTGTGTTTGGTGGTTTCTAGGTGTTTGAACTCATTTGCTAACGGGTTAGAAGGAAGATACATCCAAAGTTGCAGCAAGTGAGTTTCTAGACCTCGGTTTTACTTGCTTTAAACTCTCTTTGGGGCTGAAAATGTATTTAAATGATTTTACAATGTTTATGTATGTATACCCGTATGTATTATGCATGTGATGATGTTCCTTAGATGTTTATAGGTTGTTCATACTTAGAATAGCCTTGGTAAGCTTAGAACAATTAGGCTTGATGTTTGGGTTCAGAAATATCCTAGAAATATGTTGGGCAGAAGGTTCATGCGCCAAAATAAGGCTCATGCGACAGGAATTGCCTTAGAAATGTTTAAGTGTAACTCATGCGCTGTGAACAGTGGTTCATGCGCCTCGAATTTGTAATCGGACGACTAAGTGTAGGGCATGCGCCCCAATAGTGTCCATGCATCTGAATAACTCACGCGCCTAAGTATGCCCAACCGCCCAAACCCCCATGCACCTAAGTGTCCCTGCGTGTGAATGGACCATAGGCCCGAATAGTATCCATGTGTTTGAATAGCTCATGTGCCTAAGTGTTGAAACGGTTAAGTATTGGCTCATGCGCCTGCATAGTGATGAATGCCCAAACAGGGCTCATGCGCCAAATTGTGTCGAAGCGCCTAAACACCTAGAATTTATTACGAAATTTTGGGAGTCTGTGCTTTTAAGGTTTTGACCAATGTTTGAATAGGGCTTATAATGCTTGGTTTCATGCATGATTGTAATTGTTTTATGATTGTTCCATATATTATTGTTATTACTATTAGTGTATGTCTTTACGTGGTGTGGTTATTATTGTAACATAAAGTATTACTAATAATAATAAAGAGAAAGAGAAATGAAGAAGAGAAGTGGAACCTAATTTAAAATGTTAACAAGTCTTACAAGCTTATAGGAGGTGCATGACCATGTTGTCGTTAGCTCAGCCGTGATGTGGGTAAGCTACCCTATGATGCACACAAGGCCAGTCAATTGAGATTAGCGAACCTTTGTAGCGTACCCTAGGTGTCTAGGCCAGCCTTATATACAGTATTTAGATCCCCTTGAGGGAACAGAGGGCCCAACACCATTTCCCCCGCGCATATAGTTTAGGGTATTGCTCATTGGTCCACATAGACAGTGAAAGATAAAGATAAAAGAATACAGAGTAAACAAGGCATATAGTAAAAAGGGAAGCATTATCTGATTGTATAGTTAATTTGTGCTCACGTATAAAGAGATGAAGTTTTCACAAAAATAGTATTTTCATATATATACCTACAGAAAGTATTTTATTACTTTTAAAATTGGAACTCACTTAGCAACACTGACTTTTATACATTTTTAGTTGGCAGGTAATCATTGCTGATGATGGCACGAGGGTGAAGCTACTCGGCAGGGAAATACTGACATCCATTCATACTCGTTATTGTTGTTGTTTTGCAATGCAAAATAAACAATTCTTTTGTATTTGGTTAAACAATAGTGTATTGCTCAACAACAGTGTTTTTAATGAAATTAAATGAATGGCTTTTGTTAAAATGATTTCGCTCCTTAAGCTTGAAATTATAATGTTGAAGTATTTTAATGCTGTGGACCAACTGTGAGGTCTCCGGGAAGAGGCCTTACAACGTGGTATCAGAGCCAAAGTTAAGAGAATTGGGTTAAATAAATTTTAATAAGTAAACATAAACTGAAAATGGGACAATTGGAGGGATGTCAGCCCGAGTAGCTACGTGTCATCAGGTATGTCTTTTCTTAAAGTTAATAGGCATTATGTGCGTGTGCTATTTGATTTATGTGCTCTTATAGATTTAGATATGATTAAGTGAGGATAGGAAATGCTTGTGGTATGAAGAGTAAATAAGTGGCTAATCACAACTGGCCACTGTAATTAGGGACTTACTATACTTGACATAAACTGAGTTATTACCTTGAATGACCATGTTAGTTTGAATCTTGTAGCGTGTTAAAGGATGGCTGGACAGAAATCTTCCAAGACTCTAGAGGCAGAGGCCTTCCACGTGTGACTAGAAGTAGTGCTAAGGCTCCTGAGACGAACCATGAGAACCCTAAGGTCATGGCTGAAGTGAAGAGAATGGAATGCTAGCTTGAATGCCTCGCTAGGGAGGCGATAGCTGATGAAGAACACCAGGTCATGTAGACAGTCTTACCGTCTGTGGTGACTAAAATCATCAGGGCTGTGAGAAGCAAGGAAAGGAAGGAGAAGGAGAATAGAAAGGGATCAACGGGCAAGGGAAGCAAAAGGGAGGAGGAACAACCAGAGCCTAAGACTGTGTTGTCCGATGAACAGGAGGATGATGTAGTGGGGGTAGCGACCGGAGGGTGCAGTTATGGGGCGTTCCAAAGGTGTAAGCCCCCGACTTTTTATGGAAAGCAATGCTGCTACCGCTCACCGTTGGGTGAGAGAGATGGAGGCAGTCTTGGAGTTCAGTGTGTGCCGCGAGGACCAAAAGGTGAAGTTCGCGACTCACTCATTTCATTGATTCAGCATTGTGTTGGTGGGACAATATTGTCCAAGCTGAGGGTACCAGGGCCATTACAAGGATGAGGTGGGAGGAACTGAAGAAGTTGGGGTGAGAGGAATTCTGCCATCACAGGGAACTCGATAAAATCGAGAGAGGAGTTCTTGCAACTTGAAGCGGGAACCATGACCCACAGCAGTACACCACTAAATTCAACAGATGGCGAGGCTGGTGTCGGATCAGGTGATGCCGGTGTCAAGGAAGATCAAGAGGTACATCCAGGGACTGCGGCTGACATTCGCAAGCACCTGATTGCTGCTCAGCCAGGACCTTTTGATCGGTGGTGGATTTGGCGGGTAGATTGTATGATGAGCGAGAGGAGGCTATGGTGGAGGTGAAGAAGATGAGTGGGGATGGTAAGAACTGGAACGGAAGAGGTTTGGATGTGGTGGTTTCACTCCAACAACAAGAAGATGAAGGTGGACGACCGTGGGGTGTCGTCAAGATTAGGCTGAAAAGGTGGTAGATGTGAAGGGAGCATACCGGTGAGTGCAGGATGGAATAAATGTAGCTTTAGGTGTGCAAGCCTGGCCACATCGCTAGAGACTGTAGGGCGCGAAGTGCTATAATTGTGGCGGGGAGGGCCACGCGACCAAAGACTGTAAGAAGCTGAGGGCGAAGAGCTCTGGAGCTAGAAGAAGCCGGAGGAAGGAGGGCAGAGGCAAGTGCTAGAGCTTACACCATGACCCGGGAGGAAGCCAGAGCTGATCCCGATGTTGTGTCAGGTATGTTTCTAGTAAACCAAACTTGTGCTTTGTATTGTTTGATTCCGGTGCTAGTAGGATTTATTTCCACTACTTTCTGTGCTAAGTTGCCTATTAGTAGTAGAAATGTCAGTGAACCATTCGATGTAGAAACCGCTATTGGCAAGTCCACTAGAATTACTAATGTGATAGAGGACTGTGCTATAGAACTAGAAGGTCATAGGTTTGCTGCTAGGGTACACGTGATGCCCCTAGGTGGATTTGATGTAGTACTAGGGATGGACTGGTTAGCAACCTAGAAGCAAACATCGTATGTCGCAAGAAGATGATTCGATTAGTTGCGCATGAGGGAGTTGGTTACGATTTATGGAGATCGCGTTACTACAATCCGAAGGTGATTTCGATGGCGGTGGTAGGAAGTGCATGAAACGTGGATGTAGTGCCTACTTGGCCTACGTAAAAGATGTGGATGCGTCGGTACCGCAATTATCTGAGGTGCAGTGGTGTGCGACTTTCCGGACGTATTCCGGAAGACTTACCGGCGTGCCACCGGATCGCGAGATTGAGTTCCAAATTGATTTGATAGCCGGTGCTCAACCGTTGCCAAAGCACCATATCGATTAGCTCCGACTAAGATGAAGGAACTCATGAGCCAATTGCAGGAGTTAATGGATAAAGGATTCATTCGACCGAGTATCTCTCCATGGGGTGCTCCGGTATTTTGTAAAGAAAAGGACGGAAGTATGCGATGTGCATTGACTATCGAGAGCTGAACAAGTTGACGGTGAAGAATCGGTACCCGTTACCAAGATTGATGATTGTTTGACAGCTCCAAGGTGCCAGTTGGTTCTGACGATAGATCTACATCTGGCTACCATCAATTGAAGGTGAAGGAACAAGACATTCCTAAGACAGCTTTCCGTACGCGTTATGGACACTACAAGTTCCTCGTTATGTCTTTTGGTCTAACTAACGTGGGAGCTACCTTTATGGATTTGATGATCGAGTGTGCCGGCCGATTGGATAGATCATGATTGTGTTCATTGATGATATCATGATCTACTCGAAGAGCGAAGAAGAGCATGTCAGAACATTCAGGAGGTGTTGGAGACATTAAGAAGGGATAAGTATGCCAAATTATCCAAGTGCGCATTCTGGATGCGCGAAGTTCAATTCTTAGGTCACGTGGTAAATCTGATGGGATTATGGTAGACCCCACAAAGGTGGAGGCAGTGATGCAATGGAAGTCACGAAGATGCCATCCGAGATTCGTAGCTTCTTGGGTTTGGCAGGCTAATACAGAAGATTCATCCAAGACTTTTCCAAGATCGCTTCTCCACTAACCAAGTGACCCAGAAAGATGTGAAGTTTTATGGGGTCAAGCTCAAGAGAAGCATTCAAGGAGTTAAAGGCAATGTGAACAACTCCTGTCCTATCATTACCGAAGGAAGTGAGGATTTGGTGATCTATTCAGATGCTTCCTACTCGGGGGTTGGGGTGCGTGTTAATGCAGAGAGGGAAGGTTATAGCCTATGCATCCCAACAGTTGAAGGTTCGTGAGGTCAATTATCCCACTCATGATTGGAGCTAGCAGCGTGGTCTTTGCAATAAATGATTTGGAGGCACTAGCTGTACGGGATGAAGGCACCATTTTCATTGACAACAAAAGCTTGAAGTACTTCTATGAGTAGAAGGACCTGAACATGAGGCAGAGAAGATGGTTAGAGCTCATAAAAGATTATGATTGCGAGATCCACTACCATCCGGGCAAAGCCAACGTGGTGGCTAATGCCCTTAGCCGAAAAGAGAGGCCGAGCCAATTCAGGTGAAAGCATATCAACTGATCATGACCTCTAATGTGATGAAGCAAGTAAAGGAGTTACAAGATGAGGCACTAAAAGAAGATCATCTTAACTCGGAAAGGATGAGGGGTCTGGTTGGAGAATTGGGTGAAAACACACTTGGTGTTAAAACCCAATATGGACGGGTGTGGATTCCTCGTTTTGGGGATCTATGAGTGAAGGTTATGGACGAAGCCCACAAGACTCGATACTCCATTCATCTTGGTGCATGAAAATGTATCAAGATATGAAGAAAGATTATTGGTAGCCGGGTATAAAGCGCGATGTGGTGGGTATATGAATAGTGCCTACTTGCTTACAGGTGAAGGCCGAACATCAGAAGCCGTATGGAAGATCAAAGTGCCTTACTTGCTTATAGGTGAAGGAAGAAGAGGAAGCTCGTTGGTCTTGATTCTCTTTGATATCTTTCTTGACCCTGAGCTGAGGCAGAGGCAAGTGCATCTCCTCCTCATCATATCATCCTCCTGCCTGTCCTCTATCTTTTCTTCATCATCCCCTACATTATCACTCTCTTCATCTTCATCCTATCACATCCTCACCCTATCACCATCTCTCCTTTCCTCCTTTATCTTCAGAGGCTCATCTTTAGTTCCTTTGAGCTTAAGCATGATAGACTTTTTAGCATCCTCCAACTCCTCAATCTTCTTTGCTGATATGACTCTATGCTCTTAGAGTTGGGCAATCTCTTCGCTCTGAGCAGCCATTTGTTGTGCCTGCTGCTTAATCAGTTGAGCCTGCTAAGAGATCTGCTGGGACTGTGCAACTGTGAGATCTGCCAGCTGACGAATCTGTGCAGTCTTCTCGTCATTAGCTGCTAGCAGATGCATCATCATACGGTTCAGCGCTGATAGCTATTCCTCTACCCCAATGGGAGGTAGAGGTGATCCATATAGGTGGGTGGGATGTGATGATGGCCCGACTTGGTGGCTAGTGGTAATAGTGGTGGCAGTGGTGAAGATTGGGTTAGGTCTAGATGATAGTGGTGGTGATGTAGGTGTGAATGATATGGTGGTGGATAGGATATCTGTAGTGGTGGGTGTGTGTGGTGACAGTGGTAGGGGGTGTTGGAATGGTAGTGGTTGTTATGGAGGTGGCCATGGTGGTGGCTGTGGCTATAGAGGTGGTTATGGTGGTGGCTGAGGTGGTGATGTAGGTGTGTCTGCGCTTCTTTTTCTTCATGCTGTGGGGCTGAGCCATCCTTTTCTTCCTCGATCCTGTAGAGGAGAATGCTCCCCCTAGAACACGTCTTGATGGCTCTGGAGCATAGGTCGGGTCAGCAGCAGTCTCTCCCGATCCACTGGGGCGTTCACCAACCACCCGGAGTCCATGTTGTGTGGGAACGACTTTACTTCCCACAGTCCTAGTCAGTGGCTCCTCATCTGACTCCTCATCATCCTCACCACGTATAAAATCCTGGTGAAACACAGTCGACTCTGCAATATCTCCAGTGGGGACAGATACTGGATGTGTACTATCAGTCGTTGTGCCCCTCGGTGGAATGGGCATGGTATCTCCAGCATCCCCGCTATCATCATCATCAGAGTCATCGGAGGGTAGAGCAATCTGCTCAACATCAGAATCACTATCATCGTGGCGCCACTTCCTCCGAGCTGGCACCACATAGTCGTCATGGGCCAAATGCCCGAGCAGTCTCCTGACAAAGGGTTTCACCTGCTTCCATTTGTACACCTTCATCCGGCCTAAGGTGGTATCATCCATCACCTCAAGCACTACTGCATCTTCCTTCTCCTTCGGCAGGGAAGGGAGCTTCTGGTATATAATCATCTGCATGAATCAGGGGTACATGCAGAAGCCCTCCTTCCCTTTCCCCTCAATGTTCTCCACTAAGTAGGAGAAAATCATCCTGGAGAAGCTGAACGGATGGTTCAGCACCAATGCTACATAGGCGTTCTGCGTCTGATCTGACAACTCATCAAATCCTCCCTTCCCGGATGCTATGCACTTCAGCAGTACGTGAGCAAGGTACTTGAGCTAGGGACACAGGTTGCTCTTGTTGAGCACCCCTGCATTGATGTCCCTAGAGTACTTAGCTCGAAGAAAACATCCTCTAACAGTAGGGGGTGTAGTCTAGTAGGACAGTCAGCATCTTCCCCCAACTGCAGCACAATCCTAAGATCTTCCTCTGTGATCTCAATCGCCTCTCCAAAGATAGTACTCCTGATACAGTGAGGCTCAGAAGATTGGTCAACTACTGCGCTTCCAAGAAGGCCTGTTGTATAGATCGATGTGGAGTACATGGAGCAGATATAGCATGTGCAATTCTCGATCTCCTTAGAAAGGTGATAATGCCAGAAAAGTCTGAAGCATTTTTGGATGTCAGATCTAGATGAGCACATATGTTGTGCTTCGTACTCATTGTCCATCGACTTGCCATCTGTTACACAATGAAAGTAAACATTAGTATCCATTGGCTAAGAATGTCTCACTTGGACTTGAAAGCCTTCTTTTCTGTCATGCGAATGAGGTTGTGCGACTGAGATCAAGTCGTGCGAATTAGCAGTGCGACTGAACTCCAGTCATGCGAATTAACCCATACGTACGATGAGTGTGCTACTAGACTCATGCATATGTAAACTCATGTGGTTACACCAGTCGTGCGACTGACCTCATACGCATGGTTTAGTCGTGGGGTTTAGCTAGTCGCACACATCAGTCGTGCGACAGAAGTTCATCAACCTGTCCATTCGCATGTTGTTCTAACTGTTCAATTCAAATTCAATTTTTCACCAATTTTGAATTTTAGACTTCGTGCTCTTGTTCATTAGACTCACAATTCACTAAGAAAACACATTATAACATTTAATTGCACAATGGACTTAGTTTTATTAGTTTATTCGTCAATGTAAGTCTCGATTTCTTTTAGAATTCATATTCGTCAAATTGGTCTTAAATTGATGGATATTTTCATGGATTGCAACGTATGATACCTGTATAGTCAATAGAAATCGTCAGTAAACAACAAGCAATAGTCTTGAAGGCTCAAATGGTGATCAAACGAAATTTGGGCAGAGTAACATTAGTCGTGCGAATTAGGGCAAATTTGGGAGTGGTGAGTCTCTGCGACTGATTCTCCCTCTATTTATACTTAACCTAAACTCAATCGTACGACTGGGCTAATACACACATTTCATTTGGGCGGATGGGCCTCTGTCGTGCGATTGGTTCAGTTGGCCCCCTTCAGTCGTCCGACTGGAGTTCAGTGGTGTGACTTACTCATTCGTTCGCTCTTAAACATCCGACTGGGTTATTCGTATGGGCCATTTGGTTGAATGGTCCATACTCATGGTCCATTCGTACGAATAGCTCCCATTCGCATGATAAGTCCATACTCATGGTCCATTCGTGCGAATGGGTTATACCTATGAAATTTTCTGCATTTCTTACCATTTGCCATTTAAACCCTTTTTAAGCTTTAGAATCAACATTATACACATTTGATCATCTCAGACATGATCCTTTTATCTTGCAAAACTTTTAATCACCTCAGACATGATCATTTTAAACACTTTGTCACCTCAGACGTGACCCATTTATATTTTGAAAACACATGTGGTCACCTCAGACATGACCCTTTTAGGTGAATTAATCCCTTACTGAATTCCATGATGTAGTCCGACAACAAATAAATTGAAATAACTAAATAAATAGAAAATTAAACTAAAGTACAAAAATTAAACTTGTTTTTAAATTTTTGTCAAAGGTAAATCCTAAGATAGAAATCTACTACATTCATTTTTGGAATAGGCAGCTTCTATTTAGTTAGACCAAACCTGGACCAGATCAATTTTGGAATCATACAGGCAAGTCAAATCATTTGGAATTGTTATCAAAACAATTTGATGCTAACTTCCTGGTTTTCATCCAGAGTCGTTAGCAAATTTCGGAAATCATACTGGTACTATTAGATTCCCACATTGATTTGGACTTTGTATCCATGGTGATTGTCAGTATATTTGTCCTCTTAAATCCATACACAGACTTTTGACACAGATTGGTGATAGCTTAAGGTTTATTATTTCAACCAAAATTTGTGAATCCCACGCTTATATGATAATCAACATTCCTCAGGAGCTTTTGAGCGGTCTACGGGCATTTTGACAAGAAGAGACTATTCTTAGAGCTTTCAAAGAGAAGCCAATCCTCAGGTCAGTGCCATTGCACAGCAGGGAGGCGGCAAACAACAATGAATTCTAGAATATCTAGGTTATGCTTATCCTCAGGTTAGTGCCATCGCACAACAGAGAGGCACACAACCTATCTTCTTGTTAGAGCATTGTTAATTTCTTTAGCACATAATGCACCAACAACATAAGTTATTTGCTTGATAGCATTTGCTTTTGTTTTCGTGCTTTGCTCTATTTATGGTCATCCGCACACATTTGTGGCGTTTACATGCTCGTTAACCTTATTGAATATTGTTGATTGTGTTAACCAGTGATAAGATGGGAGTCCACAGTCAGTTGAACAACTTAATTTGATCTTGAGATCACTAGTCAGGTCTAATCATCTATTGTGTTGAATCTACCGACATATCATATGTGGTGTAGCAACCTCTAGGTCTACTTTCATTGTGTTACCTTAGTAGATACCAGTTTTTCTATCATATTTCCTTTTATATTGCTCAGACTACATAGACTTAGACTTTGAATTTTGCATCTTTTCTAAGTTAAATATTAAAGTCCCTCTTGATTTGTTCCTGTGTACTATCATTTTCCAAAGTATTTGAATCGGTATCACAGATACGATCTACATTCTGTCAGCTAGCCTCTCCTTCTCCTTCTCCAATTATTTTTTTTAGAATGTTACTGGCTGACCTATTCCCCCCCCTAAAATTCTAAAATCATAACCGATTTACATATTTTAGGATTTTAATAGACAGCTAAATAACATGAATTTAAATTAAAACAAAATAGAATAAATAAAGAAAATAAAAAAGAAAAATAGACTAAACTGTATCGGACTACACATGATCATCATCAGGAATAACATCACTTTTCTTTTTAACGTCGTTGACCTCTAACAGATATAGAAAACGTGGTTTGTCAAAAGCTTTTGTATAGAGGTCAGCGCGTTGAAAATACGTATTTATTTTTACCACATCGATTAAATTCTTTTCAAAGCAGTCCCGTAAAAAATGATATTTTACACCGATGTGTTTGGTCTTAGGATGTTGTACTGGATTTTTAGTTACTGCAATTGTAGCAGAGTTATCAACATAAATAGGAGTAGAAGTGAAATTTAAACCATAGTCCTGCATTTACTATTGAATCCAAATGATTTGAGAACAACAACTTGCAGCTGCAATGTATTCGGCTTCACAGGTTGACAACGCAACCGAGGTCTGCTTCTTACACTGCCAGGTCACTAATCTCCTCCCAAAGAATTGACACCCTGCTGATGTAGACTTGTACTTCATCTTGCTGCCCCCGTAATGCGAGTCACTATATGCCGTGAGCTCAAAGTCATCATCATGAGGATACCACAACCCAAATGTGGGTGTGCCCTTCAGATAACAAAATATCCTCTTGACCCCGATGAGATGGTTAACCTTTGGCTTAGCCTGATATCTAGAACATAGACATGTAGCATACATGATATCAGGTCTAGAGGCAGTAAGGTACATGAGAGATCCAATCATTCCTCGGTACATTGTTGCATCTACCAGATCTCCATTTTCATTAGGTGCTATATCATATTTTGTAGCAAGTGGAGTTCCAGCTGCAGAAGCATTCTCCATGTCAAACTGACTGCGAATGTCTCCCACATACTTGGTCTAATGTAGAAAAATCCCTTGGGGTGTCTGCTCCACCTGTAACCCGAGAAAGAATTTCATTTCCTCCATGGCACTCATCTCAAACTCTGCCTTCATTACTGCTTCAAATTCTTTGCATAACTCTTCGTTCTTTGAACCGAAGATTATGTCATCGACATAGATCTGTACTAGCAGTAAGTCTCCATCCTTTTCTGTGATAAATAGTGTGCAGTCAATGACTCCCCTGCGAAATCTGTGTTTCACAAGATGAGTCGAGAGTTTCTCATACTAGGCCCTTGGAGCTTGATGAAGCCCGTATAAGGCCTTCTCTAGTTTGTAAACTCTGTCCCGATGATAAGGATCTTCAAATCCCTCGGGTTGACTGACAAAAACTGTCTCTCGAATTTCACCATGAAGGAATGCACTCTTCACATCTAATTGATAGACTTTGATCTTCATATAAGATGCATAGGCAAGGAAGATGAGGATGGCTTCCATGCTGCCACGGGTGCAAACACTTCATTATAATCAATCCCCTCGACTTGTCGAAATCCCTGCACTACCAGTCGAGCTTTGATCCTGATAATGACACCTTGGTCATCCTTCTTGCATTTCAAGACCCATTTGGTGCCAATGACCTTAGCACCTTTAGGTCTATCTACCAGTGTCCATACACCTAACTTCTTCAATTGAAGGAGTTCCTCTTGCATGGAACTCACCCATGCCTCATCATTCAGTGCTTGACTGACGTATTTTGGCTCAACTGCAAGACAAAACACCGATAAGCACCATCATGAATGTATCCTTTTTCCATTACCGAGGCATAATCAGCCGAGTACAGCTAATTTCTGGTCTGCACTCCTGATCTGACATCCCCAATGACATTGTCTAGGAGGTGATAGACATTTAGACATGATCCTGGAGTGGTAGAAACAACTACCTCAGAGCCAAGATTATGAATATTTGGTTCTGCATCTGAGGTAGAAGGAGTTTGAGGTTCCGAAGTCGAAGAGGCATCACTGTTAGTTGTTTGTGGACATGCAGGAATTGGAACCTGTCTCTCCTGATTGTTCTGGTCATCTTCTTCAGCTTCATCTTTTGAGGAGGAGTCACTGTCTTCTATTGCTCCACCTGAGTGATGAGATGATTCTCCCTATGAGCTCGATGATGTTGGATCAAGATATGGTGTATTCAAGATATCATACATCATTCGTGTAGCTAACTCGTCAACAGAAGGAGAGATAGGGATGTTGAAGAACTTGAAGAATCCATCATAGTCCAAAAACTAAGCGGGTCCTTTTCCAGTAGGTGGTGTGGTATATCTCTTAACATCAATATTACACCACACTTCTACTAAACCCGTTGAGCTGTTGTAAACTCTCTTGTTTGGTATGTTGTATCCTAGGAAGATCCCTTCATCAGCCTTCTCGCTGATTTTTCCTTCTTGAGTCTTCTTCAGAAGTGTGCACGGCACGCCAAATGGTTTGAGATACTCCATATTAGGTTTACGTCGTTGTAGTAACTCGTAACTTGTCTTGCTATGGCGCTTGACTACCAGAACTCGATTTAATGTATAACATGCATTTTCCACATCCTCATTCCAGAATTGGATAGGCAGTTTTGAGTCTTCTAGCATTGTCGGTGTTATCTCTATCAAGCTTCTATTCTTCCTCTCAGCAACACCATTCATCTGAGGCGTGTATGGAAAAGTGAATGGTGCACAATTCCCTTTTCCTTGCAGTAAGCCTCCATCCACAGATTCTTGAATTCAGTTCGTTGTCTGAGCGTACCTGTCTCACCTTCAGCTTGTAGAGAGATTCCAGTGTGGTTACTAATTCCTTGAATGACTCAAATGTTTCTGACTTGGACTTCATAAACATTACCCAAGAGAATCTTGAGTAGTCATCAGCAACCACATAACAGTACAAGTCACCTACAATGCTCTTTGTACTGACTGGACCAAACAGATCCATGTGAAGAAGTTCAAGAGGAAGCTCGATAGAATGAACTTTCTTTTCCTTATGAGACTTCTTCATCTGTTTACCTTTCTTGCGTGCTACACAGAAATCCGGAAGTTGGAAATTTTTTATGTTAACACCTCTCACTAGATCCTTCCGAATCAAGTGATTCATCTTCCGTTGATTAATGTGTCCCATTCTCCTATGCCAGGAAATGGAGTCATTCTCAGTAGCTTTTGATAGGAAGCACTGAACTTCATGATCTGTTATAGAAACCGTTGAGAGATCCAAAACATAAAGGTCTTTATATCTTGAAGCAGTCATTAGAACTTGGTCCTCTGGGATAACGTAGTCTTTCATTAGTACGTAACACTTCTTGTTGTCGAAGATGACTTTAAATCCCTTATCACATATTTGGGAAACAGAAAGTAAGTTATTTTGTAGTTGTTGAACGTAGTTCACCTTATCAAACTTAACTTTCTGATTTCCAACCTCTCCCTGAGCTGTGATATAACCTCCTTTGTTACCAGCAAACGAGACATGCCTGCCTTTTATTTTGTTTGAAGTTTGATAAAAGAGCCCTGTTTCCTGTCATGTGCCTGGATGCTCCGCTATCTACAATCCACGTGTTGGTTTCAGCACTTTAGCGAACCCCCTGCACATACAATTCAAAGCATCAGTTTAGGTTAGGAACCCAAGCCTTTACAGGCTTGGGTTTCCCACAGGCATCACACAACATGAATTCAACCCATTGACCCTTAAAAGGTGAGGGTAGCTCAGGTGCCTTCTTGTCATCATTATCAGACACAGAGGATGACTTTTCTTTCCATAAGCCAGATTTGTGTAAGGCTTGTTTGTGATAAACAGACGACTGGCTAAAGGGTTGAACTTTGGGTTCACTAGTTCTTCTAGGTGGAGTTAAAGAACTCCTCTTAGAAGACCTAGGTTTAATGTTCTGAAGTTCAATTTTCTTCTTAGGTGTCTGAAAGTAATGACAAAACGAAACAATGTGTCCACACTCTCCACAGTTGTAGCATGACCTACAATCAACTTTATGATTAAACTTTTGTTGTGGAGATGTGTGTGACATCCTAGTGACATCATTTTGTTTGGGTTTTGATTCTACTTCTTTTGATGTATGCTCTTGTTTAACAAACTTAACTGTTTTGACATTCTTAACACTTTTCCATTTGGTTAACTGGACTTTGACATGAGACTTGTGAAAGGTTAATATTAACAGTCTTTTTAGGTTTAGATTTGGCTTTGTTTAACCCTGACTTTATATTAGCCTTTTCAAGTTCTTTTTCTAGATTAACACATGGCATTTTACCCTTTGCCTTTGAAGTGGCCTCCTTTTGTTTTGTTCTAGATTCAATTGAAGAACATGAGGAATTTGGATCACATACAAGAGGAGTAGACACCACATGATCCTTGATGGGATTGTTATTTATTGGTTTACACTTAGTGTTCATCAAAGTCTCAGGTGGTGGGGGAACCACTTTATAACCCAACCCTCCCTATTCTTACGCTCTCTCACTAAGTGTTGGACAATATGAGATGAACTTGTCCAACTATGCAGTTTTTGCTTTAAAGAGTTGACTTCTTCTACTAAAACTGATTTTTGTTTCTTAGTGTCTTCTAGGGAGTTAAGATAGCACCTATTGTCATTAGCTTGATTAAATGCTACTACTTTAGTTTTCCTAAGATGTTTATTCAAAATGTCTATCTTTTCTTTGTAACTATGCTTATTTGTTTTAAAACTCTATGTCAGGATCAGTGATCACAAGTTTGATGTAATGGAGCGTAGCACAACGGAATAAGAACAAGAATTAGACAAATTGTAGCAAGAATTTGATACTCGTATGCATTAAGAACAAATACGGTTATAACGAGAGAATATATTTCTGTAACAAGGATGTTTCAATAATATCGAATATTTCTGATCAAATCATTCGTTTATTACATTAGGTTGACACTCCATATATAGAGTGCAATCGCTGCTGTTATCACGGGTAAGTGACAACTAGCAGATCTATTACAAAAATAACTAACTCTTAACAAACTACTGAAATGTTCACAACTACTGAGAACATATCAGAGTGTTAAGTACAAAATAAGAAACTACTGATAAGAAACTACTGAAACTACAACGACTGAAGAACAAGCTCTTCAGTCGTTTTACAAAACTACTGATAAATATAAAACTACTGATGAACACAACAACTGAAGAAGTATTCTTCAGCTGTTGTGTCAAACTATCGAAGAGATAAGACATAAAACTACTGAAAGGTAAACCGTCACAACTACTGAAGAAGACCTCTTCAGCTGTTGTAACAACGTCTGATACTTTGGTCTTCAGCACTTGTGTCTTCAGACTTTGTCTTCAGCACTTGTCTTCAGACTTTGTCTTCAGCACTTGTGTCTTCAGACTTTGTCTTCAGCACTTGTCTTCAGACTTTGTCTTCGGCACTTGTCTTCAGACTTTGTCTTCGGCACTTGTCTTCAGACTTTGTAATCAGCTGTTGTCTTCAGATGTTGTGGTCTTCAATAGTTGTTGTGACGTCTATGGGACTTCAAGGTTTTTCTGATCCGGCTCATTGGTTCTTTTGGTCCAACAAACTTCCCCTGAACCAATGCAGCAAAACCTTTAACTTTATTGAGGTCCCACTTATTGTTGGCAGAATGGTTAGTCTTTTTCCTTCTTGATCAGTTGAGAAGATGACCCATATAAGCACTGGCCTGGAAATGAGTCTCTGATGATTTGGTTGCCAATGTATGGATGGGAGCTCTGTATTGGGGAATTGGACACTGAGCTGTTCCCCATCCATGAGATTCACTTCCCATGTATAAGCCTGTAGGATTCTCTGGTGTATGCTCTGAGAAACATAATTTGTTCTTCCATGGTCAGGTTCTCGGCTTCACCATCAAACAATCCTTCACGCCATACAGCTTTGAGATGTACATGGCTTGTTTACCATTTTTAGCTTAACTGTTGTAATATGTCTGTATGCAAACTCATCAGGATGAGTCCCTTCAAGTAACAGACTGAGCTCATTTTGTTTGAAGTTCTCAAGCCTCTTATAGACTAACCCCTTTTTAATAATTTGTTCTCTAACATCTTTTGGGGTGGTTGTTTAGTCTCATAGGCCTTCTTGAAATCTTCTACAATCTCCGAGGGTGATACTACAAGGACCACTGTGATCTCTTCATCTACGATCCTTTTTACTTGGCCCTTGTATCTCGAAGGAATGTCTTTCTTTACAATCCTGTGAGCCACCCTAGGATCAGGCCATACTCTCACCTTTTCCTTCTGATATTGAAATGTGTTGGCAAGGGTGTACAACCTCAGAGCTTCTTTCTTCATACTTATTATTGATGACGAAGCAGCATAAGTTTTGTCCATGCTTTTCAACATTTCATCATCATGAAGCCTTTGCTGCTGTTCTTCATCAATCTTTACTCTCACAGCTTCCATCTGTGAGGTGGGAGTGATGGGCATGGGTTTGGCTTTAGCCAATGTTAGGACTGCAGACAGAGGCAGCCTATCTTCTTCCACATCATCCTTTTCTTCTTCTTCTTCTAGCCTCAACACCCTTCTCTTCTTCTTCTTAGGTGCATCATCGGCTGTTGGTTAGAGGGTAAGGGAGTTGGTTTTGTGGGTTGTGGTTGGGGGTTTTTTGGAGAGGGAATGTTGATAGGCTGAGTTAGCATTTTGGAGGTGAGTGTTGCTTTTGAGTATTGGCTAGCTCAGTCCTGCTCCCTGCTCCTGCTTCATTCAAAGCTTCGACTACTAACCCCTTAGTGTATGCCTCAGACGAACAGATCTTGGAGGTTATGGCCAAGATGTTGTCCCTGGTCCATGATTTTACTTTGATCAATGATCTCCCAAGGTATTTGCTGATAAATCTGATCATGATCTCAAGTCTCTCTCTATCCATAGTGCTGTAGCTGGCCCATCTTTGTTGGATCTCTTCGATCTCTAATCTTCTTATTTCAGAATCCAGCTTTTCAGTGTCGAAACCTTTCCTAAACAGCTGATCAATGATATTGTCCATTGATCTGCTGTGTTCAGCATCAGCCTCTTTAACCATTTCGTTCAAGTTCTTCTCTTTCTCAGCACTCTTCTTTTTCTTGTATGTGACATGAAAATCTTTTTGACTTTCATGTACTTTTTCACTTTCAGCTCCCTTCTCAATCACATTCTCCTTCTCTTTTTCGGCCTCATACACACAATCCTTCTCTTTTTCCACCTCTTTATCTTTCTCTTTCTCTCTCTCCTTCTCCATCCTCTTTCTTTTAGCTTTCACTGCTGAACTCTCCCCCTTTTTGGGTGCATTGGTTGCAAGGGATTGAGTAGCAGAAAGTTGTTGGCTCAGTACATCCTCCACCAAAGGTTGTAAGACAGTAGAAAGTCCCTCATCAACAGTTTTGATAACAAATTCGGTTAGCTGTGGTGTGATGAGAGATAGGGGATTTTGAGGGATATCATCCATTTGCTCAGGGGGGTTTTGGTCCTGAGAAATGGTGCCAGAAACAAAGGCAGGTGGCTGAGAATTTTGTAGTGGCTGTGTGTAAGGGACCTTCAGAGGAAGGTGCCATCTGTTGGGTGAATGTGGTGGCAGATGGTCTTTCTCCTTGAGAGAGTTGGCAAGTAGTTTTTGCAGCCTACTGACTTCCTCCTCTAGGATTGTGTTCTGGGCAAGAACATCATAAAAGAAGCCCAGATCATCATCAGCAGATGCTGAATCACCTGACCTCTGCTTGTAGCAGGATGTACATGCACTCGGTGTAGACCAGTTGTAGCATGTGCCCCTTTGTCTTGGAACTGGGGACTTCCAGCCTCAGGACTTTGTCCTTCATCAGCTGTTGCCTCTGGTGAGGTCTTAGGAATGTTACCAGCCTCAGTCTGATCATATGTTGATTCAGAAGAGGTGGCAGCCTCACCAGATGTTTTGGTCTCCATATCCACACCAGGAGATAGAACATTTAAACCCCGGTGTTGTGGTTTGTCAGAAGCATGGTGATCCTCGTCCTCAATAGCTGTGGTTCTCCCTTTGTTGGTGGTTGTTAGGAGGAGGAGAGGCATGCAGCTGAGTCAGCACGTTTGCAATGATAAGGGTGGGACTTTGGGGGGCGGTTGCATGGAGAGATGGGGTAAAAGCAGTGTGCACCTGGGGAGAATGTGCTCTTCAATGGCAATCTCCTCAAATGAGGAAGATCCCATTTGTGGGTACCCCTTCTGTGGTTGGTGCAGGCTCCTTTTGAGAGGAATCCGCGGTGCTTTGGCTGGGGAGAGTCCTTATATCCACTAGGGGGTTATAACAAGTGGATATAGCCTGCGTTTGTGTTGCAGGGGCATCCTCAGGGGACTCATTTCCCTGAGTAGCCTTTTTGGGTCTTCTTTTTAGTGGGTTTTGGTGGGGACTTTTGATTTGGAGGTGGTGGCTAGGTTTTCAGCTACGTGGGTTGCGCAGCTTGGCAGCCATTTTGAGTGATTGGTCAGAGTTATGCAAGGAGTATACTTCAGCCATACAGCCATAGCAGGGACTCCCAGGCCAACAAGTCCCTCAGCTTGAAGCTGGTTTTCAATTATGGCATTATGAACCGAGGATATAATATCCAACGGTTAGCAGTTTGTTTTTGAGCCATATCCTTGAGCTCTAAAAATAGTATTTCAAAAAAATTTAAAGGTTGTTGCTCAAGGTGGAGTACTATTACGTGTTGCCACCTTGTGGACATTTGATCCCATGAAGGTCTTGGAGGCAAGGCATACATTTACCATATGAAATATGAGACATTCGGCATCTGGGAAATGTTTCTTCAGTAAGGTAGATGCACTCAAGTCAACCTGGTATCCATGGTGGGCAAATGATTGATCTGTTGTGCCCTTTGGATAACCAGTTGGGAAAGTGGCATCATCCAGATTAAGGGTTTGACGAAGAGTGTCTGGAGTGATGACCACTTTTTGGCCATGGACAAACGATTGAAGAGACTCTGTGTCGTTCTCCTCAGAGACCAGAGTGACGTTTGTCCAGAAGTGGTAAGGGATGCGGCATATATGTGGGATTTACCAGAAACACCGTTTTGTAGGGTGATTGAACGAGTAAATCAATGGCGTTTTGAAACTTGGTCCAGTATGGCGATTTGGTGGATGTGTGACACAGTTGTGTCGTGGTTTTAGTTGCATGGTCGCCATTGATGAAGAGAGGGTAGAGAGTTTTTGAACGTTAGGTTTGAGAAGAGAAGATAAACTCTGAAGGTGGGATAAGGTCTTTAAGGGTCGGGATAGATATCGACTGAGGGTTTTGGTGTGAGTCATCAGTTGTTGAAACTACTGATGACGTCGTATTAACCGTGAGACGTTGAAACAACTGAAATCTCGGATTTAGTCATCAGTAGTTATAAAAACTACTACTTCAGGTGATGAAACAACTGAAGACTTGGTATCAGTCATCAGTAGTTGTGAAACTACTGAAGACAGTGGTTTTGTCAGCAGTTGTTGTAAACAGCTGAAGACTTGGTGTTAGTCTTCAGTAGTTGTAAACTTCTGAAGACATGGTTTTGGCTTCAGTGTTTTGAAACAGCAGTTGCAGAAACAACTGAAGAGAAATTACTCATCAGCTGTTTTCGTCAATTCTTAGCTTTTCAGCTGTTTCATACTGTCCTCAACACTTACTCATCAGACTTTGCATCTGCTTTTCAGGTGTTTGATAGGACGTCAGTACTTATCTATTTGTACTGATTTTAGTAGTTGTAGCTACATCAGTAGTTTAGAACAGATAAGTACTTCAGTACTTATGAGGCATTTAGCCTTCAGTAGTTATAAAAACTACTGAGGGTGAAAGAACTCATCAGTACTTATATGTGACATGGTTACCAATGACCACCAGTACTTATTACTGAGATCATCAATAGTTGTCACCTTATTCTAGCTGCAGCATACCAAGCCTTAACACCAGGTTATGGAAAGTTGAACTATCCAAAGGCTTAATAAAAATGTCTACAAGCTCATCAGCACTAGGCACAAACATGGGATTAATTAGACCCTTTTCAAATCAATCTCTTATAAAATGATGTCTAATTTCTATATGTTTGGTCCTAGAGTGCTGGACTGGATTTTTAACAATGCAAAGAGCTGAAGCACTATTCATTAATAATGGAGTCTTAGTCTCTGTAATGCCATAGTCCAAAAGTTGGTTCTGAAGCCAGAGTACTTGGGATGTACAACTTGCAGCAGCAATGTACTCGGCTTCAGCAGTGGATGTAGCAACAGATGTTTGTTTCTTAATCTGCCAAGAAATCAAACAGTTGCCTAGGAATTGACATCCACCAGAAGTTGATTTCCTGGTCAACTTACACCCTGCATAGTCACTATCGGAGAAAGCAACTAATTTACAAGAGTGCCCAGTGGAATACCATAAACCTAGAGATTGTGTACCTTGCAAATATCTAAAGATCCTCTTGACTGCAATCAGATGAGACTCTTTAGGTGCAGCCTGAAATCTAGCACACACACATGTAGCAAACATAATATCTGGTCTAGAAGCTGTTAAATACATCAAGGACCCAATCATACATCTATAAAGTGTTTCATCAACCACTTTACCTTTCTGATCTGTATCCAGTTGTGTGGTGCTGCACATGGGGGTAGAACAGGGCTTACATTTTGTAAATCAAACTTTTCCAAAAGATCTTTTGTGTATTTGGACTGATGAATGAAAATTCCATCAGCCTTTTATTTGATTTGCAAACCCAGAAAGAACTGTAATTCTCCCATGGCACTCATTTCAAACTTCTGTTGCATCAACTTTGTAAAGGCATCACACAACAGAGGATCGAGGATGCAAAAATAATATCATCTACATAAATTTGAACAAGTAGATTATGTTGCCCAGCTTTCTTAATGAATAAAGTCTTATCAATGGAGCCTCTAGTGAAATCATTTTCCAGAAGAAAGTTTGATAATGTCTCATACCAGGCTCTAGGAGCTTGTTTCAACCCATAAAGAGCCTTATCAAGCTTATACACCCAATTAGGATGTTTATTGTCCTCAAAGCCTGGTGGTTGACATACATAAACCTCTTCTTTAATTTCCCATACAAAAATGCACTTTTGACATCCATTTGAAAAACTTTAAGTTTTTGATAAGCAGCATAAGCTAAAAACAATCGAATTGCTTCCGGTCTGGCTACAGGGGCAAAGGTTTCATCATAATCAATACCTTCTTCTTGTGCAAACCCCTGAACAACCAGTCTGGCCTTGTTCTTAACAATAAGCCCATTTTCATTAGTTTTGTTCCTAAACACCCATTTAGTGCCTATTGCACACTTACCTGGAGGTAAGGAACCAGTTTCCAGACTTGCTGTTTCTTGAACTGAAGAAGCTCAAGCTGCATGGCATCAACCCATCCATTGTCCTTTAAAGCAATGTGATAATTCTTTGGCTCTTGCTGACTGATGAAGAGAGCATAGAAACAGAAATTTGACATTGATTTCTTGTTGATACGCCAGCAGTGATATCACCAATTTTGAGACATAGGGTGATTCTTCAGATCTTGATACACAATGAGATCTGTGCAAGTGTTTGCAGCAGGTTCAGCAGCAACAGATGGTGATGGTGAATCATTTCCTTGAAACCAATCAGTGGATGATAATTCAAAGGAGGTTGATTTGAAGAAATCTCATCAGATTTTGTTGTGGATGGTGCTACTGGAGCTACAGGAACATCAGGTCTAGCTAAATCAGGCAGTTGATCACTAAACCTGAAGAGGTGAGTACTACTATCATCATCATCATCAGCACCAGCAGTACCACCAGGTGGTGAACTGTTGACAGGAGCAACAGCAGGAGTTTGATAAGGAACATATTGCAGTATGTCCAAATCAAATAGCTCCACAGGGCTTTGTGGAATCTTGTCCTTAGGAGATTCACTAAACTTAACAGTAGAGTCTCTTCAACCATCTTTGTTCTGCAGTTGAAGACTCTGTATGCTTTGCAAGTTGATGAAACCAACAAAGTACCCTGCATCCACCTTAGGATCAAATTTTTGGAGTTGATCCCGTGTGTTGAGAATGAAACAAGGACACCCAAATGCTCTGAAGAATGAAATTAGAGGGGCCAAATGATGAAGAACTTCATATGGAGTCTTCATCAAACTATGATTTACTAGAACTCTATTCTGTACATAGCAAGCTGTATTGACAGCTTCAGCCCAAAAAGTCATTGGCAGTCCAGAATCAGCCAACATGGACCTTGCAGCTTCAATAAGGGTCCTGTTCTTTCTCTCCACTACTCCATTTTGCTCAGGAGTTCTTGAGATGCTATACTGCCTCTGATTCCCTTTGATAAGTAAAACTCATCAAGTGTGTGGTTTCTAAATTCAGTACCATTATCACTCCTCACACACTTAACTGGTAGGGAATACTGCTTCTCAACGTGTAACACAAAGTTCATAATGGACTGTGCAGCCTCATCCTTTGAATGCAAGAAGAAAGTCCATACAAATCTGGAGTAATCATCCAAAATTACCAGATAGTATTTCTTCTTAGCCATACTCATCACTTTCACAGGACCAAAGAGATCCATGTGAAGAAGCTGTAAGCAGGCAGTGGACTTAGGTTCTTCTATGGAAGGAAATGAAGCTTTGTGTTGTTTTCCTTTTAAACAGGCAGTGCAATTATCTTCACAGTTGAACTCCTTCAATGGCAGTCCCCTTACTAAACCATGGTTTATCAGCTGATTCATGTTTTTGAGATTAACATGACCCAGCCTTCTATGCCATAGAATAGATTCTTGGGGGGAAGCCTTGGAAAATAGGCAAGGATGGCCTTTGAGATCTATTTTCTTGGAAAGATCTAAGGCACACACTCTTCCTGTCCTGTTGGCCTTTAGGAGAGTGTGTTCATCCAACACCTTATCAATCAAATTTAGAACTTTGGATGACAGAATCCGACAGTTCTGACTGGTGAAAAGAGCAACATGGCCTTTGTCACACATTTGACTGACACCCAAGAGGTTGTACTTGAGATTTTCCACATGGTTAACATCATCAAACTTTATTTCCCCATTGGAAACAAAGCCTTTGCCAATGATGTAACCTTTTGCATCATTGCCAAATGACACAAACCCCTTCCTTCCTTGAGAGTAGTCATTAAGAAGTGATCTGTTTCCTGTCATATGCATGGATCCTCCACTGTCTACATACCAGATGCCTCTGAGGTATGTTGAAGAACCCTGCAAGATACAACAAATTAGTTAGATTTTGAGACCCAACCTTTTTGGTCTTGGGCCTGTCTCATCAACAGATGGTAAACTAACATGTTTCTTGGAACAACAGCCTGAGAGGAAGAAGCTGGTGAAGAAAAGGAATCCTTTGGCTTGGACCTTCCGTGGTTTCAACAAAGGAACATCTAATTGGTTAACTCTTCCCATAGATGTTGAACCATCATAACCAGCTGTGTCTGATTTGGGATAAGGCTTTCAGCTCTTCAGACACATTGGCATTGGAGTTTGATAAGTTCCTATGTTGCACCTTCTTGTTTTGAGCAATCTCAGTTGTTACCTGTTTAACCCCTTCCTTTTTGGATTTCTGTTTGGACTTGAGGGTTATAGGATTTGATGTTGCTGGTACAAATGTGGCTCCAAACTCAGTTTTCATTTTAGCCATTTTCTTGAATTTCTTCTTTATGTTTGAGTTGGATCCCCTTTTATACCAACAATCATCTATAATGATTGAACAAACCACATACTTCACATGGTTTTTTCTTCATCTTATGATGATCATCAAGTAAAGAGGATGAAACTACTGAAGACTTGCTCTTCAGTACTTTAGAAGCATTATTTGCTTTCTTGACTTCCTCTTTAGTAGTCTTCAAACTCTTTCTACTAACAGTTTTCTTCTCTTCAGTGCTGTCATTAGTTGGAGTTTGAACATCAGGTGTTAAATCTTGCTCTCCAGTCCTTTCAGGACTTTCAGAAATAACTTCTGAGTTGATCATCTCTTTTATCATGTGAGTGTCAGCAGTAAAACCATCAATATCAGCTGATGGGTTCTGAGAGGGCTTAGTGCTGACTTCAACTTTTGATGATGCTCTATCAAAAGGTGAATCACATGATGAGGTGGATTGGTTATTGCTTTCTCCATCAGATTTCACTTCTGCTCTTGAAGCAAAATCTATAGGTGGAGCAGTGTGATTGTAACCAATACCAAACTTCACATTGGAAGCAGATTGCTTACTAAGAAGCATTTCAAAACCTTTGCATGATTGTACCCATCGATCACACTCTACCTGGGTGACTGCAAGGGTTTCTTTTAGACTTCTCTGGTCATCCAGAATAACCTCTAGCTTAGCCTTTTCATCATTTAGTTGGCATTTAAGCTTATAAATCTCATCGTTTTTACAATTAAGAGCAGACTCAAACTCAGCTTTTCTTTTGGAAATGGTTTTCTCAAGCTCAAGTTTTTGATTTATTAATGCTACATTTGCCTCTCTAATTGAGACAAAGGCAGCAATGCATACCCTCAGTAGACTCCAGGGCCATGAGAGCCAGATTCCAAAAGGACTGTCACCACCATGTTGACCAGCACCTGTGAACAGTCGTTCATGACGAGACATGTCATCCGATAAACTGCTCCAGTCAACACCTCCAGGGGTGAAGAAGTTGTGTTGTTGAGGTTGAAGACGTTGATAAGATTGAGATGGTTAAGGTTCTGGTAGTGCATGAGGTTGTGGTACTATAGGAACTTGAACTTGATTTGACTATGGCATGTAATAACAAGGGTAAGGATATGGCATTTGACCCTGAGGAACAAAATATGCAGGAGATTGTGGTTGAGAATGATGACTAGAATTGACAGGATGTTGCCCTCTGTGTTGTTGACTATTGCCAGGGAAAGTCACAAAAGGTGCAGAGGAATTAGATCCAGATGATCTGCATTCTCTAGCAAAGTGTCCAAGCCTGTGGCATTTGTGACACTTCAACTTACTCTTGTCAAAACCAACTTTGGTTTTGCCAGAGAGTCCTGGGAACTTTCTTCCAGTTCTTTTGTAGAACTTTTGAGATCTGTTATTTATCAAGGCCATTTGGCTCAAAATAACCATCTCTTCTAAGTCATCATCAGCAATCCCCTTGAGATCATCCATGATGAAGCATAGATTGTCATTATTACATCCAGTAAACTGACTATCAACACTCACAAATGCAGAATCAGAAGTGTTGAACAGAAGTCAATATGCTCATCATACTGGCATTCAAATGAAGCATATTCTAACTCATGACCAACCAAGGTAGTGTTGCCTGGTACAAAGTCTTCAGTGAGCTTTCAAGATGAAGACAGTTTTCGTTTCTATTCTATCTCTCTCTCAAATGTGAGCAATTTCCCATGGAGTTAGATGAGAGATAGTTTGTCCAAATTTGCACTGGAGCGTAGGACAATAGTGTATGTGTCCCATCTCTCAGGCAGTGATCTGAGAAATCTGTTATTCATCTGGCTATTGGTGTACTCATGTTTGACCATTTTTAATTCAGAGATCAAACAAGAGAACCGCTCGAACTGTTGAGTCAGTGTCTCACCCTTCCTATGAGAGAATGTCTCATATTGTTGGGCAAGGATTTCTCTATTATTTGCCAAGACCTCATCTGTTCCTCCAAATTGTTCTTTCTAGGCATTCCAGAGGTCATGGGCAGTTTCATGATGCATTAGCCCAGAATAGATTTCATTAGGCAGTGCCATGGCCAGAATTCCATGGGCTTTTGCATCAATCTCAAACAACTTCTTATCCTCATCTGAGTATTGCTCCTCCTCTTCGGAACCATTTGATTGGTTTCCGGGTTATTCACCATAGGATTGTGTGGACCATGTACCACTGATGTCCAACAACCTGCGCTGTTAACAGACAGGTGATGGAGCATTCGTCGTTGCCATATGTTATACTCATTCCTAACCAGCATTGGAGGCTTGGTTGAGGAACCAGTATTGTGAGGATCATTGGAAGGAGTAGTCATTTTGAGTCCAAATACAATTTAATTCAAGCTTTTAAACATCTTTATAAAGACCACAACAGACTCAATGAAAACCAAGAGAAAATCTCAGGATGAATGACTAGAAAACACAGAAAATTCAATCTCTATAACCGTTTCTTGCAAAACACAAAAATGCTAATTCAGTCAGACTTGGATCTTGAATAGCAGTTTCAATGATCAATTATTAGATCGATCAATGATTAACCTGCTCTCATACCATTTGTCAGGATCAGTGATCACAAGTTTGATGTAATGGAGCGTAGCACAACGGAATAAGAACAAGAATTAGACAAATTGTAGCAAGAATTTGATACTCGTATGATTAAGAACAAATACGGTTATAACGAGAGAATATATTTCTGTAACAAGGAATGTTTCAATAATATCAAATATTTCTGATCAAATCATTCGTTTATTACATTAGGTTGACACTCCATATATAGAGTGCAATCGCTGCTGTTATCACGGGTAAGTGACAACTAGCAGATCTATTACAAAAATAACTAACTCCTAACAAACTACTGAAATGTTCACAACTACTGAGAACATATCAGAGTGTTAAGTACAAAATAAGAAACTACTGATAAGAAACTACTGAAACTACAACGACTGAAGAACAAGCTCTTCAGTCGTTTTACAAAACTACTGATAAATATAAAACTACTGATGAGCACAACAACTGAAGAAGTATTCTTCAACTGTTGTGTCAAACTACTGAAGAGATAAGACATAAAACTACTGAAAGGTAAACCGTCACAACTACTGAAGAAGACCTCTTCAGCTGTTGTGACAACGTCTGATACTTTGGTCTTCAGCACTTGTGTCTTCAGACTTTGCCTTCAGCACTTGTCTTCAGACTTTGTCTTCAGCACTTGTGTCTTCAGACTTTGTCTTCAGCACTTGTCTTCAGACTTTGTCTTCAGCACTTGTCTTCAGACTTTGTCTTCGGCACTTGTCTTCAGACTTTGTAATCAACTGTTGTCTTCAGCTGTTGTGGTCTTCAGTAGTTGTTGTGACGTCTGTGGGACTTAAAGGTATTTCTGATCTGACTCATTGGTTCTTTTGGTCCAACACTCTATTTGCCTCAGTGCATAGTTGCAAATCCTTTACTAACCTGTCATTATGATCTAATAACCTAGCAAATTTCTGATCTATGCGTTCTCTAAATTTATTACAATCAGAACAAGCATGATTTTTGAAGAGTTGGTCGGTAGTACTTACCTGAGGAGGTTCTGATGTATTAGTCATCAACGCCGCATCAGATGTCTCTGGTTTTGGTGATTCTGTCATTGTTGTAGACGTCCCTTCTTCAGGCTTGTAGCTGACCTCTGTTGTAGTCTCTTCACTATTTGACATTGCTATCTCAACTGATATATCTCTTTCACTTGCGGAATCATCATCTAAGTCATCCACACTTGCAATATTGGATTCTCCGGGAGAGACAAACCTAAAGCTCCAGTCCTGTCCTTCATCATCATGGGCGGTCAAGGCTTTTGGATCCTTGCTTGATGAAGTAGAACTGCTAGCTTGCTTGTCTTGACGAGTGAAAGACGAGAATGGATTCCCGTTTCCAGTCTTCTTTGGCTTCACACATTCTCTTTTGAAGTGCCACTTTTCTCCACAGTTGAAGCAGATCACCTTGCTCTTGTCAAAGCCAAATGTAGTGTCCTTAGTAGCAACCAAGTTTTGTCCTGTCTTCTTCACGAACTTCTTTGCCCTCCAGATAGCACTTGCTAAGGCCCACATAATATCCATCCTCTCCAGTTCAGTCTCATCAACCTGCTTGTAGTCCTCATCTGCCAGATGGCAGTTTCCAATTTTCCCAGCAATAAGTCCATCATAGCAGTGGACCACTGTTGGGATCCATGTGCTCTCGAGCTACTTCTACTGTCACGTTTCCGAGATTCTCAGTCTTCAGTCGTGTAGCATTTGCTTCAAATCCAATATATTGGGTACTGGAAGACCCTAGCGTTTCTGATCCTGAAGGAGAGACTTGTGAAGGACCGTATGAGCTTGACACAAAGGCAGTCTAAAGAGGTGCTCCAGATGTCTTAACTTGAGGAGTGACATTATACAAAGCTGGATTCTGAGTGTACGAAGACTTCTGAGCTCGATACTTCATCCTTAGTGCTTCTTCTCGCAGCTTTAGTATGAAATCATTGATGTCCAACTTTGATAGCAATCCATTCTATCTCAGATTTGAAACAAAAGAAGCCCAACTTTTTGGCAACCCATCTGCAAAATTTGACACTTTATCTTCCATGGTAGTTGTGACACCATGTGTGTGCAGCTCGCTCATCAAATGGTAGAATCTATCAATGACATCGTCTAAACTCTCATTTCCCATCAATGAAAAGTTGTCAAATTCTCTCAACTCCTTAGCTTTAGTGGCCTTCAACGAAGCATTCCCATCATATCTTTTCTCCAGCTCATCCCATAACTTCTTGGCTTGCTTATTCTTTGAGAATTGGTAAAAAATATCCATAGGGATAGGCTGTGTTAGCAATGCATATACTCTCTTCTCAGCATTATATTTAACTTTCTGTGCATCAGTAATTCCTCCTAGAGTAAGTTTCACCCCATCGGCTCCCACCGGCATACTGTATCCCGTCACAATAGCTTCCCACATATTTGGATCCACTCCATTGAGGTAGATCTCAAAACGTTGTTTCCAGTCGGGAAACTCATCTAATGTTATAAGCTTCGGGGGTTTATTATGATTCCCCACCTCACTCTCGAGAGGGAGTTCTTACAGCTTGAAGCGGGAACCATGACCCACCAGCAGTACACCACTAAATTCAACAAGATGGCGAGACTGACATTCGCAAGCACCTGATTGCTGCTCAGCCAGGAACCTTTCGATCGGTAGTGGATTTGGCAGGTAGAGTGTATGATGAGCAAGAGGAGGCTATGATGGAGGTGAAGAAGATGAGTGGGGATGGTAAGAATTGGAACGGGAAGAGGTTTGGACGTGGTGGTTTCACTCCAAACAACAGGAAGATGAAGGTGGACGATCGTGGGGTGTCGTCAAGATCAAGGCTGAAAAGGTGTGGTAGATGTGGAAGGGAGCATACCGGTGAGTGCAGGATGGGAATAAATGTATGCCTTAAGTGTGGCAAGCCTGGCCATATCGCTAGAGACTATAAGGCGCCGAAGTGCTATAAATGTGGCAGGGAGGGCCACGCGACCAAAGATTGTAAGATGCCGAGGGCGAAGAGCTCTGGAGCA
This sequence comes from Flaveria trinervia, assembly GCA_025506515.1. Classification (NCBI taxonomy): domain Eukaryota; kingdom Viridiplantae; phylum Streptophyta; class Magnoliopsida; order Asterales; family Asteraceae; genus Flaveria; species Flaveria trinervia. The sequence continues at coordinate 32,336,767 of CM046457.1, forward strand.
AAGAAGAAGCCGAAGGAAGGAGGGCAGAGGGCAAGTGCTAGATCTTACACCATGACCCGGAAGGAAGCCAGAGCTAATCCCGATGTTATGTCAGGTACGTTTGTAGTAAACCAAACTTGTGCCTCTGTATTGTTTGATTCCGGTGCTAGTAGGATTTTATTTCCACTACTTTCGGTGCTAAGTTGCCCATTAGTAGTAGAAATGTCAGTGAACCATTCGATGTAGAAACCGCTATTGGCAAGTCCACTAGAATTACTGATGTGATAGAGGACTGTGCTATAGAACTAGAAGGTCATAGGTTTGCTGTTAGGTTACACGTGATGCCCCTAGGTGGATTTGATGTAGTATTAGGGATGGACTGGTTAGCAACCTATGAAGCAAACATCGTATGTTGCAAGAAGATGATTCAATTAGTTGCGCACGATGGGAGTTGGGTTACGATTTATGGAGATCGCGTTACTACAATCCAGAAGGTGATTTCGATGGCGGTGGTTGGGAAGTGCATGCAACGTGAATGTAGTGCCTACTTGGCCTACGTAAAAGATGTGGATGCGTCGGTACGGTAATTATTTGAGGTGCCAGTGGTGTGCGACTTTCCGGACGTATTCCCGGAAGACTTACCCGGCGTGCCACCGGATCGCGAGATTGAGTTCCAAATTAATTTTATACCCGGTGCTCAACCCGTTGCCAAAGCACCATATCGATTCGCCCCGACTGAGATGAGGGAACTCATGAGCCAATTTGCAGGAGTTAATGGATAAGGGATTCATTCGACCGATTATTTCTCCATAGGGTGCTCCTGTATTGTTCGTAAAGAAAAAGGTCGGAAGTATGCGAATGTGCATTGACTATCGAGAGTTGAACAGTTGGTTCTCGAGGATAGATCTACGATCTGGCTACCATCAATTGAAGGTGAAGGAACAAGACATTCCTAAGACAGCTTTCCGTACGCGTTATGGACACTACGAGTTCCTCGTTATGTCATTTGGTCTAACTAACGCGCCAACTACTTTATGGATTTGATGAATCGAGTGTGCCGGCCGATGTTGGATAGATCCGTGATTGTGTTCATTGATGATATCATGATCTACTCGAAGAGTGAAGAAGAGCATGTCGGTCACATTCAGGAGGTGTTGGAGACATTAAGAAGGGAGAAGTTGTATGCCAAATTCTCCAAGTGCGCGTTCTGGTTGTGCAAAGTTCAATCTTAGGTCACGTGGTAAATCCTAATGGGATTGGTAGACCCCACAAAGGTGGAGGCAGTGATGCAATGGAAGTCACCGAAGATGCCATTCGAGATTCGTAGCTTCTTGGGTTTGGCAGGCTACTACAAAAGATTCATCCAAGACTTTTCCAAGATCACTTCTCCACTAACCAAGTTGACCCAGAAAGATGTGAAGTTTTTATGGGGTCAAGCTCAAGTGAAAGCACTCAAGGAGTTAAAGGCAATGTTAACTGAAGCTCCTGTCCTGTCATTACCCGAAGGAAGCGAGGATTTGGTGGTCTATTGACAGTTGAAGGTTCGTGAGGAAGCGGGGTTGGGGTGCGTGTTAATGCAGAGAGGGAAGGTTATAGCCTATGCATCCCGACAGTTGAAGGTTCGTGAGGTCAATTATTGTTAGGACCTGGTATTTTAACAAAATACCTAGTGATTAGCATGTAAACCAGATCAAATAGTGTGGAATACTATTTGATGGCGATCCAATCAGTGAGAACACACGAAGAATCAATCAAGAATTGAAACTAACGTTAGAAATCGATTAAGAATCGATCTAATGTGTTCTATGAACTTGGAGAACGAATTGTGAGGCTTCTGGACTGCTAGGGTACGTCTGGAGTCATAATTAATGAACAACTCCCTATTTTTCACAATTGGGTTGTATTTATAGGTTAGTATAATTCATTCGTGCGACTGAACCATTAGTACGGTTCACTCTTGCGATTGAATCATGCAGTTGATTCATTCACACGATTAAGTATTCAGTCGTGCGACTGAGTCAATCTCATGTTATAATCATACGACTGATCCAGTCTCCTGGTTCAGTCATGCGACTGAGTCATTCGTATGAAGTTATTCATGCTTATGGTCCATTCACATGGGCCACTTGCATGAAACTTCATTCTGTTAACTTTGAATGTATTAATTAATTAATATAAGATTATGTGTAACACTTCAAACAACCACAAACCTAATTAACCAATTCAATGTCGACTCATTAATGAAATATTAAACATTATAAATATGAAACAAGCAATATCATTTCATTAATCATTCCAATCATTACCTCAGAATCAGACAAACAAGATCTATTACATTCATATCATGATCTAGGGACATACATGTATCAACAATTATCCGACTCATGACTTGGAGCTAGCAGCCATGGCCTTTGCACTAATGATTTGGAGGCACTATCTGTACGGGATGAAGTGCACCATTTTCATTGACCACAAAAGCTTGAAGTACTTCTTTGAGTAGAAGGACCTGAACATGAGGCAGAGAAGATGGTTAGAGCTCATAAAAGATTATGATTGCGAGATCCACTATCATCCGGGCAATGCCAATGTGGTGGCTCATGCCCTTAGCCGAAAGGAGAGGCCTGAGCCAATTCAGGTGAAAGCATATCAACTGATCATGACCTCTGATGTGATGAAGCAAGTCAAAGAGTTTCAAGATGAGGCACTAAAAGAATATCATCTTAACTCTGAAAGGATGAGAGGTCTGGTTGGTGAATTGGGTGAAAACACACTTGGTGTTAAAACCCAATACGGACAGGTGTGGATTCCTCGTTTTGGGGATCTACGAGTGAAGGTTATGGATGAAGCCCATATGACTCGATACTCCATTCATCTTGGTGCCACGAAAATGAATCAAGATATGAAGAAAGATTATTGGTAGCCGGGTACGAAGCGCGATGTGGTGGGGTATGTGAGTAAGTGCCTTACTTGCTTACAAGTGAAGGTCGAACATCAGAAGCCGTATTTCTCACTTCCTACCAATCCACGAGAGATATTCATCTGAGAGGGTGGCTGACCTATTCATGAGAGAAACTGTAACTCGTCATGGTCTGCCGGTGTCTACTGTGTCTGATCGTGACACCCGGTTTACATCTAAATTTTGGAAGAAATTCCACGACGCCATGGGGACGAGGTTACATATTAGCACGGCTTATCATCCCCAAACTGATGGTCAGTCCAAAAGGACCATTCAGACACTGGAAGACATGCTTCGGGCATGTGTGATTGATTTTGGGGGAAGTTGGGATGACCACTTACCGTTAGTTGAATTCTCATACAACAACAGCTATCATGCCAGCATTGGTATACCACCATATGAGATGCTATACGGTAGAAGATGCAGAACACCCGTTTGTTGGGGTGATATTGGTCAGAAGGAATTGGGGAGCGTCGAGGTAATCGAGGCTATGATTGAGAAGCTTGAGAAGATTAAAGCCTTCATGAAGGCAGCCAAAGATAGATAGAAGTTGTATGCTGATAAACGACGCAGACCGATTGAGTTCCAGGTGGGTGACCAGGTTATTTTGAAGGTCTAACCTTGGAAGGGTATTATCCGATTCAGGAAGCGGGGCAAGTTGAGCCCAACGTATATAGGCCCTTTCCGAATCATTGCTCGAGTAGGGGAGGTGGCCTATAGATTGGAGTTACCATATGAGTTAAGTGGAATTCACCCGACATTCCATGTATCTTATTTGAGAAAGTGCTTAGCTGATGAAGATATGATTGTTCCACTCAAAGACATCAAAGTAGATGAAAGACTCAATTATGTGGAGCAACCAGTGGCAATCATCGATAGAAAAGAGAAGACACTGAGAAATAAAGTGGTTCCTCTTGTGGGTGTACAGTCGGAGCACAAGAAGGGATCCGAGTCAACGTGGGAGACTGAGGAAGAAATGAGACAACATTACCCATATCTATTCGAGGAATAACAGGTTTAGGGGAAGAAACCTATTTAAGGGGGGTGGACTTGTAACACCCGATTATTGTTTTAGAAAAAGAATAAGAAATGAAGAATAAAAGAAGGAAACATCAATAAACCGAAGTTAAGGGTTAAAAATGTAAAACGGGATAAAAGTATAAAAAGTTGGTGTAAAGGTGGGAATGGCCGGCCACCCCTCTTCACATCACCTTTTCATTCGGTTAGAGAGAGAGAGAGAGTGTAGAAAACTCTCGGTTTGAAGAAAAGGAGGAAGAGGCTGAATTCAAGGTAAGAATTCGAAGTTTCTAAGTGTTCATAATGGGTTTTGTCTTGGTTATGCGCTTATATGCTTGTGTGTGTTCGTGTGTGTGTGTTTGGTGGTTTCAAGGTGTTTGAACTCATTTGCCAATGGGTTAGAAAGAAGATACACCAAAGTTGCACCAGGTGAGTTTCTAGACCCCGGTTTTACTTCTTTTAAACTCTCTTTGGGGATGAAAGTGTATTTAACCGATTTTACAATGTTTATGTATGTATACCCGTATGTATTATGCATGTTTGATGATGTTCCTTAGATGTTTATAGGTTGTTCATGCTTAGAATAGCCTTGGTAAGCTTAGAACAATTAGGCTTGATGTTTGGGTTCGGAAATATCCTAGAAATATGTTGGGCAAAAGGTTCACGCACCTAAATAAGGCTGATGTGACTGGACTTGTCTTAGAAATGTTTAAGTGTAACTCATGTGCCTGAACAATGGTTCATGCGCCTAGAATTTGTAGTCGGACAACTAAGTGTACGGCCATGCGCCCCAATAGTGCCCATGCGTTTGAATAACTCAAGCGCCTAAGTATGACCAACCGCCCAAACACCATGCGCCTAAGTGTCCATGCATTTGAGTGGACCATCCGCCGGAATAGTATCCACGTGTCTGAATAGCTCATGCGCCTCAGTGTTGAAACGGTTAAGTATTGGCTCATGCGCCTGCATAGTGATGAAACGCCCAAATAGGGCTCATGCGCCCAAATAGTGTCAAAGCGCCTAAACACGTAGAATTTATTACGAAATTTTTCGGAGTCTATGCTTTTTAGGTTTTGACCGAGGTTTGACCAGGGCTTATTAATGCTTGGTTTCATGCATGATTGTGATTGTTTTATGATTGTTCCATATTATTATTGTTATTACTATTACTGTATGTCTTAACGTGGTGTGCTTATTATCATAACGTAAAGTATTACTAATAATAATAAAGAGAAATAGTAATGAAGAAGAGAAGTGGAACCTAATTTAAAATGTTAACAAGTTTTGCAAGCTTATAGGAGGTGCACGACGATGTTGTCGTTAGCTCAACCATGATGCGGGTTAGCTACCCTATGATGCACACGGGGCTAGTCAATTGAGATTGGCGGACCTTTGCAGCGTATCCTAGGTGTCTGGGCTAGGCTTGTATACAGTATTTGCCCCTTGAGGGAACAGAGGGCCCAACACCATTTCCCTACGCATATAGATTAGGGTATTGCTCATTGGTCCACATAGACATTGCAAGATAAAGATAAAAGAATACAGAGTATACAAGGCATACAGTAAAGAGAGAAGCATTATCTGATTGTATAGTTAATGCGTGCTCACGTATAAAGAGATGAAGTTTTCACAAAAACTGTATTTTCATATATATGCCTACAGAAAGTATTTTATTACTTTTAAAACTGGAACTCACTCAACAATGCTGACTTTTATACATTTTCAGTTGGCAGGTAATCATTGGTGAGGATGGCACGAGGGTGAAGCTACTCCGCAGAGAAAGAGTGACATCCATTCATACTCGTTATTGTTGTTGTTTTGCCATGCAAATTAAACAATTCTTTTGTATTCGGTTAAACAATAGTGTATTGCTCAACAACAGTGTTTTTAATGAAATGAAATGAATGGCTTTTGTTAAAATGATTCCGCTGTTTAAGCTTGTACATTTATAATGTTTAATGTATTTTAATGCTGTGAATGACCAACTGTGAGGTCTCCGGGAAAGGGCCCTTACATTTGTCTCGCTACACAATGATTTTCGAGCTTGAATCTACCTGAACCAACATTTTTCTCTACTTTTCTCTTCTTTCTCTCTTCTCCTCTTTTGTTTGCTGAAAATATGAGTGTGGGGAGAGGGTAATGGCTGCCCTCTCCCTTCAAATATCACCACATACCCAACTTTCTCTTTATGGCGAGTTTGGTATCTCGACTTTGGACTTTATTTCTTTTTCTTCATTCACCGGCTTCAAAATAAATAACCGGGTGTTACAATTTGAGTCTTCACGAATGCTAATTAATAAATGGGAAAAGAACTAGTTATAAAAGACATTAAACAATAATAGTTCTCAGTTTTGACTCTCTTGCCTTGTAAACACACTCGTGAAGGAATCTAATTAAATTTGATAAAAATCATCATTTCAATCACACTAAACAATCACCAATGGAAGGTAGCATCTATGTTTAAATAAAAAACAAACTCGAACACGAAAACAAATAAATAACCCTTGAAATCAATCCACTCCCACCCAATACTCATCGAAAACAATTGACAACAAACTTCGATCATTTTTGCCTAAAAATCAACCTAATCAATCAAAATAGCTACTATGGAAATAGACAATACTTTAGTAATAATCTAGACAAGAAAAAATGTGCAAAGGATCAATAAACTACTTGTATTCAGTCAATAACAATCGAGATTCAGATTACGCTAATAGAAAGAGAGAATTTGAATTCAAACGAAAACGTGATATGTGATCGATGAAAAAGAAAATAATCAAGTTAACACGACCAAGTAAATAAGAATTACTTGAATTTAATTCCAAATTATGCATCCAGATATTGGTGTATTTTAGTATTCACGAATGCTTAACTAAATAAACGGGAAATAAACTAGTTATAATAAAACATTAAACAACAATAGTTCATACATGGATGGTTATTTGCTTTCCATAACAACCTCCATTGCTATTGAGTTTTGATTCTAATGCCTTGTAAATGCACTGGTGAACGAATATTAATTTGATAAAAATCGTTATTGCAATCACTCTTATCAATCACAAATGGAACCTAGGATCTACTATTTAAATCAAAAACCAATATCCCACCCTAAACTCATCGAAAACAATTCGCAACCAACTTCGGTCATTTTTGCCTCAAATATCAACCACATCAATCAAAATGGCAACTATAGAAATACACAATACTTTAGTAACAATCTAGACAAGAAAAAAAGTGTAAAGGATGAATAAACTACTCGTATTCACTCAATAACAATCAGGATTCACATTACGCTAACATAAAGAGAATAATCTGAAATCAAATGGAAACATGATTAGTGATCGATGAAAAAACATCTAATCAAGTTAACACAACTGAGTAAGTAAGAATTACTTGTATTTTAATGCATATTCTGCAACTACATATTGGTCCATTTGAGTGTTCACGAATGGTTAACTAAATAAATGGGAAAGGAACTAGTTACAATAAAACATTAAACAACAATAGCTGTTAGGATCTGGTATTTAAACGAAATACAAACTGATTAACGTGTAAACGAAACCAAATAGTGCGGAATCCTATTTGATTGGCGATCCAATCAGTGAGAATGCATGTAGAAACAATAAGGAATTGAATCTAACGTTAAGAATCGATTAGGAATTGATCTGCAGCGTTCTATGAACTTGGAGTACGAACTTCAAGGCTTCTAGACGACTAGGATACGTTTGGAGTTGAATAGGAATCAATGCTTACGTTTTTCCAAGAATTAGGTGGTATTTATATGTTAGTATTACTCATTCAGGAGACTAAACCATTTGCATGGTTCATTGTGCGATTGAGCTATGCGGTTGATTCATTCGTACGACTCAAGGTTTAGTCGTGCGATTGAGTCAGTCGTATGAAGTTGTTCAGGCGTTGGACTATTTAGGCGCATGGACACTCAGTCGCATTGCCATTCGGACGCATGACAACTTCACTTAACCAAGTTTGAATGTATTCATTTGTATAACATTATGTGTATCAATTCAAACAATCACAGACCTATATAACCAATTCAATATCAACTCATTAATGAAATATTAAACATTATAAATCACAAACAAACATTTTGTATTTCATTAAGTACCCAATAGTTACATAAGTGTAAGACATATGACATTCAGATCAGGATCTCAGTACATATATGTATCAACAATAGTTCTTGCATTGATGGTTAGTTGCTTTCCATACCAACCTCAATTGTTATGAGTCTTGACTCTCATGCCTTGGAAACACACTCGTGAACAAATATAGTCAAATTTGATTAAAATCATTGTAATCACACAAATCAATCACAAATGGAACATAGCATCAACTATTTAAATCAAAAACCCGCATCAAACACGAAAAGAAGTAAATGACCCTTGAAATCAATCCATTCCCACCCAAGACACATCAAAAACTATTCACAACCAATGTCAATCATTCCTGCCCTTAAATCAACCGAGTGAATCAAAATGACAATAATGGAAATACATAATACTTTAGTAACAATCTGGACCAGAAAAAAGAAGCAAATGATTATTAAGCTACTCGTATTCACTCCAAAATAATCAAGATTCAGATTACGTTAATGGAAAGAGAGTTATCTGAAACTAAACGAAAACCTAATTAGTGATTGATGAAAAAGACATTTAATCAAGTTAACATTACCAATTAAGTAAGAATTACTTGTATTTTAATCCAATTATGAACTAAATATTAGGGTGTCTGAGTATTCACGAATGTTTATCAAAATAAACGGGAAAGGAACTAGTTATAATAAAACATTAAACAACAATAGTTCTCGCATGGATGATTATTTGCTTTCTTCCATAACAACATCCATTGTTATGGAGGTTTGACTATCTTTCCTTGTAAACACACTAGTGAACGAATCTAATTAAATTTGATAATAATCATCATTGCAATCACACTAATCAATCACATATGGAATGTAGCATCTACTCTTAAATCAAATACCAAAATCGAACACGGAAACCAATAAATGACCCTTGAAATCAATCCACTCCCACCCAAAATTCATCGAAAACAATCCATAACAAACTTCGATCAGTCTTGCCCCACATTCAACTAAATCAATCAAAATGGAAACTATGGAAATACACAATACTTTAGTGACAATCTAAACAAGAAAAAGGTGCAACGGATCAATAAACAACTCATATTCATTGAATAACAATCAATATTCAGATTATGCTAACGGAAAGAGAGTAATATTAAATCGCACGGAAACATGATTAGTGATCGATGAAAAAGACATCTAATCAAGTTAAGACGACGAAGTAAATAACAATTACTTGTATTTTAATCAAAATTATGCAACTACATATTGGTGCATTTGAGTCTTCACGAATGCTTAATTAATAAATGTGAAAAGAACTAGTTATAAAAAACATTAAACAATAATAGTTCTCAGTTTTGACTCTCTTCCCTTGTAAACACACTGGTGAAGGAATCTAATTAATTTGATAAAAATCATCATTGCAATCACACTAATCAATCACCAACGGAACGTAGCATTTACTATTTAAATAAAAAATAAACTCGAACACGAAAACAAACAAATGACCCTTGAAATCAATCCACTCCCACCCAAAACTCATCGAAAACCATCCACAACAAACTTCGATCATTCTTGCCTAAAAAATCAACCTAATCAATCAAAATAGCGACTATGGAAATACACAATAATTTAGTAATAATCTAGACAAGAAAAAATGTGCAAAGGATTGTAACACCGGGTTATTTATTATTTTGAAGCCGACAAAGGAAGGAAAAAGAAATAAAGTCCAAAGTCGAGGGACCAAACTCGCAAACAGGTAGAAAATTGGATGAGTGGGGGTATAAAAGGGGGAAGGCAGCCCACACCCTCCCCCACACTCACCATTTTTGGATTTGAGAGAAAAAAGGGAGAAAAGTGGTCTCAAGCTTGGTTCGGGTTGATTCAAGCTTAGAAATCGTGGTGTAGCGGGTCAAATCGAAGCTCTACTTCTTGGTGTTGCTTGTGTGAGTTCTAGGACTCCTCTTTTAAACGTTTTTGGTCAATTTTGGGGTGGAACACAACTGAAAACCTGTTTTTGTATGTATGTGTGTTTGACCCATTTGTATGTGTTTGTGTGTGATGCGTTTGGAGTTTGTTTCTGGGCTTTTATGTGCTTGAATGGTGTTGTGGTATGCATCCCTAAGGTTTAGGATGGTTGATTTAAGGTTAGAATGGGTTTTGATGAGCTTGGAGGACAAAAATGGCACATTGGGTTCCGGGGTGAGCTACATTGTGCACAGCTAGGGCTATGCGACCGAATGGCGTGCTAGTTATACGACTGGGGCCATACGCAGGCCAATCATGCGGTTGAAGGTCAATCGCATGTGAGATGTCCAACTGAGTCCCATACGCCTACCAGTCATGCGACTAAGAGTCAATCGCATGGTGAGTCATGCGACTGAGGTTCCATCCGCATTAGCTTCATTCGGATAGTACTCATCCGCATTGAGTCCATCCGCATGAGGTCCATTCGAACGATTGGGTGTTCATTCGCATGGGTGTTCATCCGCATTGGTTGAATCGCATGATGTTCAGTCGCCTGGAAGGCCATGCGACTAAAGGGTATCCATACGCAGGCCAGTCATTCAGTTGAAGGTCAATCGCATGTGAGACGTCCGACTGAGGCCCATACACCTGCCAGTCGTGCGACTAAGAGTCAATCGCATGGTGAGTCATGTGACTGAGGTTCCATCCACATTAGCTCCATTCGCATAGTACTCATCCGCATTGAGTCCATCCGCATGAGGTCCATTCGTATGATTGGGTGTTCATTCGCACAATTGGGTGTTCATTCGCATGGGTGCTCATCCAAATTGGTTCAATCACATGATGTTCAGTCGCCTGGAAGGCCATGCGACTGAAGGGTGTCCATACGCCCAAGTAGGGTCTGTGTACTTGGGGAAACGTAGTTTATGTTTTGACTTTCAGGGGAAAGTCCAGATATAAGTTGTGACGTGGGAGGTTCCCGTAAGTTCATGTAAGTGGATTTTTGAGGTCTTAGAGGTTATGTTGGGCATGATGATGATGTTGCATCTTGCATGATTATGCATGTTATATATGCATGATGTTGCATGTATGATGATGATTGTGTATGTTATGTTCCTTATTATGATGTATGTTTATCTTTCTCGTGGCTTTGCGTTGAATGCTAATGAGTGAAATGAAATTATTATGTAACGTAAAGTGGAAGATAACGAAAGAGGAACATGAAATGAATGCATGCATTAATAAATAACAAAAGTAAAGAAAGTCTTGCAAGCAAATGTATGGAAGGGACACGCCATTAAAAGGTGTTAGCCAAACGGTGGTTCGCTACCCCGCGAGGATGCACATTGGGGTCTTGCTTTCTGATTGACCATTTGTATAGAACCTCTACCGCTTACCCCGGTATTGCGGCAATATGTATAGCTGTCTATTTATAGACTTCGGCCCAGTAGCCATATAGTTTGGGGTGTAGCATATAGTATTGGTACAGAAGATATGAAAAGTGAAAGAAAGAACGAATAATGAAGATAATAATGATATTACCTATGTGTACGTATGTTGTGCGATCGCATGAATGTGAAGTACGGTTTTAACGAAAGAAAAGTATGTTTTTTTTAAAACTAGAACTCACTCAGCAACGCTGATTTTTATGTGTTTCCAGTTGGCAGGTAATGATTGCTGAGGATGGCACAAGGTGCTCAACTTTTTTGGGATGGCATCCATTTATTTTATGCTTTTGTGATGTAATGCAACAATGTATTTTGTAACTGATTAACGATGTATTATTTTGCAAAAGCTATTATATTGAAATGGAATGTTTTGTTTAAATGTTTCGGCAGCGATGTTCTTATGTAATATGATGAAAATATATGTTTTATGTGCGATGATTATAAGCTGTAAGCGTCCAAGGAACGGGGCTTGACAAGGATCAATAAACTACTCGTATTTACTCAATAACAATCGAGATTCAGATTACGCTAACAGAAAGAGAGAATCTGAATTCAAATGAAAAGGTGATAAGTGATCGATGAAAAAGACATCTAATCAAGTTAACACGACCAAGTAAATAAGAATTACTTGTGTTTTAATCCAAGTTATGCAACTACATATTGGTGTATTTGAGTATTCACGAATGCTTAACTAAATAAACAGGAAAAAAACTAGTTATAATAAAACATTAAACAACAATAGTTCATGCATGGATGGTTATTTGCTTTCCATAACAACCTCCATTTCTATTGAGTTTTGATTCTCATGCCTTGTAAATGCACTCGTGAATGAATATTAATTTGATAAAAATCGTTATTGCAATCACACTAATCAATCACAAATGGAACGTAGGATATCAAGTCATTAAATTGTTAGTTTGATAAAAAGCATTAAATCAAAAACCAATATCGAAGACGGAAAAATAAATGACCCTTAAAATCAATCCACTCCCACCCAAAACTCATCGAGAACAATTCACAACCAACTTCGGTAATTTTTGCCTCAAATATCAACCAAATCAATCAAAATGGAAACTATGGAAATACACAATACTTTAATAACAATCTACAAAAGAAAAAATGTGTAAAGGAGGAATAAACTACTCGTATTCACTCAATAACAATGGAGATTCACATTATGCTAACAGAAAGAGAGTAATGTGAAATCAAATGGAAACATGATTAGTGATCGATGAAAAAAACATCTAATCAAGTTAATATGACCAAGTAAGTAAGAATTACTTGTATTTTAATCCAATTATGCAACTACATATTGGTGCCTTTCAGTGTTCACGAATGCTTAACTAAATAAATAGGAAGGGAAGTAGATATAATAAGACAATAAACAACCATAGTTCTTGCATGGATGGTTAGTTGCTTTCCATAACAACCTCAATTGTTATGGAGTTTTGACTCTCATGCTTGTAAAGACACTGGTGAACGAACATTGTCAAATTGATTAAAATCATCACTGTAATCACACAAATCAATCACAAATAGAACGTAGCATCTACTATTTAATTCAAAAAAACAAGGTCGAACATGAAAGAAATAAGTGACTGTTGAAATCAATCCAGTCCCACCCAAAACTCATCAAAACTATTCACAACCAACGTCGATCATTCTTGCCCTAAAATAACCCGAATGAATCAAAATGACAATAATGGAAATACTTAATACTTTAGTAACAATTTACACCAGAAAAAAGGAGCAAATGATTATTAAGCTACTCGTATTCACTCCAAAACAATCGAGATTCACATTACGTTAATGGAAAGAGAGTTATATGAAATTAAACGAAAACCTGATTAGTGATTGATGAAAAAGACATCTAATCAAGTTAACATTACCAAGTAAGTAAGAATTACTTGTGTTTTAATCCAAATTATGCTAGTAAATTAGTGTGTTTGAGTATTCAAGAATATTATCTAAATAACCTGGAAAGGAACTAGTTAAAATAAAACATTAAACAACAATAGTTCTCGCATGGATGATTATTTGCTTTCCATAACAACATCCATTGCTATGGAGTTTTGACTCTCCTGCCTTGTAAACACACTCGTGAACAAATCTAATTAAATTTGATAATAATCATCATTGCAATCACACTAATCAATCACATATGGGACGTAGCATTTACTGTTTAAATCAAATACCAAAATCGAACACCAAAACAAGTAAATGACCCTTGAAATCAATCCACTCGAACCCAAAACTCATCAAAAACAATCCACAACCAACTTCGATCATCGTTGCCCCAAATTCAACTAAATCAATCAAAATGGAAACTATGGAAATACACAATACTTTAGTGACAATCTAAACAAGAAAAAGGTGCAAAGGATTAATAAAAAACTCACATTCACCGAATAACAATCAATATTCAGATTATGCTAACGGAGACAGAGTAATATGAAATCAAACGAAAACAAGATTAGTGATCGATGAAAAAAACATCTAATCAAGTTAACACGACCAAGCAAGTAAGAATTACTTGTATTTTAATCCAAATTATGCAACTACAAATTGGTGCATTTGAGTGTTCATGAATGCTTAACTACATAAATAGGAAAGGAACTAGTTATAATAAAACATTAAACAACAATAGTTCTTGCATGGATGGTTAGTTGCTTTCCATAACAACCTCATTGTTATGAAGTTTTAACTCTCATGCGTTGTAAACACACTCGTGAACGAATATAGTCAAATTTGATTAAAATCATCATTGTAATCACACAAATCAATCACAAATGGAACATAGCATCTAATATTTAAATCAAAAACCAATGTCGAACATGAAAAGAATTAAATGACCCGTGAAATCAATCCACTCCCACCCAAAACTCATCGAAGACAATTCACAACCACTTCAGTAATTTTTGCCTCAAATATCAACCACATCAATCCAAATGGCAACTATGGATATACACAATACTTTTGTAACAATCTAGACAAGAAAAGAGGTGTAAAGGACAAATAAACTACTCGTATTCACTCAATAACAATCGAGTTCACATTACGCTAACAGATAGAGAGTAATGTGAAATCAAATGGAAACAGATTAGTGATCAATGAAAAAAACATCTAATCAAGTTAACACGACCAAGTAAGTAAGAATTACTGTATTTTAATCCAAATTAGGCAACTACATATTGGTCCATTTGAGTGTTCATGAATGCTTTTAACTAAATAAATGCGCAAGGAACTAGTTATAATAAAACATTAACCAACAATAGTTCATGCACGGATACTTAGTTGCTTTCCATAACAATCTCAATTTGATTTAAATCATCATTGTAATCACACAAATCAATCACAAATGGAACGTAGCATCTACTATTTAAATCAAAAACCAAAGTCGAACATGAAAGAAATAAATGACCCTTGAAATCAATCAACTCCCACCCAAAACTCATCAAAAACTGTTCACAACCAACGTCGATCATTCTTGCCCTAAAATCAACCAAACGAATCAAAATGACAATAGTGGAAGTACATAATACTTTAGTAACAATCTAGACCAGAAAAAAGGAGCAAATGATTTTTAAGCTACACGTATTCATTCCAAAACAATCGAGATTCAGATTAACTTAATGGAAAGAGAGTTATCTAAAATTAAATGAAAACCTGATTAGTGATTGATGAAAAAGACATCTAATCAATTTAACATTACCAAGTAAGTAAGAATTACTTGTGTTTTAATCCAAATTATGCTACTAAATTAGTGCGTTTGAGTATTCACGAATATTTATCTGTATGAATGGGAAAGGAACTAGTTACAATAAAATGTTAAAAAACAATAGTTCTCGCATGGATGATTATTTGCTTTCCATAACAACATCCATTGCTATGGAGTTTTGACTCTCTTGCCTTGTAAACATACTCGCGAAGGAATCTAATTAAATTTGATAATAATCATCATTGCAATCACACTAATCAATCACATCTGGAACATAGCATCTACTGTTTAAATCAAATACCAAAATCTTACACGAAAACAAATAAATGACCCTTGAAATCAATCCGCTCCAATCCAAAACTGATCGAAAACAATTCACAACCAACTTCGATCATACTTGCCCCAAATTCAACTCAATCAATCAAATGGAAACTATGGAAATACATAATACTTTAGTGACAATAGAGACATGAAAAAGGTTCAAAGGATCAATAAATAACTCACATTCACCGAATAACAATCAATATTCAAATTAGGCTAACAGAAAGAAAGTAATATGAAATCAAAGGGAAACATGATTATTGATCGATGAAAAAAACATCTAATCAAGTTAATACGACCAAGTAAGTAAGAATTACTTGAATTTGAATCCAAATTATGCAATGACAAATTGGTGCTTTTGAGTGTTCACAAATGCTTAACTAAATAAATGGGAAAGGAACTACTTATAATAAAACATTAAACAACAATAGTTCTTGCATGGATGGTTAGTTGCTTTACATAACAACCTCAATTGTTATGGAGTTTTGAATCTCATGTGTTGTAAACACACTCATGAATGAATATAGTCACACTTGATTAAAATCATCATTGTAATCACACAAATCAATCACAAATGGAGCATAGCATCTAATATTTAAATCAAACACAAATGTCCAACATGAAAAGAAAGAAATGACCCTTGAAATCAATCCACTCCCACCCAAAACTCATCAAAAAGAATTCACAACCAACGTCATTCATTCTTGCCTCAAATATCAACCACATCAATGAAAATGGCAACTATGGAAATACTCAATACTTTAGTAACAATCTAGACAAGAAAAAAGGTGTAAAGGATGAATAAACTACTTGTATTCACTCAATAACAATCGAGATTCATGTTAGGATCTGGTATTTGACCAAACACCAACTGATTAACGTGTTAAACAAAACCAAATAGTGTGGAATGGTATTTGATGGGCGATCCAATCAGTGAGAACGCACGTAGAGAAAATAACGTATTGAATCTAACGTCAAGAATCGATTAGGATTCGATCTACAATCCATGAACTTGGAGTACGAACTTAGAGGCTTCTGGACGGCTAGGGTATGTCTGGAGTCGAAGTGGATTGAATGCTTACGTTTTTCCATGAATTAGGTGGTATTTATAGGTTAGGATTGCTCATTCGTGCGACTGAACCATTAGTATGGTTCATTCGTGCGATTGAGCCATGTGGTTGATCTATTCGCATAACCAAGTCTCCAGTCATGCGACTGAGTCAGACGCATGAGGTTATTCAAGTGTATTAACTATTTAGGCGCATGGACACCCAGTCACATGGCCATTCGGACGCATGACCACTGTTGGGGCGCATGGTCTAGTCGGACGCATGAGAACTTCACTTCACCAAGTTTGAATGTATTCAATATTATAACATTATGCATAACACTTCAAACAATCACAAACCTATATAATCAAGTCAATATGCGTTAAACAACTCATTTATGAAATATTAAACATTATAAACACAAACAAACATGTGTATTTCATTAAGTACCCAACAATTACATAAGTGTAAGACATATTAGATTCAGATCAGGATCTAGGTACATATATGTATCAGGAAACTCCCCCTTGGACCTAGATCTATCTATTGTCTAACATCTTTCATGATTTACTCAAACATCTTGTAGTTAGCTTCTTTGGTGACTCATGTGTTTATCTCAAAAGCAAAACAGAGTCTTATCACTTTCTGGAACTGTAAAGCTTTTACAATATCCTGTGGGTCATAGAATAGTGGCCACTTGTATAAAGTATAAACATCTTGTGCTGACAAGTTTGTGAGCCACATCGCGTCAAACACCCTTATGGTTTCCATTTTGCCATTCTTGTTCAAGACTATCACGGCCTCTCCCGTTCTCCAATCATAGTACCACCATTTGAAATGTGGAGTGAAGTCCTGAGGCATCTCACATAGTGGGATCTTTGACATTGTACGTGGTGGACTCCACTTCAGCACTACTCTAGGTTTTCCGGTTATAGCATCAACCTCAGATCTTCTGATGTACCTCGTTGGTTGTTGAGGTTCGAAGTTGACCCATCTCGTGTGGTACTCCCTCTTTAGAGCAGCTTCAAACCAGCCTAACATCTTACGAGGGTCAGCATATAGCAAGTTTAACTTTGCTAACTAGTTGAGCTCAAAACCTGGAAGAGTCTTCAGATAGTGTGGAAATCTGTAGTACTCAATTCCCTTCCCACATTTAACCACGTAAAAGTTAGTGTCTGCAAAATGTGCCCACACTATAATTCTGCCTCCCACCTTTTGATGTTTCTTGACCTTATACAGATTGGTGTAGATAGTTGATGTTGTAGCGCTGCGTTGGGCTCTGATTTCTTCAAAACATGCTGTCGATTCAGCATTTTTGATGTTGACTTCTGCGTCTGAGGCTTGGGCCTTCTCTTTATCGTTTTCTGACTCTTTCTCCATTTTATTTAGGTCTCAAAAGTGTCACTAACAAGAGTTTCTCCTAGATTAGGAATGACATTTCCCTCATTGTCAGTGTACTCTGGATAGGTTGTGCAGTGACATCTTCAATCTCGATCTCATCAACATCCTGAAGCTCATCGTCACTCTCCTTTTGCACAGTTGGAGCATCTTTCACAATTTCATTAGGATTGAGTCAGAACATTTCAGCCAGTTGCTTGTCGGTGAGATCATGAATTATTTCTCCTTGTTCAGGAGTGTAATTCACCGATCTCCTGACAATCCCCTGCAGATCAAGAATCATTGTGAGTTGAGTCTTGATCTGTTGGAGGGGAGCAACATCATATTCATCTCCCTGAAAATTAGGATCTGCTTGATTTAAAACATGTAACACATGAATCATTTAGTCAACAAACAGAACAGTAAACATTTATAATAACAATAAACATTAATTACATTTATTAGATACAATATTAAAAAAAACACAGTTTAAACAACATAAACAACTATGCATTACTCTTGTCTTGAATAGCTGATGTGTCAGTAGGATCAGCAGAAGATGATGGGCCTCCTTGGTCTTGATTTTTCTTTGTGCGCCTATCTTGACCTTGAGCTGATGTAGATGCAGCTGCATCTCCTTCTTCATCATCATCATCATGATTGACATTATCACCTGCATCAGTGTCATCCCCTTGATCATCATAGTCATCATCATCATCATCACTGTCATTGTCATCACCATCATCTCCATCTCCTTCTCGGATCTTTAGGGGCTCATCTTTGGATCCCTTTAGTCTCAGCATAAGCTTCTTATTCTGGGCCTCTAAATCTTGCATCCTCTGTACTGAGGATTGTTGGGATTCAACATGTTTATCAAAGTTCATATTATCTTTTTTGTATGAAAAACCCAGCGGAATTTAGTTTTAAAACATGTTAATATGTTGATTATTAAACCCATTTTAATAAGCAAACCCCAAAGCCATGGATCAATATACGAAATACATACAATGGAATGAACATAGGATGTAAAGAACACAACCTTTGGAGCTGTTCAAAGTCGAGTTTCAAGAGGTAAAAGAAGATGAAATCGTGGCTGAAACTTCAAGATAGAAGTCCTCAAGAGGTGATACCCCAAGCTTGTACAACACCTTTGATTGCTAGGATTCTTGACACAAATTTTCAGCAACAAAACCTCTTTTGTGAGCTGAAAATTCTGCTCCTACTTTTCTTCAAAACCGTGAGAGAGAGAGAGAGAGAGAGTTTTGGGAGAGTAGAAGGCCTTTGCATGTAGGAGAGATGTGCTTTGAAGGATTATGTCTAAAAACATTTAATCTAGTGTGTTATCAAGACAAAGATGGGACCCCCAAGGCTAGTGGGCGGCTGAAAAATCCATTTGAAATGGATTCCCACACTTTGTTTTGTAACACAATTAAATACACACTAAACCCTTATGTTTATAAATTAAAACATGTTTAAACTTTATAAACTTAGTACTTTTATTTGTTATTATTTAGTAAGACTAAATAATGAAAAACAAAAGGTACCATATGAACAATTATCCATATAATGATGTTCATCTACAAAGGCAATGATTTAGAAAACCATTTTCTAAATTGGTGTCATAATTTATTGGTGTTTATTTAGCTTGTTATTGGGTATGACCCGACTTCGATCATATCACACTAGCCACATCAACTTAATATGCATCTTGGGCAGATCAGGTCATTTCAATCTCCCACTTGCACAAGATTCATAGAAGGTTGATGCAAGTAGCAAATAACGCCTAGCAACGGTTTGCTGCCCCTAATGTATATGATTAAGTGCCATTCAATAACATCGTCCTCTTCAAGTGCCTTACTTGAAATGTTTTAGGTGAATTAATCATCTATCCTTTTGTTTCAGATGTCATGTTAAATCCAGGAGACACAGAATGTCATTCTCCGATGATTTAACTTTAACAGGCCTTAAACATCTAACTCTCAACGAATAAGAGGAACAAATTCCTTCTTGATTACATACGTCACTCATAATCAACTCATATCATACCTGAACTCAGCCTTATGTACTCCCAATTTTTCAGAACAACAAAGAACTAAATCAAAGTACAATACTTGATGAATGTCAAGACCCAATATGTATCTCAGGTCAGAGGATACAATGATATTCGCCTTTACTCAATATCTCTTATGACTAATCACAAGGATTCTATGTAGAAATAATTAAGAGCAGGTCGGTCCAATACCTATATCCCATAGATATCAATGAACCTTGGTAGCAGCCTCTTGCTTTATATTCACACCTTATGAATATCATCCAATCCAAGTTCATTACAGTCTTACATTCATAGTTGTTCCCACAAGTATGATCGACTGCGGATGTTTTGAATAACTTATTTATTCATGGATTTAAACATGCTAAAATAGTAGAACAAATGAAAATTATAACCATATAATTAAGACAAATAACATAAGTTCCAACATACAAATATAAAATACAAAGTCAAACCCAATCACTAGAATATTGAAGTCCCATGGCACAAATACGACCTTCATGCTTTGCCTTTTCAAGGAGCTTTGTGAGTGGATCCGCAATGTT
This sequence comes from Flaveria trinervia, assembly GCA_025506515.1. Classification (NCBI taxonomy): domain Eukaryota; kingdom Viridiplantae; phylum Streptophyta; class Magnoliopsida; order Asterales; family Asteraceae; genus Flaveria; species Flaveria trinervia. The sequence continues at coordinate 32,357,297 of CM046457.1, forward strand.
TTTATCAGTGTGGACTTTGCGAATACATATCTTCCCTTTTCAACTTCATCTCTTATGTAGTTGAATCTCCGTTCAATGTGCCGAGTCTTTTGATGAGCACGAGGTTCCTTGATTTGAGAAATCGCACCCTCGTTGTCACAAAAGATCTCTAGGGGATCCTGAATGGAAGGGACTACCCCTAGTTCGGATATGACTTTCTTCAGCCATGCAGCTTCCTGTGCTGCCATTGAAGCGGCGATGTATTCTGACTCTGTAGTGGACAACGCTACGACTTCTTGCTTTGAGCTTTTCCAAGAAACAGCTCCCCCATTCAGAATAAAAATGTACCCCAATTGAGATCGTGAATCATCTCGATCGGTTTGGAAACTCGCATCTGTGTAACCTTTTACAACGAGTTCCTCTTCACCAGACCCGTAGATCAAAAACATATCCTTAGTCCTCCTTAGGTACTTCAGAATGTTCTTGACAGCCATCCAATGACCATCACCAGGATTTTGTTGGTATCTACTTGTCATGCTTAAAGCGCATGACACGTCCGATCTAGTGCATATCATGCATACATGATGGATCCTATAGCAGATGCATATGGGATCGTCTTCATTCTATTTTGCTCCTCTTTTGAGCTAGGACATTGAGTCGTACTCAATATTGTCCCTCTTTGAATAGGTACAGTACCTTTCTTAGAGTTTTCCATCTTGAACCTTTTCAAGATTTTGTCAATGTATGCACTTTGATTCAAACCAATTAGCCGCCTTGATCTATCCCTTTAGATCTTTATTCCCAGAATATAAGCGGCTTCACCAGATCCTTGATGGAAAAACAACTTCCAAGCCAGGTTTTTACACCTTCCATGGTTGGAATGTCATTTCCAAATAGTAGTATGTCATCAACATACAATACTAGGAAGGTTATTGTGCTCCCACTAGCCTTCTTATACACGTAAGCCTCATCAGCGTTTTTGATGAAGCCAAATTTCTTTACCTCCTCATTAAAACGGTGATTCCAGCTTCTCGATGCTTGTTTCAATCCATAGATTGATTTCTTTAACTTGCATACTTTGTTAGGATATTTTGGATCCACAAAACCTTCAGGCTGAACCATATAGACATCTTCCTCAAGATATCCATTTAGGAAAGCGGTTTTGACATCCATTTGCCAAATCTCATAATCATAATGAGCAGCTATGGCAAACAATATCCTTATAGACTTTAGCATTGCAACAGGTGAGAATGTTTCATCATAATCAACCCTTTGAGTTTGAGTGAAACCCTTTGCTACAAGTCTAGCTTTGTAAGTATCCAAGTTTCCATGCATATCGGTTTTCTTCTTGAAAACCCACTTACTTCCAACTACTTTGGAATTAAGAGGTGGTACGACAAGTTCCCAAACTTGATTGTCATACATGGATTGCATCTCAACGTTCATGGCCTCTAGCCATTTGTCACAATCCAAATTGGACACTGCATCATGATATGTGGTTGGTTCATCTGAATCTACCACATAGCATCCATCCCTGAAAAATCCATATCTTTTTCAGGTGGATTACTAGTTCTACCACTTCTGCGAACGTTTTGTGTGTATTGATCAAACGCTTGATCATCCTCAACATTTTCATGTTGAGTGCTAGTTTTAACCAAACGTGCATCGGGCTGTGTTACGTGATCCTCCTCAAGATCCACTGTTCTACTACTAGTTCCTTCCATAAGGAACTTTGTTTCTAAGAACTCACCCTTTCTGGCAACAAACACCTTTTGTTCCAATGGATCATAGAAATAATATCCCATAGAATCTCTAGGATATCCAATAAAGATACACTTGGTGGATCGGACTTCCAGTTTGTTTGGGGTGGGAGTCTTAACATAAGCCTCACAACCCAGACCCTTAAGTATGATAGGGATGGAACTCTTCCATGCCATATCTCAAAAGGTGTCTTTTCCACCTTTTTGGTTGGGGCCATATTCAGAATACGGGCCGCGGAGAGTAAAGCGAAACCCCAAAAATGATAGAGGAAATGTGCTTCTAGCCATCATAAATCGAACCATATCCAATAAGGTTCGATTTCTCCTCTCAGACACACCATTATGTTGTGGTGTCCCAGGTGGAGTGAGTTGTGAGATGATCCCACAACTCCTAAGATGATCTTGAAAAACATCATTTAAGTATTCACCACCTCTATCGGTGCGGAGAACTTTAATTGACTTGTTGAGTTGATTTTCAACTTCATTTTTGAAGATTTTGAACATTTCAAAAGCTTCATCTTTATGCCTTAATAAGTACACATACCCATAGCGACTATAATCGTCAGTGAAGGTAATGAAGTATCTTTCACCATTCCTAGTCATCGGCTTAAAAGGACCACATACATCCGAATGTATGATTCTTAATAAATCTTTTGCCCTTTCATTAGTCCCACTAAAGGGTGCCTTAGTCATTTTTCCAGTAAACAAGATTCACATACATCAAATGAATCACATTCATTTGTTTTTACAAGACCATTCTTTTGAAGTGTTTGTATACGTTTCTTGTTTATATGACCAAGACGACAATGCCAAAGGTAGGTATCACTCAAATCTAATTTGAGCCTTTTGGTGGTTGCTTGGTATATTGAGCTATCATATGTTGTGTTCTCATGAACCAATTCATAAATACCATTATTAGGTATGGCCTTAAAATAAAACATATGATTTAAAGAAACATGAATATCATTGTCAACAAACTTGAAATTATAATCAAATTGTCTTAAACGGGAAATGGAAATTATGTCCTAGTCAAAGTAGGAGCATATAATACATTATTTAAAATAACTTCCAAACCACTTGGAAGCTTCAAAATGTAGTCTCCTTGGGCTTCTACGTGAACCTTTGCACCATTTCCCATGAAGAGACTAATTTCCCCTTTTGCATAATGTTCATTTCTTTTGAACCCCTGCAACAAATTGCAAATGTGAGTTCCACATCCGGTATCTAATACCCATGTCTTAGAGGAAATAACATTTAGCTCAACATCTATCATATAAATTATACCTGAGGTTTGCCCCGCATCCCTCTTTTCTCTCAACTCTTTGAGATAGACTGGACAATTTCTCATCCATGCCCTATCTCACCACATTTGAAGCATGGGTCGTTAACAGCAACCTTCTGCTTCTTCTCCTGGGCCTTGGAGGTTCCGCCCTAACAACCATCTTCCCCTTTCCTTTAACGTGTCCCTTTCCTTTGGCAACAGTTGCCTTAGGGGGGGGGAGTAGAGACCTTCTCCTTCTTCCACCTTCATTAATGTTAAGAACAGGTAAAACTCTTTTACCCATTCCCGCCTCAGCTGTTTTGAGCATTGAATGAAGTTCATTTATGCTCTTGTCCCATCCGTTCATGTTGTAATTCATGACAAAGGCCTCAAACTTCCTAGTTAGGCCGTTAAGGATCAAATCCGTGGCCAACTCCTTTGAGACAGGACAGTTAAGCCTCTGAAGGCGGTCGATATGGATTTTCATCTTAAGAACATAAGTTGAAACTGATTGGGATTCCTCCATCCGACATGCATGAAGCGCTCGAACCGTTTCGAAGCGCTCCACCCTAGCTTGTTGCTGGAACGTTTCCCGCAACTGAGTGATCATGTCATAAGCTCCATGGAGCTCATACTCCTTTTGGAGTTCAGGTGTCATACTTGCTAGCATTAAGCAAGAGACTTGGATAGAGTCTTCAACATATTTGACCCAATCATTATAGGCCTCCACATCCTCTTCGTTAGGTTCATCGGGGATGGGATCATCAAGGATGTAGGCCCGTTTTTCTTGCTTGAGAATGATTCTCAAGTTGCGGTACCAATCCATGAAGTTGTTAGGTGTTAGATGATCCCTTTGAAGGATCTCCCTAAGAGATTGGTTGTTTTGGTTTGGTACATCATTATTAGCGTTGTTGTTGTCGGCCATCTACAAGATTTTACAAAGATCCATTTTAGTAATTGTGATAAAATTTATTTCATTTTATTAACACCCTTTATGTCTCATAGACTTAATAAATAAAATTCTAGAATCCAACGTTATATTTAAATATTGGTTAGGTGACCTTTATACCATTATTTAAATAAACAAGGTAGTCATGAATGACAATTGCAACCTATTGCAACTTCTAGTGGTATGGGATCGTATGAACATCTTATGTTTACAACGGCATGTTATCCCATCAACACCTTTTATAAAACACATTTTAGGTGATCCATTCAAATATTTATAAATCAAGTCGTCCTACTTACACACGTGTGAGTTTACTACATAAGTGGTTAGGTGACCTTTATCCCACAAACATGGTATTCTCATCTCAAGTTACAAGTTCCCTCAAAGTGGTTAGGTGACCTTTATCCCACTAAGAGTTTGCAAATAACCTAAGTGTTGTATAAAAGGATGGTGTTTAACTTGTTTCAAAAGGGATTTACAATATCATAATTCTTGTTTAGAAAGGTCTATGTACCATATGATTGTATGCATTCAACCATATGGTACTCAATTGATTCTTTAAATAAAACCCATTTTCTTTTGCAAACCATTAACTCCTTTTATAGAACCATTCTATTTATGCTTAATGATTGAGAACCAATTTCAAGTTATAGCTTGTTATAATAGACAGTTTGTAAATCACATCCAAATATTCAAAACAAACAACATCATAAGCATTCAACCAAGCATAAACATAACATTCACATATGCATAACAAAGCATACTAAGTTGAGCACACTTGTTTAGCCAAACCAAGTGTGTCAAAAGGTCTTGTCCTAATGGGTTAAGAACATGATACAAGGTTGACAAAAGGACTCCCACTTGAAACCACATCTTCAAGCATCCTCTTTGTCCATCTTCTCTTCAAATCTTGATCTTGAGCATCCTTACAAAATATATATCCTAATACAATTTTTTTCTAGTAAAGAAAAAAAAACTCCTAATCTATTTATTACAAACCATATGAATAAATGAATTACAAAACAAGACTTGAAACATAAAATTGAATTATTACATAGCCAAATGAATATAACATGACAACCAATCAATCAATCCACATGGTCTAGGCTTTGTTATGCATAACCAAAACAACATATCCAAATATTCCTATGTCACGATATGGGGCAGCCCCTTTTAACCCATGTTCTTGGCCAACATAAACCAAGACAAATGGGTTAAGTCCATACAAACAAACATCTTATGACTAGATTTTTAAAGATCCTTACATGCATAAAGTAATATCTTTAAGAAATCAAAAGGGGGTTACATTTCAGCCCTCTAACACACGGGTATGTGGTGTCAAACACCATAAAACCGTGAACAAGCAAGAATAACATGTATGCATTCGTATATGGGCTCTTGATGCCATTGTTGGGATTCAACATGTTTATCAAAGTTCATATTATCTTTTTTGTATGAAAAACACAGCGGAATTTAGTTTTAAAACATGTTAATATGTTGATTATTAAACCCATTTTAATAAGCAAACCCCAAAGCCATGGATCAATATACGAAATACATACAATGGAATGAACATAGGATGTAAAGAACACAACCTTTGGAGCTGTTCAAAGTCGAGTTTCAAGAGGTAAAAGAAGATGAAATCGTGGCTGAAACTTCAAGATAGAAGTCCTCAAGAGGTGATACCCCAAGCTTGTACAAACACCTTGATTGCTAGGATTCTTGACACAAATTTTCAGCAACAAAACCTCTTTTGTGAGCTGAAAATTCTGCTCCTACTTTTCTTCAAAACCGTGAGAGAGAGAGAGAGAGAGAGTTTTGGGAGAGTAGAAGGCCTTTGCATGTAGGAGAGATGTGCTTTGAAGGATTGTGTCTAAAAACATTTAGTCTAGTGTGTTATCAAGACAAAGATGGGACCCCCAAGGCTAGTGGGCGGCCGAAAAATCCATTTGAAATGGATTCCCACACTTTGTTTTGTAACACAATTAAATACACACTAAACCCTTATGTTTATAAATTTAAAACATGTTTAAACTTTATAAACTTAGTACTTTTATTCTTATTATTTAGTTAGACAAAATAATGAAAAACAAAAGGTACCATATGAACAATTATCCATATAATGATGTTCATCTACAAAGGCAATGATTTAGAAAACCCATTTCCTAAATTGGTGTCATAATTTATTGGTGTTTGTTTAGCTTGTTATTGGGTATGACCCGACTTGGATCATATCACACTAGCCACATCAACTTAATATGCATCTTGGGCAGATCAGGTCATTTCAAGGATGTATGCATCTCTCTCAGCTCTGTGATCTCTTGGCTCTGGGCCTCTATCCTTTGGCTTGGGATGCATTAAGCTCCATCAGCTGATCAAGCTGTGAGGCTCGTTGTTCATCCGTCGCCAGCAGCTTCAGCACTAACCGGTAAAGGTTAGCCAACTGCTCCTCCAACCCGACACATGGGTAACCGGATCCAGAAACAGGTAGGACCTGAGGAGGTCCCAACTCCATGGCCTGTGGTGGTGGTAGTGGATGTAGAGAAGATTGGGGTGGTATAGATGTGGATGGCTGTGATTGAGCTGTAGTGGTGGTGGATGGGAAGTGTGTATGTGGTGGAGTAGGTGTGGAAGTGGTGTATGAGCTGGTGGTAGTGGTGGGTGGAATGGTGGTAGTGGTGGTAGTGGATGTGGTGGTAGTGGTGGTAGGTGGAATGGTGGTAGCTGTGGTGGTGGCTGTGGTGGTGATAAAGGTGATTCTACGTTTCTTCCTTTTCAAACCATGGGGCTAAGCCATCCTCTTCTTCCTCGATCCAATCAAGAGGATGCTCCCCCTAGAGCATGGCCTGGCAGATCAGGAGTATAAGTAGGATCATCAGTAGTCTCTCCCAATCCGCCTGGGCGTTCACCAACCGCCCGGAGCCCTCGTTCTGTGGGAACGACATTACTTCCCATAGTCCAAGTCAGTGGCTCCTCATCTGACTCCTCCTCTTCCTCACGAGGCATGAAATCCGGGTGGAACCCAACAGTCTCCGCTCCGTCTCAGTGGGGGCAGATGCTGGAGATGTAATATCAGCAGTGGGACCCCTTTCTTGAGTGGGTCCTTCATCTCCAGCATCCTCGCTATCATCATCGGAGCCATCATGAGGGAGCTGTAGCTGATCTTTTTCAGAGTCACTATCAACGTGACGCAATTTACGCCTAGCCGGTGCCACGTAGACCTCCCGGGCCAGATGCCCAAATAATCTCCTCACAGGGGGCTTTATCTGCTTCCCCCGTAGACCTTCATCCTGCCCAAGGTGGTATCGTCTATCACCTCGAGTACCACTGCGTCCTCCTTCTCCTTCGGAAAGGAAAGGAGCTTCTGGTCTATATTGATCTGCATAAAGTGAAGGTACATGCAGAAGCCCTCCTTCCCTTTCCCCTCAATGTTCTCCACCAAGTAAGTGAAGATCATCCTAGAGAAGCTGAACGGATGGTTCAGCACCAGTGCAGCATATGCGTTCTGGATTGATCAGACATTTCATCAAAACCTCCATTCCGAGATGTTATACACTTAAGCAGAATGTGCGCAAGGTACTTGAACTGGGGACACTGGTTGCTCTTGTTGAGCACCCCTGCATTGATGTCCCTAGCATACTTGGCTCACAGGAAACAGCCTCAGACAGTCAGGGGGTGTAGTCGTGTGGGGCATTCAGCATCATCCCCAAGCTGCAGCACTGTCCTGAGGTCATCCTCAGAGATCTCAATGGCCTCTCCAAATATCGAAATACAGATTCTATAAGGCTCTGAGGTTCTATCAACTACAGCGCCTTCCCAGAAGCCTGCTGAATAGAACAGTACGGTGTGCATGGAGTTGAGATTGCGTAAGAGATCCTTGATCGCCTAAGAAATGAGATGATTCTAGCAAAGTCAGGTGCATGTCTAGATGACTGATCTAGATGAGCACAAATATTGTGCTTGGTGCTCATTGTCCACCGACTCGCGTCTGTTACAAAAAAGGAACGTTAGTATCCATTGATTAAGAATATCTTGAATCACTTGGAGTTGAAAATATTTCCCTTTTTATCTGTCGTGCAAATGAGACTGTGCGACTGAGATCTAGTCGTGTGAACGATTAGTGCGACTTAGATCTAGTCGTGTGAATTATTCCATACATACGACTCGTCATCCGACTAAGCTCACTCGTATGTATACTCAATCGTGTATATCAGTCATGCGCCTGGACTCACGCGCATGATTCAGTCATGCGACTTAGCTATTTGCACTACCCAATCGTGCGACTGAAGTTCATCAGCCTGTCCATTCGCATGACAGGCTACTGTTCAATTCAAATTCAAGTTTTGACGAATTCTTATGATTAGACATCGTGGTTTGGTTCATTGGACTCGCAATCATTATACTTAACACCTAATAACATTCATTTCAGTTGATTGCTTTGGTTAATTAGGTTATTTTGTCAAACAAGTCTCGGTTCTTGGTTTTGACCGAACTTGTTGATTTTATAGTCAAATTGAATGAAATATGATGGATTGAATTGCATTATACCTGTATAGTCAGTGGAAATCATCAGTGCACAAGAATTAGTGGTATATAACGATCTAATGAAAAATTTGGAAGAGTAATGATAGTTCGTGTGTCTCGGTGCGATTTTGAGGGTGGTGAGTGACTGCGACCGACTACCCCACTATTTATACTAGGGTTTCCTACAGTGGTGCGACTGAGCCCAGTCGCACAAGTTGTTCGTGCGACTGAGTATCAGTCGTGCGACTGGCACAGTCGGTCACCTTCAGTCGTGCGACTAGAGTTGAGTCGTGTGACTTGGTCATTCGCCTCCTCTCACGTGACCGAATGGCTCATTCTTATCAACCATTCGGTTGCATGGTCCATACGCTTGTCCATTCGGCTATAAAAGGCATGACTATGATCCATTCATACGGTTGGTCCATACTCATGGTGCTGTCGTGCGAATGGGTCATACTCTTGAAATTCTTCTGACTTTCTAACCATTTGACATTCAAACCCTTTTAAACTGTTGAATTAACATTATAATCATTTGATCATCTCAAACATGATCATTTTAACTTGAAAACCTTTTGATCACCTCAGACGTGATCCTTTTAAACGATTAGTCACCTCAGATGTGATCTAATTGTTGTTTGAAAGCACTTGTGGTCACCTCAGACATGACCTTTTAGATGATAAGGTCCCTTATCAACTTCCATGACATAGTCTGAAACTAACCTACAGAATTTGACAAACTTTGTACAGAAATAAAAGAAATAATACTCAAAACATAAACAAACTAAGACATGTTTTTGTGTTTTTGTGAGAGTTAATTCCTAAGATGTAGTGCTAAGGAATAATTATTCTGAGAGAGCAGCCTCAATCATTTAAACATACATGGATCAATTTAAGTTGGAATCATATAGGATATTCAAATCATTCAGGACAAGTTATTAAAAACAACTTTGATGCTCTTTCCTGAGTCATTTAGCAAATTTAGGAAATCATACTAGTACTCTTAGGTCCCTACACTGATTTGTACTTTTAAGAATGTAGCCACAGTGATTGTGAGTATACTTGTCCTCTTAAATCCATACACAGACTTTCAACACAGTTTGGTGATCGTTTTAAGGTTTTTTTATTTCAACAAGCATTTGCGGATCCCATACTCATATGGTAATAAACATTCCTCAGGAGATTTTGAGCGGTCTTAGGCTAGTGTTCAAGAAGCAACTATTCATAGAATTTTTCAAAAAGAAGCCAATCCTCAGGTCAGTGCCATCGCACAGCAGAGAGGCTGCAAACAACAATGAGTTCTAAAATATATAGGTTATGCTTATCCTCAGGTCAGTGCCACTACACAGCAGAGAGGCAGATAATCTATCTTCTTGTTTGAGCAATTTTGCTTCTGTTAGCACAAATCTCACAACAACCTAGGTTATCAGTTTGATTATATTTGCATTTTTCATGTGCTTTTGCTCATGCTTTGGTCTTACGCACACTTTTGTGGCGTTTATTTTGCTCGTCACCCCTTATTGGAATCTTGTTGATTGTGTTAACCAGGGATAAGGTGTTACCTACAGCTAGTCAAACATTTTAGTGTAATCTTGATATCACCAAAAGGTCTAGTTATCTATTGTGTTGAATCTACCGACATACCAGCTGTGGTCTAGCAACCTCTAGGTTTACTTTCTTTGTGTTACCTTAGTAGTAGCTAGCTTAACTATCATATTTTCTTTTATATTGCTCAGACTACACAGACTTATACTTGAACTTTGCTTCTTTTCCAATTTTGATTTTTTAAAGTCCCAAATGGTTTGTACCTATGTACTATCATATTCCACACATTAAATCGGTATCACACGTATGATCTTATTTATTATCGGCTTGCCTCTCCATTTTCCTTGTATTTTTAGCTATTCTCCCCCTAAAATACTAAAACCTCTAAGGATTTGCGTTTTAGGATTTTAATGAGCAAGAAAGGACACTAAGTGTAATTAACGAACTATCATTTAACAAAACAAGAGAATTAACTTAAATAACACTAATATTTAAAAAATAAAACAACCTAGACACGACGCATCGGACTATACATGGTCATCTTTAGGAATGACCTCACTTTTCTTTTTAATGCTATTGACCTCTAACAGATATAGATAACGTGGTTTGTCAAAACCCTTTGTATAAAGGTCAACGCGTTGAAAATCAATGTTTGTTTTTATCACATCGATTAAATTCTTTTCAAAACAGTCACGTATGAAGTGATATTGATTCCGATGTGTTTGGTCTCAGGATGTTGGACTGGGTTCTTAGTGACTGCAATCGCAGTAGAGTTATCAACAAATTAGGAGTGGAAGTGAAATGCAAACCGTAATCCCGCATTTGCTATTGAATCCATATGATTTGGGAACATCAACTTGCAGCAGTATCATATTCTACTTCACAAGTTGCAAAGCAACTGAGGTCTACTTCTTACACTGCCAGGTTACTAATCTTCTTCGAAAGAGCTGACGCCCTAGTGATGTAGACTTGTAGTTCATCTTGCAGCCACCGTAATCCGAGTCACTATACGCTGTAAGCTCAAAGTCATCATCATGAGGATACCACAACCCAAGTGTGGGTGTGCCCTTCAGATAACGAAATATCCTTTTGACCCTAATTAGATGATCCACCTTAGGCTTTGCCTGATATCATGAGCATAAACATGTAGCATACATGATATCTGGTCTTGAGGCAGTGAGATACATGAGAGATCCAATCATCCCTCGATACATAGTGGCATCTACCAGATCACCGTTCCCATCGGGTGTTACATCATGGTTTGTAGACAGTGGAGTGCCAGCTATGGAGGCATTCTCCATGTCAAACCGATTGAGAATATCCCCTACATACTTGGTCTGATGT
>CM046457.1:32968755-33129706 GCA_025506515.1 Flaveria trinervia
ATACTAGCACTTGATTCCTATAGGTTGTTCTTTGTTTTCAGTGATTTGTTGAGTGTCACTGGGCTTGATTGAACAAAGATATAGTTTCTAGATACCATCTTATGGCATAAGGTAGTGATGTTAAATGGCTGTGTACGTGTGTTGGCGGGACAAACCCTACAATAACCTGAAATTTTTACTCAGACTCAAGCATGACACAGACTTAAAATTTATGTCGGTCACATAAACCCAAACATGAAACAACTGTTTAACCAAAAATTCTAATTTTTAATCTTGTGTATTAATAATTATACAGTTAACTTTCTATTACTAAAAATACAAATGCATATCCTTACATTTAAACAATATAACCTTAGGGACATTTCTCCTTTACCTTTTTAAATTTTGTCATATATCCAAGTTCTGACATAGAACATAATATTTTTGAATTGATAAAATTAATTTGGTTAAATAGTTCAATTGCAAACTCGCTAGGTTGACATGAGCACAATCCGTTTAGCTGTGTGTGTTCATAGCTTAATACAAAAATTGACCCAGCACTTATAGGCTAGCACAATCCATGAACTCCATCTTAGGTTCATGCCACGTTAAAAAGTTACATCGCTGGCATGAACTCGAGTTCCCATAAACTAAACGAGCCGTGTAGGAAAAAAAATGTACGCAAACAAAACAATCGATGCAAAAGTTGTTTTAGCTTCTTTTTTTTCACAATTTTGCTCATACTTAACATGTGAAGTGACTTTAGTGTGTAAACACTTGAAAGATTTCTATGAGGAAAAACAAAAATATGTTGGTTTTTATGTGCGAAAAATTGTTGAGGGATTTTTGTGTGGAAAAAAAATTTGAAAGTACATTGGTTTTTTGTGTGTTAAAAGTTGTTGAGGACCTTCGTGAGAAAAAAACTAAAAGTATGTTTGGTTTTCTAAAAATTTATATCCCTATAATTGGTGTTGTAAAAATTGGTCCTAGTCGGCAATTTATCAAGGATTAATCGAAAATCGGCCATCAATCTTGGCGATTTTACATAATTGGTGGGTTAATCGGTAATTGGTACTAGTTGGAAAAAATCAGACCTACTTGGACGAAATTAGTCAAAAATCGGTCAAAATCAGTCAAAATTGGTCAAATTTCTTTCAAAATAGTCAAAATTGCCCCATTTTGGTCAAAATTGGTCAAAATATGTTTATGTCTAGCGCCTAACAATACTTACAACCATGCCTATAGTAATCTAAATTTCTACTTTTTCACAGTAATCCATCAAGAACTAAACTTACCATAATCTACTGTTTGATGGATGTTTATTTCTTCAGTCTGGGCAGGATTCCCTGAGCGAATCCGTGATGGGAACAAGTTTGTTGTAGCAGAAAGACAGGTGCATAAGGTGGGGCGTAACTTCTGCACTGAGACAGCAGAATCTGTCACCAAAGAACGCAAGCTTAAAAGAGAAAACAATGCCAAAAATGGGTTTTTTGAAGGAACTGATTCTTCTAACAATCTTCTTGATGCAGTGTTTGGAGATTAATTTCTTGATTTACTTGCTGCATCCTAGTTGTCATGAGTTCTACTTGGCTATTCAGAGGTAGATATGGGTTCAAGTCCTGGTTTTCATAGTTAATCTGGTTAAATCAAATGTTGTAGTCATTTTGTTTCGTTTAGTGACAGTTAAGTTTGTTATTCTTATAATGGGGTCTCATGTACTGAAATTTTGAACTTACTTTTATTTGTTAAGAATTGAGAAGATATACATTATTTTAGGATTTGTTGTCCCTTAGGGTTAGGATTGTTGCTTGTGTTTTAAGCATTTTTCCATTATAAAATTTTGATGTTAACTAGTGGGTGAAACCTATGCAGTGCAGTTGGGTATAAATATCTTTAGTACTATGTTTTTAGCTAACTTTCACTTATTTTGTTATTTCTTATTTTGTTTTTTTATTTGTTTAATGTGGGATATCAAACATATCTATATTACAATAATAATGGGTAAATTTGTAAATAACAAGTTGTTTATATATAATTACTTGTACCAAATGTAATAAAATTGTTTTTAAGAGTCTAAAAAATGGAATAAAATTATAATGTTGTACAAAAAGTTGTATCATAGTAGTATAGATATAGATAGATTAAGATAATCATAAATATATAGTCATACTTTAAATTTAATTAGGTAATGATTAAGTATAAGTATTTAAAGCTTAAAAGAAGTATAATATGTCATAAGTCTTATGATATTACATATTAAAACTTGAAACTCTTTGTATGTCAACTTAAATTTGTTATAAAATTACAAATCTGGTCATAGTTTTTTTATTATATATTAATATAGATTACATGGTTGGTCTTTGATGTATTTTCATATTACATGATTGATCTCGACTAAATAGAATTACATTATTGATTTCCACTCTTTGTCAAATCGTAACACGAGTAGTACTTGAAGTGGATGACTATTAAGTTTTATACCTAACTATATATTAAATGTCTCCTTTACCCCTTAACTAAAACGCCAAAGAAAATAAATAAATCACTTTCAAAACGAAAACCCTAGCCCTTTACATGTCTTTTACCTTGATACCTCCAACCCTCTTGTTCTCCTTCCACCACCACAGTTAAAGCTGCAACACGACACCAGATGTGTAACGCCATAGCTAGCACCACTGCATCCAAATCTACAACTTTGAGGGGTGGTTGTTGTTGGAGACCTGTAATTGGCACTGTCGGCAACCACTCTACGAGTTCACCTCTCGATTGTAAAGATTTTTGTCACATCACCCTATCCCCTTCATCTTGACACCTTCAAGGTGACCACCTTTGCATGAAACTGTTATCAAGGGTTGTTTGGGTTTGAAATGATCAAGAATTCTAATGAGATATGTCTTTCTTTAATGTTGAGATTTGTGGGGTGGCAACAATGGTGGAACTGGTGGCGGTGTTAGGGTGTGGGGTTGGGTGAATAGGTTTGAGTTTTAAGGTAGGCGATAGGAAAGGATTGGACGATGGTGGTGAGAAATGGTGGTGGGGGGCGGCGGTTACGATTTTGCTGGTGGTGGTGGGAGATGAAGGTGACGGTGGTGGGAGATGAAGGTGACGGTGGTGGATGATAATTATAAAATGGATGATGATGATGGTGTAATGTATTTTCTTTTCTAGAACTGCAGGTGGTGTAATAAATGAGGGGGAGTGATATGATGATGATGGATGATGATGATGGATGATGATGATGATAGTGTATGTATATATAGTAAATTACATAATTAATCCTTGTTGTACATTTGATCATGTTTCAGTAGAATTGATATGTTCAATCTATCAGAAACAAAATACAAACAAAGAAGATGAAGATGAATGATCACAACCACAATATATTCAAATATAAACAATAAGGATCTAATACAATCAAACAAACAAAGCTCAAATATATTTCAGTAGAGTAACAATTTACAATAGTCTCTTGCAACATAAATATTCGATTAGGGTTTTGTAAAGATGCTCAACAATGAGCAAGATCAAAACTATATATAGAAGACATAGTTTCGTTGATAGTTTTGTTGTCAGCGAAACTATGCTGCCGAAACAATAGATTCTTCCGGTAGAAACAACAGTTCCGCCAGGTGAGCTTAACAACTGACTATGAGCGAAACTGCAGTTTTGCTCATAGTTTCGGTGGATACCAAAACTAAACAAAATAAGCAACATACAAAAGTAACTAACATAAAACCTATTATAATGGAACATAACCAAAATCTAAACTAAAGTGAGTCTAACCTATACATGATATTCAATTCTTTAACTCTTAAAAAATTAGTCCTTAAACATAGAAAGACCTAAATTCCCTTTCATTATAACAAAAAAGATTAACGGTATCGGTGGATTGGAGTTATCTTAGACATATTACATACCTTAGGGAGTAAAATCCCAATATTATAACATTTGGATGAAAATCATTATTTGAGTCAAACCACAAGGAGAAAAAATGAAGTTTACTTATAAATTTATGAATAACAAAAATATTAACAATAGTATAATAGTCATTATATGAAATTACTGCCCAAAACTAATGCCATTGAAGTTAAGGACCATCGGTATTACGGTTTCCCAAACAATTGGGACCGAGATATAGTTTTTAGAAAAGGTTGGACTAATATTGCAATATGGGCATTGACGATCAAGAATAGGGTGGTATTCACCTTGTCGTTTGTTTTTGTTTAGCTATAGTTTATTATAGATTAGATATTAATGTAATAGGATCTAGTTTAGTTTTTTATTGTTTTGTATTCTGTGGTAGGCGAAATTGATGCAAAACTACAGTTTCGCCCCGTAGTTTCTTTTGCCATAGTGCATACAGTTTCGTAGTATGTGAAGCTAGGCTTTGTATATATATATTTCTTTGTTCTTCATTGTTTAACTCTTAGAACTTTATTGATATTACATATTTGAGTTCATTCTTTGTTTGTGTATTGCTAGGAGCTTGTATTTCATACATTTGAGCATTATTCTTCTTAATCTTCACAAATTCTCTCTACAAATAGGTCTTATAATTGATTTGTGTTCATATTCTATCATTACTTGGTCCACAAGCTATTAGACTTAGTTATTTCTTATGGATTTCAGTATTAAATCTTCATCAAAAGCACATTCAAATGATCAGTTGGACCAACAATATTGTATCACAGCCTTGGTGCTCTTGATTGTTTGTGTTTTTGGGTAGTTTTGGCATATTCATCTTCTTAATCATTTTGGAGCTATTTTACGTGTGTTATCCATGGAAGTTGATTGAGGAAAGTGTGGTGTAATCTTGGGAAACTTCTAAAATCATCATATCTCAAATTGGTTGTGATCTGATTGAGTTTTGGTGATTTTTGGGTCTTGTTCATAAATAGAGGGTTTTCATATTCATAGTGCGAAACTACTGTTCTTCTTGCGAAAAAATAGTGCGAAACTACTAATATTTGGTGGGTTTGATCCCTTTGCTAACCTAGAACGAAAATTCTTCATCCTGATCATTTTCCTTGCTAAACTATCTTCCATTTTTCTTGAATAAAATTCAATAGTTTTGGGCAAAACTGCTACAGAAACTATTGTAGAAACTAGCTGTGAAACTACATTCTATGCGTGAAACTATTACATGTGAAACTACTTGTTCTTGTGCGAAACAACATTCTGTTCTGCGAAACTACTGGTGTTTGATTTAATCAAATTTCAATGATGACAAGTCTTACCCTTACTGATCTTGAGAGTGTAGCACCAAACAGACCTCCTAAGCTAATCAATGGTGACAACTTTGATGATTGGAATCAATGTTTAAAAGCCTTCTTCCTGTACACTGATCAAACCCAATGGGAGTTAATTATGAAAGGACCTCATGTGCCTGTTTCAATAGAAGACAATGTGACCATTCAAATTACCGATCTGTCAAAATACTCTGAGAGAGACATCAAGTTGATTGATCGATATCAAAAGGCATCCAATGCTCTAACCTTGTGCTTGTCAGCAGAGATCTACAACAAATATGGTGAACATAAAAGTGCAAAGGCTTTGTACGACGCGTTTTGTGAATTCTATGATGGTAATGAGGAAATGGTAAAGGATAAAACCGCTCAAGCTGAAAAGGAATTCAACTCTTTTGTTGGACACAAGAATGAAAGTCTCACTGATCTCACTAATCATTTTTTGTTTGTTACAAGCACACTGAAAAAGTATGATGAGAAGCTGTCAAACAATGAACAAGTCACAAAGTACTAGATTCTTTACCACCATAATGGAGTTTGCAGGTGAGAATGTTGAGGCAAGAAAAGGGATTTATGGATTACAAGCTCATGGACATAATCAACAAGTTGAAGTCCTTCGAGTTAGATCTGCAAAAAAAAGAATACAACCAAGAAATGCTTCCATCTCAAGCTTATTCACAAAATGCTGCTATTATTTCATCTACTTCAGAGTCGTCAAAGCACATGTCGGCCTGTAGTAGTATGTCTGGCACTTCTGATAAGACTACATGCAGTGGATCTACATCAAAAGCTCTAAATCTTCCACAGATCCCATCAGAGAGTATGGCTTTATTTGGTCTCTTCATGCATAGTTATAAATCATTGATGGCTGGTGAACTAAAGTGAAGAGGAATGCCTATGGAATATATGTATCATGTGGATCCTAATGATCTGGAGGAAGTTGATCTTTAGTGGCAAATAGCTATGATCACTCTACGGGCAAGAAGATTTATGTAGAGAACAGGAAGGAAGAATTTTGGAAACTAGAATGCGAAGGTTGGATTTGACAAATAAAAGCTCAAGTGCTTCAACATCAAACATATCAGGCATTTTAAAAGCGAATGTCCATCTCCTATTTTTACTAAACCTAGAGTGGTGGTTAACTGGGTCATTTCGATTGATGATAAGGAAAAGGTCAATAAAAAGAAAGAAACAACTTTGCTATCTAACTTTGACTGGAGTGTTGAGTTAGCCGAGGTTGAAGAAGAAATCATTCATGTCCCGATAGCCGAGGTTGAAGAGGTAGTGAAAAATAATACAGGAGAAGGAAGGAGTGTGAAGTGAAAGACAGTTTGAAGAATGCTTGTGAGAAGGAGGAGATGGAGAGTGTTGTGATGGTTAGTATGGTGGATGATTGTGAAAATAAAGAAAAAGTCAAAGATGGAAAAACTATGAAGGAACAGGAGTTGAAAGTGGAATCAAGGGTTGCAACTGTGAGAATGCCCTAGCTGCAGAGAAGAAGGTGATAAAGAATCCATATGAGGTAGTTCACGACATGTGTTCATCTGCTTGCCAAATTCATTTGTTTGGGATTTATAAAGTAAGCAATATATTAAAATAAAATGAAGGGGAACTAAAAATGATGAATGAGAAACTTAAAAAGAATGAAGCAAAATATTTTGTAAAATTAAATGAAGCTTTAAAAGAAAATGATCAATTAGAAAGAACCCTTTTCGAGAGAAACATGAAAATTAATATTTTGACAGAGAGGGTAACTTTAGCTGAATTCTAGACCACTATAAATGGACAATTTCTGGAATGAAGCTAGAGGAACTTTATAGCAAACAAAGGGGAGCTAGAATTAAGACAGAGTTGGGTTGTGGTGAAACCACTTATGTTTACCCACCGCCTAGCACCTTTTGCTATTCTCTAATGCCCACACCTCATCCTACAAATGTTTTAATTAAAAAGGATACTAACAATTTGTTTGCAGCTTTTGAAGGGGTGAATCATAAAGAAATTCAAGAAGATTATGTTTCAAGTGTTAATGAAAAAGCTTAAAGGCGATAATTTTTTTTAAAAAAAACTTGTTTTGAAAAATTCATTTCTCTTCCCATTCCCACTTCCACTCCTATTTAGATCTCTACTCTAAGTGAAACAATATCCTCACATGATTGTAAAATTTCAGAGATAAGAGAATTCACAAATCATGATAGATCATTTGACTTAGAAAACAAATAACAGGAAGTTCCCATCACTTATAGTGATTGTGATTCACTTATGTCTGAGTGTGAGGAAGAGATTATCATGGATAATATTCCAATTCAAAAGGATAAAGTAAGAGGTCTAAAACCTAGTTGTTTCAACTATTACATTGTTAAGCATTGCCCAGAGGTTGTAAATAGAAATATAGATAACCATTCTTTAAACATTTTGTTGATAGTTTCTTTTGCACAAATTCATCTCTTCCTAGAACCAAGCCGGTTAAGGTTTGGGTCCCTGTGTCTAAATGATTTTCTTTAATTCATTTGACAGGAACATTCGAGAAGGACTATCAACAACACTTGGCACGTAGATAGTGGATGTTCCAGGCATATAGTCGGATTGAAGGTCCTTTTAACAACTATCATATAATAAATGGATGATATGTTGCTTTAGTGGGTGATAAAAAAGAGGTAAAATGATAGGTCAAGTTGAGGTATCCAATGGCTCTTTAACCTCGGAGAAGGTAAACTTCGTGCCCGAATTAGCATTCAATCTTCTGAGCAGGTCACCAATTTGTCGTAAGAATATTCTTGTGCTTTTTAAGTCTAACAAATGTTTGTTTCTTAAGATAAAATTTTCAGTTCCAGATGATTTGGCAATAATGCGAGCTCCGAGGAAAAATGACACATATCTACTTGATATGAACTCCACAGAATCAACCTCCACCATGACCTGTCTCTTGTCAAAAGCTTCCCCCTCTGAGTCATTTCTTTGGCATAGACATTTAGGCCATGAAAATTTTAAAAATATTAACAAGTTGGTTAAAAATAATCTTGTCATAGGTTTACCATAGAATGATTTTTCTGTAATCGAAAAATGTATGTCTTGTGCTAAAGGAAACAACACAACAAATCACACAAGCTTAAACATGAAAATTACACTTCTAATCCTCTTGAGTTACTACATTGTAAATTTGTTCGGTCCAATAAGTGTGAAAAGTATAGCTAAGAAATCTTATTGTCTTGTTGTACCAGATGATTATTCCAGATATTCTTGGGTGAGGTTCCTATCATGTATTGGGAGACAACAGAGGTGTTGAAGAAGCTGAATTCTCAGACCATCCAGCCTGCACAAACACCCAGTAAAATGGTGTTGCTGAAAGAAAGAATCGCATTCTCATTGAAGCATCCTGGACTATGCTTATAAAATCTTAACTTCCTATTATTTTCTAGGTAGAGACAGTCAACTGTGCTTCGTACGTTCTAAATAGTGTTCTAATCGTGACAGATAAGATAAAGACTCCATATGAACTGTTTCACAAGTGAAAATCGTTGATTGATTTCTTTCGTAGTTTCAGTTGCTCATGCACATTGTTGAATACTCAATCTCAAAATTCTATGTTTAGAGTAGTGTCAGATGAATGTTACTTTGTTGGATATTCTTCAACTCAAAAGGCTTATAGAGTATACATCAAACGAACAAGAATAGTGCAAGAACCTTTTTATGTTGATTGGCAAGTGTCCAATGTTTCAAACGTTGGTTTTGATCCAGATTGATTCTATGATTCAAACACCGTTTTTAATTCATTTAATCTATCATCCTTCCCTAATGATGACGTTCCTTCATCAAGTGGTCAACCCTTCATACCTGCCCAACCACAACCTGAACTACAACCTAAATCACAACTTCAACTACAACAAGATCTCCCACCTCAATATCAACCTGAACCTAAACACCAAATACCTTCAACTCCATCACAAATGCCACAAAATACTATTTCCAACAACCATCCACATTACCGTCATCCACCTCACAACCATCATCCCCACAACACACTTCATCCAATTCATCAACCCTAAACACTAACATAAAAAACCTAAAAGACCACCCATATGATTTTGTCATTAGATCAATATTTGACGGTATCAGGACTCGAAGCCAATCTGAGCGAATAAATGAATGTCTCTTTGCTTGTTATTTTTATCTCAAATTGTTCCATAAAATGTGACCATGGCACTTCAAGACCCAAGCTAGGTGGGGTCAATTCAATTAGAGCTTCAACAGTTCAGAAAATTGAAGGTGTGGCAATTAGCTAATCGTCCTCCAAATAAATATCTGATTGGTACAAAGTAAGTATTCAAAAACAAACCAGATGACCATGGCTTGTGATTAGAAACAAATCAAAGGCTGGTTGTTCAAGGCTTTGCTCAAGAGGAGGGGATTGATTACACTGAGGTGTTTGCCCCTGTGGGTCGGATTGAAACCATCAGAATTTACTAGCTCATGCCGCTCACAAAAACTTCAAAGTCTTCTAGATGGAAGTCAAGTGTGCATTCCTGTGTGGAGCTATTGATGAAGAGATCTATGTCTATTAGCCATCACGTTTCGAAATCCATATTTTACTAAGAAAGTTTACAAATTAGATAAATCCTTGTATGGATTACATCAAGCTCCTAGAATCTTGTACGAAACCCTAACACAGTATCTCCTAAGAAAAGGCTTCACACGTGGAACTATAGACATGACTTTGTTTAAGAAGGAGGTTAATGAAGTTGTGCTCATTGTTCGACTGTATCTTGACGACATCATCTTCGGATCAACGAATGGAAAGTTTTGTAGAGAGTTTGAAGAAGTATGAAATAGCTCTTTGAAATAAGCATGATGGGGGAGATGCGCTTCTTCTTAGGATTAATGGTCGAACAAAAGCCAGAAGGAATTCTCATTTATTAAGAGAAATACATTCTGGAAATCCTATCGAAATACAACATGAATGAGGCTTCTCCCGAGCTTAATCCATTTTCTACACAAACATGTCTAACCCCTGATAACAATGGAAACTGTAAGGCTTAATGTAAGGCTGATGCACCTAAAACATCCTAAGTCTCTCTTGCATGCATGCACTAAAGTGTAGACTACAAATGCTTCGGAAGTTTTACGCTCTGCATCATAATTAATCTAAGTGTAAAATCTTCCAAAGCCAAGACCAACATCTTCTGAAGCCAAAAGTGAAGTCTTCTGAAGCTTTAAAGACAAAGTATTCCAAAGCCAAGAAGTGAAGGATGATTTCTTCCGAAAACTTTTGGCACATGCTTTATCTGATGTACTTTTCCATAAAGCTGGACCACTTTCCGCTGAAACTCTCCCCAAGTTATACAAGTTGGTGAAAAGGTCCATGCTATTGTTAACTATACATTGCCTTGAGTCTGTTGCTTTCTACTTTATATACTTTTATCCTTTTTTTATATATTAGGATGTGAGGTATGGCATGTTATAGTCACTAGTCAAAAGGAAATCTACCTTTTGACTTTACATTTAAATTTGTTGTTGTCTAGATCAAATGTTTCCAGCTAGTTTCCTAAGCATGGCTGGCTGTTGGATATAGTATAAAGTATTAAGGTCTTTGTATTTTATTTAATGCTTTAAAATACTTGTAAAGAACTTGAGAGCAATATACAACATTCTTGAAAACCATTATACTTTTGTTGCTTGTTCTTGTTCTGTCTCATACTTGCTTGTGTTCTACGTATCAAACCATAATGTTCATAGTTCCCAATTTGATCTGTTAAGTGTTGTAATATACACTCTCCTTATTGTGTGTTGTGTTGTAAGGACCATCCTTTAAATGGTCCTGCAGTTGGTATCAGAGCATTCCAGGCTCTTGATTATAAGATCTCACCATCTTAAGACCCCTCACACACACAAAATACTTAATGTCTCAAATGACAGCTCTCACTAAAGTTGTTATGGAAACTGGAACCATGAAAAAGTCCCCACTAATCACTCCTGAAGACTTTGACACTTGATGACAACATATGGAAGGGTTCACTAAGTAACAAGACTCCAGGATGTGGGAATATGTTGTCTCAGGGCCTCACATACCAAGCACCTCTTTAGCTACTGCTGGGGGTGATATAATTCCAAAAGATATGGCTGACTATTCTAAAGAAGACATGAAGAGAATAGAGATTGATCAGAAAGCAATGACAACCCTTCAAACTACTCTTCCATACTCCATATACAGAGGCTTTAAGAAGTGCAAAACAGCTAAACATATAACAAATGCACTTAAGTTGATGTATAAAGGGTCAACTGAAGCCAAGGAGAACAAGAAGGATCTCCTAAATCAGCAGTTTGAAAACTTCACCTTCACAGCAGGTGAAACCATGACTCAACAATACTTTAGGTATGTTGAGATTATGGATACTCTAATGAATATCGAAGTAACTCTTGAAAATAGAGATATTATGAGGAAGTTCATGTCTGTATGGATACACAGATAGTGACTATAATGGCTGTAACATGACTGCAAAGTCTAGATAAGGGGGTTGTCAATTCCTTGGTGGAGGGATAGTCTCTTGGCAATGCAAGAAATAATCTTGTGTGTCTCAATCAACTACTGAAACTGAATGCATTGCTACTGCAAGCTGCTATGCTTAAATGCTTTGGATTCAGAATCAGATGATGAACTATGGATTTAACTTCAAGGAGACTCCCATCCATATAGACAACAACATTGCTATCCCTGTAATAGAGAATCCTATGCAACATTCAAGGACAAAACACATCAATATCAGGCATCATTTGATTATATATAACTTTAAAGAAGGTTTAATCAAACTAGTCAACGTTAACACAAATGAACAATATGTTGATCTGATCACCAAAGCTTTTGATGAACAGAGATTTAAGTACTTTTTATTAGCTATTGGGATGATTAACTTTGAGTAGATTTTCTTAAAATTAACTCATATTATTTCTGAAACCTGTGTGTCCTAAGTTGTCTATTTTATCACCTTCATAAGCCCTTGTTTCCTTTGGAAGAATGTTTTTTTAAAAGAAATTTCTTAGAATTTTTAAAATTTTGATCATTTTATTCTTTGGAATATATGTACTTACCTTCAAAAGAAATTTATGTCTTCAAAAACAATAATTGCTTCAGAAAACTTACCTTCGGAAGAAATTTTGAAAATATATTCCGAAGCTTAAATTTTTTTGGGTACTTGTATGATTGTGAAGAACAATTTTCTTCCGAAAGGAATTTGGTCTCGGAAGTTTTATTCTTCTGAGAATAAAATTCTCTACGTATAAATTTCTTCAGAATAATTTTTTTCTAAATTCTATTGAATATCTTCCGAAGTCATTTTGTCTTTGTAAGCTTTACATCAAAATTTCTGAAGTAAAATTACTGTCAAAAGATTTTAGACTTCCACAAAAACTATCTTTTTGGGCACTTTTTCAGAGGTGAGACCGACATCCAGATTTCAAAATTTATCCTCTTTCATTAACTTTGTCTCAGATCCATTTTATATATACCCAACGGTTCCCCTCTCTTTCACTCTCTTCTTCATTTGAACTTTTCCTAAAACCTAAATTCACCCACAAACCGCCTTTGTTGCTCTATTGAACTCTGAGAAAGATCCAAATTTCTCAAATGGCCAACCTCAACCCCAGAAACAACCTAGATTTTTCCATGGAACTCCACAGGCAACACAATCAGGTTGCTTTGTTAAACTCTGAGAAAGATCCAAGTTTCTCAAGGTTTGCCTTTTCCTTTCTTTGTCTAACTACTTCACCTACCTTACCATTGATCCTCCACTCTATGAGGATCAGTTCTTTGAATTCTAGAAGACCTGTTAAGAGGTCATTATGGATGAGGAGAAGGCACTATCTACCACAATAAACGGGAGGACAATCTTCATCACTCCAGCCATCATCAACATCCATCTTCAGCTGGATGATGAAGAAGGTGAGTTGTCTTTCCTAAAGGAAGTTGTTAATCATTCCTTTGAGCAGATGGGATATAAGGGGGATTCTCTGTAAAGACCTTCATGAACTGGAAGGTCTCATCCTAATGGAAGTATGTAACGCCCCGAATAAAGTCTAAGCGCGCTAGATGGTAATAATGAGCTTAGACGAAATCATTTAATGAAAATAAGATGGATATGAGTTATAGACCGAGTTAACTCTTCGGGTTATGAGTTTGACGAGTTTAAGATCCCGGGAACGCTCGATATATATATAAACGGATCAGCTTGAGCAGCTCTCATTTGCAACTCAACACTCTAGTTTTAGAGAGAGAGAGTAGAGAGATAAAGTAGAGAGAAGTGAAGATTCAAGGCTCGGTTGATCTCTGGATTGAAGATCATTGTTCGTGGGCATCCAATCAACAAGAAACCACCACGGATCCAGGTAAGAAACATCATTTAATCGTTCCTTTTGATGTAAACCCAGATTCTATGTTTGGGTTTTTTTGAAAGTCGCAAAGATTCACCCAAAACTTACGTTTTTGTGTAAGAAAACATGTAAGAAGCTTAGATAAAGCTTATTGGGTGATAAACCAAGGTTTTGGATGTAAAATATTGAATTTTTGGGACAAAAATGGGTTGGGTCGTATTTTTCAGCCTGTTCTGCGAAACTGGGTGTTCATCCAGCGAAATTAGTTATTTGTCCAGCGAAATTATGGATCTTCCTGTGAAACTATAATTTCGCATGTAGTTTCGCAGAAATGGTTTTCCAATGAAAGTTGGGCGAAACTAGCAGCGAAGCTGGCAGCTAAGCTGGCAGCTAAGCTGGCAGCTAAGCTGGCAGCTAAGCTGGCAGCTAAGCTGGCAGCTAAGCTGGCAGCTAAGCTGGCAGCTAAGCTGGCAGCTAAGCTGGCAGCTAAGCTGGCAGCTAAGCTGGCAGCTAAGCTGGCAGCTAAGCTGGCAGCTAAGCTGGCAGCTAAGCTGGTTAGCTGGCAGCTAAGCTGGTTAGCTGGCAGCTAAGCTGGTTAGCTGGCAGCTAAGCTGGTTAGCTGGCAGCTAAGCTGGTTAGCTGGCAGCTAAGCTGGTTAGCTGGCAGCTAAGGATTATACAGCCTGTGTTCTTCAATGTTTGGGATTTGATTGATGTTGTGAAGATTCTGACTGGGTTTGAGTAAGAGTGATATTCTTACTGAGAATCAAATATGATAATCAAGTCAATGATTGTGTGGCGGAAACAAAAGATCAAAGAACATTCAAAGAAAGAGAATTACTCATAAATGCTGTTTGTATTGATATATGAAAGTTGATAAAGTTATAGAGAATAATTACACCAAAATTCTCTATCTATCAGCCGTCACCTCAGTACGAGGTTAACTATTCTATTTATAGGCATACAAGATGGGTCTTCTGGAGGTAGTATGAATGTAGCTTTAGTAGGATCCAGGATAGCCTTGATCATGTTTACAAAATCAGTTGCTTCTGACATCCTGTCTCTACTTAGCACATGTATCTTCATTCTGCTCATGTTGTAGATGGCTTCCATTGGTAACTTTTTTAGTGAAATAGGTTCCCAGATGGAGATTGTAGAAAGACCATCTCTATGAATCAATAAACTCCCCCCATATCCATTTCAAGTTTAATAATATTTCCAAGTTACAGTGGTGTTTTCTTCTTCCTTCTTTTGTCTCTTTTAATATTTATTCGATCATAGGCGAGTTTTAACAACTTGATGCATTTCAAAAAGAAGTGCATGTCTTGTTCACCCAATTTGTTGTTTAAATCCCTGAACTGCCTGGTATAAATGTAGTGGATGCATGATTCATCAAGTAATCTTACTTCATATCCATTGAATAGTCTTATGTCAGCTCCTTCCTTTCCTCCCCACTTCCTTTCAATCACCATCTCATAGGTTTTCTCATCATAGTACACGTTTGAGATGGGAGTGGAGGAATGAGTACCAATACTACTTTCCTCTTCAATGATTCGGTTGGCTTTACCTTTAACTCAGGGAATACAATTTCCTCTGCTCGCATCTTTTTCTTCTTATCCAGGGGATTGACAAAAGTTTTATCTTTTCTCAAGCAAATTGTCTTTAATGAAATGAAGTTGTTTGTTCTTCTGAACATCTTAAGTATGTTCTCAAATTCATATCCCCTGAACATAGCTGCATGATTGATCAGTTCAAGTTGAGCTAGCTCCTTCAAATCATGAATCTCAAGGGCATTTACAAGAGCTGAGTACTCTGTAAAGAATTGTACTAGCCCTGAGATTCTCTTAACCATGAACATATTCCATGTGCTGTCATACTTCCAGGTTATTATCTTTTGATCTATCTTACCCTTGGAAGTAGACACCCCTCTAATCAGTTCTGCAGGAGTTAGTCCTTCTTGAAGTTTCAACTGAGATGGTTCTGCAAACCATTCAGGGTACTTATGGAGCACTGGGGCAAGTAGTTCTTGGTCTTTTTGGTTCAACAACATGTCTTCAGCTGACACTCTGCTTCTTGGTTTGGTCCTTGTCAATTCTTCTTCCAGTTTCTTGAGTTTTTCTTTCTTTTCATTGATCAATTGAAGAGTTGCAGCTCTTAAAGAATTTGTCTTCATGTTAGCAATCCTTCTTCTTGTGAATCCCTAACTTGAGAGATATTCCTTCATTTCCTTATCAGACATATTATAAGGATCAGGAAATAATGATTCATAGGATGAGGATGATTTCTTCATTTGAGACAGTTTGTGTAGGGGACCCCTTCTTGGAAATGGTATTTCATACCCTATTGATTTCTTCAAAGATGAATCTTTATGTTTTGGAGTATCCTTTGTCATTGTTTTCTCATATTCAGTGTCTATTGTTGGATCAAGAAAAATGTTACTTTCTCTTCCTCCTCCTTCATTCTCTCATAAGTCATTCCAAACACTTCATGAGGATCATAGCCTTGATTGATTAAAAACATGGCTTTAATCATCAAGTCATCAGTTTGTGCTATGGTTACCATGTCTTCCACTGCATGTTCTGCTTTAATAGGACTGTCCATGAGAACATCCTTTTCAACTTCATATCCACCTGCAATTTCACCTTCTTCTAGATCAATTGCACCAGCCAAATTTTAAATGAGCTTCTGCCTACTCATGTTCTTCCAAAAATTCAGCAATTACTGCTAGACTTCTGGGGTCATCTTTTTGTTTCTTTGCTGGTTCTTCTTCAATTATTGGTCTCTTACCTTTGGCTTTTTCAGCTAAGTACTTCCTCTTTCATGAGTAAGTTTGAAGTTGAGGGCTAGAGGTTTCAGTTTGTTCTTCTGGTTCAGCTACCTTTTCAGGTGTACTTGGCTTTTGATCCTTCATTTTACTTTTCTCATTCTCTTTCTGTTCAGTTTTAGTTTCTTCTTTCCTTTCTTTTTCATACTTTTCTTTGAGTTCTTCCTTTTGTTCTTCAGTTAATGAGATAGCAGGGACAATTTGCAGAGTTAATTCTTTTTCCAAAGGCACTGGTGATTTAGGAATAAAGACAATAGGCTCTGACTCAGTTCTTTGGTTGTTTATGAATTCCTAGAAGTCATCATCAATGCTGAATTGTTCAGATGCAAAACTATCCAGTGCACTGAAGAGTTCTTCAAATTCACCTTTTTCATGGTCTGAGTAACTAGTGTTTCCAGAATACACTACCATGTCTAGACTTTGATCTTTAATCTCAGTTTGACTTTCATCACCTCCTTGTTCTTCATTCTCATCTACTGATTGGTTGTCATCAACATCAACCTTTTCTTATTCTTCTTTCTCATCATCATCATTCACTTCAGTTCTTTGGATCTTGATCATCATTTCAAGCTTGGATATTATTTTGTTCTGGCTATCAATTTCCTTTTCAAGTTGAGATGATATTAGCTTGTTCTTCTATGATATTTTCTTGTTCCTCCATTGCAATCGTTTGTATTTCAAGAGTATCTACATGTCCATTGACTTTTTCTCTTGAGTGTTTTAGTGTAGCTTTTAAATTCTCAATCTCCTTGTCTTGTTCTTTTCTTTTAGCTGCATATTTCTCTTTAAGTTCTTTCAATTCACTTTCTTTCTCATCCAGTTCTAGGATTCTATCATTGATGATTCCAGCTCTCCTGTTTAAGGTTCTTTCCATCCTTTCCACTTTGAGTAACAACTCAGAGATTAATTCATCCTTTTCATCAGGCCTGTTGATGTTGGACTTAGCATAGCTCTCTGAAGGAGCAGCCTCAGAAGGTTCTTTCATAGCTATGGTTTGATCATGATGATCCTCCTCATCAGAAGATGATTTGGATGATTTAGATGCACTTGTTGATCCTTCTATTTCATCAGGGTGATCATGGGATGATGGTAAAGGTTGGTAAGGAGAAATAGGTGATTGGTGTGGTGATATTGGAGATCGATGATGTGGTGATATAGGTGTAGGTTGAGTGGTTGTTGGTGGTGTTGGTTGTGGAGTTGTAAATGATGATGGTTGTGGTAATGTTTGTAGAGATGGTTATGGAGAAGGTTGTGGTATTTGTTGTGGTAATGGTATTGGTGATGGTATTGTTGATGGTATTGGTGATGGATTGGTGATGGTATTGGTGATGGTATTGGAGATGGTATTGGAGATGGTATTGGAGATGGTATTGGTGAATGTTGTGGACTTGGTTGATCTATTGGTTGTGGAGGTGGTTGTGCTATTGGTTGTGGAGGTGGTTGTGCTTGACCTGCTTGATGTAATTGTTGAAGCATCCATGGAAGAAGGGGTGAATGGGCACCACTATAAAAGTTCCTTGGGTCCTTCTTCTTGATGTACTTATAGGATCTTGCATCATAATGAGGGATGTTAAGCACAGGTCCTTCATTAACAATTTCATGAAATGATTCATTGATTAGACATTGAATGAATCTGGGGTACATCAGAAACTTGTATCTCAACCCTTCTTGAATGTTGGAGATTAGGCTATGCAGACATATTAAACCGTCTGTTGGTGTAGAGTGCACATATTGCAGAAGATGTGAGGACTGGAATGTCATTCCATCCTGTTTTCCTTTTTGACAGACAATGTTGAAACATATGAATTAGGAACCTCCAAGGTAGATCCACTAATCCTTTGACTATCTGTTTTGCTTCATAACTCCCTTCATAACCAATTTCAGAGAAAAATGTGGTTATTTCCTCATCATCTAATTCAAGAGGATCATTAGCATTATCATTGAATTGTAGACATCTTCTAACAGACTCTTCTGTGATCCTCGGAGTAAGTTCATTGTTGATTCTCCCAGTTAGAGTTCTCACTCCATCATCTTCAACTACTTCAGCAGATTCCCAGAAGGACTTGATGGGATTCTTGTAGATTGTTGGTCTCACTGTCATGGCATATGCTACCCTTGTGGTAGACAAGAATCTTATCATATCTGTGAGTGTTGGACCAAAAGAACCAATGAGCCAAGATCAGAAAACCTCTAAGCCCCACATGGTATCACAACAACTGCTGAAAGCTTCATCAGCAGTTTGACAAGTGCTGAAGACTTCTACAGCTGAAGATCAAGTGCTGAAGACTTCAACAGCTGAAGAACTAAAGTGCTGAAGTACAACAGCTGAAGAAAGTGCTGAAGCTGAAGTTCAAAGTACTGAAGTACAACAGCTGAAGAGTTTACAAGTGCTGAAGATCAACAACTAATGTACAAAGTCTGAAGACAAAGACTGAAGACATCAGCTGATGATATCTACTGAAGTCATCAGCTGATGAAACGTCTGAAGTTCAAGTCTGAAGATCAAGTATTGAAGTTTCAGTAGTTTGTCACAACTGCTGAAGAGTACTTCTTCAGTAGTTGTGATATCAGTAGTTTTATATTTTTACTTTCAGTAGTTTTGTAAAACGACTGAAGAGCTTGTTCTTCAGTCGTTGTAGTTTCAGTAGTTTTATGTCTTTCAGTAGTTATAACAACTGATAACACTTAGCATTTTTGTAAGGAGATGTCAGCTGTTTTGACATCTTCAGTAGTTGTGTTTCAGTTGTAATAAATCTGTTAGATGTCACTATCAAGTGACATCAATAGACGTCACATCTCTTATATAAGAGGTGTCGACCTAATTGTAATTGTGACATTCTGTTACCACGAAAGCGAATATTAAATGAAATATTTTGCAGAAATTCTCTCTCTATAACCGTCTTTGTTCTTCATTGAATATCGTTTTGTTCTTGTGAATTGACTAATTCATTGCTCGATTTCCGCTGCTATACTCTCTAATCAATCAAACATAGATCACTGATCCTAACAAGTGGTATCAGAGCTCGTTAATCATTGATCGATCTAACAATTGATCATTGAAACTGCTAATTGATATCTGTGTTTGATTGAATTAGCGTATTCGCAAGAACTGTTTATAGATTATTGAATTTCTGTCGCTTTCGTTCATTTATTTTGAGATCTTCTGGTTCAATTGGTTGTTGCGTTTTTGTTTTAAATCTGTTTTAGCTTAACCGAATTTGATTGAATCTGAGATGACGACTCCTTCTAATGATCCTCACAATACCGGTTCCTCAACCAAGCCTCCGATGCTGGTTAGGACCGAGTATAACATATGGCAACGAAGAATGCTTCATCACCTGTCTGTTAACAGTTCAGGTTGTTGGACATCTGTGGTACATGGACCACATAAGCCTATGGTGAACAATCCGGAAACCAATCAAATGATTCCGAAAAAGAAGGAACAATACTCTGATGAAGATCGGAAACTGTTTGAGATTGATGCTAAAGCCCATGGAATTCTGGCCATGACACTGCCTAATGAAATCTATTCTGGGCTTATGCATCATGAAACTGCTCATGATCTCTGGAATGCCCTGAAGGAACAATTCGGTGGCACATATGAGGTCTTAGCAAACAATAGAGAAATCCTTGCCCAACAATATGAGACATTCTCATAGAAAGGGCGAGACACTGACTCAACAGTTTGAGCGCTTTTCCTGCTTGATATCTGAGCTGAAAATGGTGAAACAGGAATACACCAATAGCCAGATGAACAACAGATTCCTCAGATCACTGCCTGAGAGATGGGACACATACACGATTGTCCTACGCTCCAGTGCAAATCTGGATGGCCTATCTCTCATCCAACTTCATGGAAACTTCTTACATTTGAAAGAGAGATAGAGCAGAAGAGGAAACTGTCCTCATCAGGAAAGCTCACTGATGACTTTGTACCAGGGAATACTGCCTTGGTTGGTCATGAGTCAGAATATGCTGCATCTGAAAGTAATTATGATGAGCATATAGATTTCTCTTCAAATAGTTTTGATCATGCATTTGTTGGTATTGAGAGTCATTCTGGCAGTAATAGTGACAATTTATGCTTTATCATAGATGATCTGAAAGGAATAGCTGATGATGATCTAGAAGAGACGGATATTCTGAGCCAAATGGCATTGATTAATATCAGATCTCAGAAGTTCTATAAGAGAACTGGCAGGAAATTTCCTGGACTCTCTGGCAAAACCAAAGTTGGTTTTGACAAGAGTAAGTTGAGGTGTCACAAATGCCAAAGGCTAGGACACTTTGCAAGAGAGTGTAGATCAACTGGATCTAACTCTTCTGCACCCTTTGTGACTTTTCCTAGTACTAGTCCACAAAACAGAGGGCAACATCCTGCTGGTTCTGGTCATTATTCACATCCTAGATCTCCTGCATACTTTGTTTCCCAGGGTCAAATGTCATATCCTTATCCCTGCTATTATGTGCCTCAACCAAATCCTGTTCAAGCTCCAATTGCACAACAACCACAAGCATTGCCTGAACCACAGCCTTCCCAATCTCATCAACAAACTCAACCTCAACAACACAGCTTCTTCACCCCAGGAGTTGTTGACTGGAGCAGTTTACCAGATGACTTGTCTGGTCATGAACAACTGTTCTCAGGTGCTGGTCAACATGGTGGTGAAAGTCCCTTTGGAAATCTAGCTCTTATGGCTTTGGATTCTGCTGATACTTCATCCTCTAATGCCTCTACACCAAGGTATCACAGGTATCCTCTGAGGCAAAAGCCAAATTATGTTCTGACACATGCATAGCAGCATTTGCATCTATTAGAGAAGCAAATGTAGCTTTAATCAACAAGAACATTGAGCTAGAACAAATAATTTCCAAAAGCAAAGCTGAATTTGAGTCTGTGCTTAATGATAAAATGATGAGATTTACAAACTGAAATGTCAAATAACTGATGATAAGGCTAGGGAAGAGATACTTCTAGAGAAGTATAAAGATCTCAAAGAAACCCTTGCAGTTACCCAGGTAGAGTGGGATAGATAGGTTTTGGTGTGAGTCATCAGTTGTTGAAACTACTGATGACGTGGTATTAACCGTCAGACGTTGAAACAGCTGAAGTCTCTGATTTAGTCATCAGTAGTTATAAAACTACTGAAGACAGTTTTGACTTCAAGTGATGAAACAACTGAAGACTTGGTATTAGTCATCAGTAGTTGTGAAACTACTAAAGACAGTGGTTTTGTCAGCAGTTGTTGTAAACAGCTGAAGACTTGGTGTTAGTCTTCAGTAGTTGTAAACTACTGAAGACATGGTTTTGGCTTCAGTTGTTTTGAAACAGCAGTTGTAGAAACAACTGAAGAGAAATTACTCATCAGCTATTTTCGTCAATTCTTAGCTTTTCAGCTGTTTCATACTGTCCTCAACACTTACTCATCAGACTTTGCATTTGCTTTTCAGGTGTTTCATAGGACGTCAGTACTTATCTGTTTGTACTGATTTCAGTAGTTGTAACTACATCAGTAGTTGTAACTACATCAGTAGTTTAGAACAGATAAAGTACTTCAATACTTGTGAGGCATTTAGCCTTCAGTAGTTATAAAACTACTGAAGGTGAAAGAACTCATCAGTACTTATATGTGACATGGTTACCAATGATCACCAGTACTTATTACTGAGATCATCAGTAGTTGTCACTTATTCTAGCTGCAGCATACCAAGCCTTAACACCAGGTTGTGGAAAGTTGAACTATCCAAAGGCTTAGTAAAAATGTCTGCAAGCTCATCAGCACTAGGCACAAACATAGGATTAATTAGACCCTTTTCAAAACAATCTCTTATAAAATGATGTCTAATTTCTATATGTTTGGTCCTAGAGTGCTGGACTGGATTTTTGACAATGCAAAGAGCTGAAGCACTATCCATTAATAACGGAGTCTTAGTCTCTGTAATGCCATAGTCCAAAAGTTGATTCTGAAGCCAGAGTACTTGGGATGTACAACTTGCAGCAACAATGTACTCGGCTTCAGCAGTGGATGTAGCAACAGATGTTTGTTTCTTACTCTGCCAAGAAATCAAACAGTTGCCTAGGAATTGACATCCACCAGAAGTTGATTTCCTGGTCAACTTACACCTTGCATAGTCACTATCAGAGAAAGTAACTAATTTACAAGAGTGCCTAGTGGAATACCATAAACCTAGAGATTGTGTACCTTGCAAATATCTAAAGATCCTCTTGACTGCAATCAGATGAGACTCTTTAGGTGCAGCCTGAAATCTAGCACAAACACATGTAGCAAACATAATATCTGGTCTAGAAGCTGTTAAATACATCAAGGACCCAATCATACATCTGTAAAGTGTTTCATCAACCACTTTACCTTTCTGATCTGTATCCAGTTGTGTGGTGCTGCACATGGGGGTAGAACAGGGCTTACAGTTTTGTAAATCAAACTTTTCCAAAAGATCTTTTGTGTATTTGGACTGATGAATGAAAATTCCATCAGCCTTTTGTTTGATTTGCAAACCCAGAAAGAACTGTAATTCTCCCATGGCACTCATTTCAAACTTCTGTTGCATCAACTTTGTAAAGGCATCACACAACTGAGGATCAGAGGATGCAAAAATAATATCATCTACATAAATTTGAACAAGTAGATTATGCTGCCCAGCTTTCTTAATGAATAAAGTCTTATCAATGGAGCCTCTAGTGAAATCATTTTCTAGAAGAAAGTTTGATAATGTCTCATACCAGGCTCTAGGAGCTTGTTTCAACCCATAAAGAGCCTTATCAAGCTTATACACCCAATTAGGATGTTTATTGTCCTCAAAGCCTGGTGGTTGACATACATAAACCTCTTCTTTAATTTTCCCATACAAAAATGCACTTTTGACATCCATTTGAAAGACTTTAAGTTTTTGATAAGCAGCATAAGCTAAAAACAATCGAATTGCTTCCAGTCTGGCTACAGGGGCAAAGGTTTCATCATAATCAATATCTTCTTCTTGTGCAAATCCCTGAACAACCAGTCTGGCCTTGTTCTTAACAATAAGCCCATTTTCATCAGTTTTGTTCCTAAACACCCATTTAGTGCCTATTGCACACTTACCTGGAGGTAGAGGAACCAGTTCCCATACTTGCTGTTTCTTGAATTGAAGAAGCTCAAGCTGCATGGCATCAACCCATCCATTGTCCTTTAAAGCAATGTGATAATTCTTTGGCTCTTGCTGACTGATGAAGAGAGCATAGAAGCAGAAATTGACAATTGACTTCTTGTTGATACGCCAGTAGTGATATCACCAATGATTTGAGACATAGGGTGATTCTTCAGATCTTGATACACAATGAGATCTGTGCAAGTGTTTGCAGCAGTTTAGCAGCAACAGATGGTGATGGTGAATCATTTCCTTGAAACCAATCAGTGGATGGTAATTCAAAGGAGGTTGAATTTGAAGAAATCTCATCAGCATTTGTTGTGGATGGTGCTACTGGAGCTACAGGAACATCAGGTCTAGCTGAATCAGGCAGTTGATCACTAAACCTGAAGAGGTGAGTACTGCTATCATCATCATCATCAGAACCAGCAGTACCACCAGGTGGTGAACTGTTGACAGGAGCAACAACAGGAGTTTGATAAGGAACATATTGCAGTATGTCCAAATCAAATAGCTCCACAGGCTTTGTGGAATCTTGTCCTTAGGAGATTCATTAAACTTAACATGTAGAGTCTCTTCAACCATCTTTGTTCTGCAGTTGAAGACTCTGTATGCTTTGCAAGTTGATGAATAACCAACAAAGTACCCTGCATCCACCTTAGGATCAAATTTTTGGAGTTGATCCCGTGTGTTGAGAATGAAACAAGGACACCCAAATGCTCTGAAGAATGAAATTAGAGGGGCCAAATGATGAAGAACTTCATATGGAGTCTTCATCAACCTCTGATTTACTAGAACTCTATTCTGTACATAGCAAGCTGTATTGACAGCTTCAACCCAAAAAGTCATTGGCAGTCCAGAATCAGCCACATGGACCTTGCAGCTTCAATAAGGGTCCTGTTCTTTCTCTCCACTACTCCATTTTGCTCAGGAGTTCTTGGGATGCTATACTGCCTCTTGATTCCCTTGAGAGATAAAAATCATCAAGTGTATGGTTTCTGAATTCTGTTCCATTATCACTTCTTATACACTTGACTGATAGGGAATACTGCTTCTCAACATACAACACAAAGTTTATAATCGTCTGAGCAACCTCATCCTTTGAATACAAGAAGAAAGTCCATACAAATCTGGAGTAATCATCCACAATTACCAAACAGTATTTCTTCTTGCCATGCTCATCACTCTCACAGGACCAAATAGATCCATGTGCAGTTACTGCAAGAAGGCAGTGGATTTAGGTTCTTCAATAGGAGGGAACGAGACTTTGTGTTGTTTTCCTTTCAAACAAGCAGTACAGGTTTCATCACATTGGAACTCCTTTATTGGTAAACCTCTCATTAACTATTATGGACCAGCTGATTCATGTTTTTGAGATTTACATGACCTAGCCTTCTGTGCCACAGTTTAGATTCCTGAGGAGAGGCTTCGGAGAACAAGAAAGGATGACCCTTCAAATCAATCTTCTTTGACAATCCAGGGCATAAACTCTTCCAATCCTGTTGGCTTTTAGGAGAGTATGTTCATCCAATACCTTGTCAATCAGCCTCAGAACTATGGAAGATAGAATTTTGCAGTTCTGGCTTGTGAAAAATGCAACATGCCCTTTATCACACATCTGACTGAAACTCAGTAGATTATACTTAAGATTCTCCACATGGTTAACATCATCAAATCTGATTTCTCCATTTGACACATATCTCCCAATGATGTAACCCTTAACATCATTTCCAAATGAAACAAATCCCTTCTTTCCTTGAGAGTAGTCATTAAGAAGAGAACTGCTTCCAGTCATATGCATAGATCCTCCACTGTCTACATACCAGATGCTACTTTGGCATGCTGAAGAACCTGCATTCATCAAAAGGAACTAGTTAGGTTTTGAGACCCAAACCTTTTTGGTTTTAGGTCTGTTTTCATCAACAGATTTGGCCATAACTTGTTTCTTATGATTAACAGCTGATGAAGGTGGAGATGGTGCTGAAATGGATTCCTTGGATTTGGGCTTGGAATACCTTTTCAGTGGTTTGATCACAGGAGCATCAAGTTGGTTAACTCTCCCCAACAAATGCTGAACTATCATAACAAGTTATGTCTGATTTGTAGCTAAAGCTTTCAGCTCTTGTGACACATCAGTACTTGTTTTTGATGAGTTCTTGTGACCCACCATTTCCTCCTTGAAATTTACAGACTTAGTCTGATGTTTATCATGAGGAACACTATCAGCTGTTTTATGATACCCCCTATCCTTCTTTTTGGATTCGGATAAAGTCTTGGGTTTATCACTTTCGAATGACTGTGGTACAAACTTGGTCTCAAACTCATTTTTCATTTCTTCCATCTGCTTTTTAATGAGCTAATCTTTGTTGACTTTGGAACCCTTTTTGTACCAACATTCATCAAAAAGATGATTGAACTTACCACATATGTCACATGGCTTGTTCTTCATCTTGGATTGATCAACTGCTGAAGTGGAAACTACTGAAGGTGTGATCTTCAGTACTTTCCTCCTTTCAGTACTTGTGTTAAGTACTGAAGGATCTGTAACAACTGAAGACTTGTTCTTCAGCTGTTCTCTATCCGTCCTGAAAGACCGTATGGTAGATTCTTCAGTAGTTGTTATCCTTTTATTTTAGTTGATTCGAAATGCTTTTCAGATGTTGTGACTTGCCCTTTAGTACTTGAGGTACTTTGAGGACAACATCTGAAGTACTCAGCTTCATGTGCTTATCAGTAGTTAACCCATCAGGCAATTGATTTGTTGAAGTATCAACACTGATTTCATCTTCTGATCTTTGCTGATCACTTGAGGATGAAACACATGATGATGTGTTTGGAAATTACTTTCACCTTCAGGTTTTACTATTGATTTTGGAGTAAAATCTGTAGGTGGTGCAATGTGGTTGTAACCAATTCCAACCTTCACATTTGAAGTTGTTTGCTTGCTGAGAAGCATTTCAAATCCCTTGCAGGATGATACCCAGCGGTCACACTCAACTTGGGTAGCTGCAAGTGTTTCTTAAAGATCTCTGTGGTTCTCAAGAATGACCTCTAGCTTAGCCTTTTCATCATTTAATTGGCATTTAAGCTTATAAATCTCATCATCTTTATCTTTAAGGACAGACTCATACTCAACTTTTGTTTTAGAAAGGGTTTGCTCAAGCTCAAGATTTTGATTTATTAAAGCTACACTTGCCTCTCTAATAGAGATAAATGCAGCTATGCAAGATTCAGAACATAGCTTGGCCTTAGCCTCAGAGGATACATGGGTTACCTGTGATGAAGATGCATTGGAGCATGAACCCTCAGTAGACTCCAGGGCCATGAGAGCAAGATTCCAAAATGATGTTCACCACCATGTTGACCATCACTAGCAAATAATTTCTCATTACCAGAAAGATCGTCTGGTAGACTGCTCCAGTCAACAGTACCAGGGGTGAAGAAGCTGTGATGAGGTTGTGATTGAGATGATTGAGATGGTTGAGGCTCAGATAAGGCTTGAGGTTGTTGTGCAATAGGAACTTGAACTTGATTTGGCTGTGGCATGTAATAGCAGTGATATGGATATGGCATTTGACCCTGAGGGACAAAATATGCATGAGATATAGGTTGTGAGTGATGACCAGAACTAGCAGGATGTTGCCCTCTGTTTTGTGAACTGGTACTTGGAAAAGTCACAAAGGTGCAGAGGAGTTAGATCCAGTTGATCTACACTCTCTTGCAAAGTGCCCAAGCCTGTGGCATTTTTGACACCTCAACTTACTCTTGTCAAAACCAACTTTGGTTTTGCCAGAGAGTCCTGGAAATTTTCTACGAGTTCTCTTGTAGAAATTTTGAGATCTGATATTAATCAAGGCCATTTGGCTCAAAATATCCATCTTTTCTAAGTCATCATCAGCAATACCTTTCAAATCATCCATCATGAAACACAAATTGTCACTATTACAGCCTGACTGACTATCAACACTAACAAATGCATGATCAGAAGTGTTTGAGGAGAAATCTATATGCTCATCATAATGGCTTTCTGATGCAGCATATTCTGACTCATGACCAACCAAGGCAGTGTTCCCTGGTACAAAGTCATCAGTGAGCTTTCCTGATTATGCCAGTTTCCTTTTCTGCTCTATCTCTCTTTCAAATGTAAGCAGTTTCCCATGGAGTTGGGTGAGAGATAGGCTATCCAGATTTGCACTGGAGTGTAGGACAATGGTATATGTGTCCCATCTCTCAGGCAGTGATCTGAGGAATCTGTTGTTTATCTGGCTATTAGTGTATTCATGTTTGACCATTTTCAGCTCAGAGATCAAACAGGAAAAACGCTCAAACTGTTGAGTCAGTGTCTCACCCTTCCTATGAGAGAATGTCTCATATTGTTGGGCAAGGATTTCTCTGTTGTTTGCTAAGACCTCGTCTGTTCCACCAAATTGTTCTTTCAATGCATTCCAGAGGTCATGAGCAGTTTCATGATGCATAAGCCCAGAATAGATTTCATTTGGCAGTGCCATGGCCAGAATTCCATGAGCTTTAGCATCAATCTCAAACAGTTTTCGATCCTCATCGAGAGTATTGTTCCTTCTTCTTCGGAACCATTTGGTTGGTTTCCGTATTGTTCACCATAGGCTTGTGTGGACCATGTACCATAGATGTCCAACAACCTGAACTGTTAACAGACAGGTGATGGAGCATCTTCGTTGCTAGATGTTATAATCAGTCCAACCAGCACCGGAGGCTTGGTTGAGGAGCCAGTATTGTGAGGGTCATTAGAAGGAGTAGTCATTCTGAGATTCAATCAAATTCACTTAAGTTTTAACCAATTAGTGCAAAACACAACAAACTCAATACAAACCAAGAGAAGTCTCAAAGCAATTAATCGAGAGCAATAGAAATTCAATCTCTATAACAATTCTAGCAAATATGCTAATTCGATCAAACTTAGATATCGAAATAGCAGTTTCAATGATCAATTGTTAGATCAATCAATGATTAACCTGCTCTGATACCATTTGTTAGGACCAACGATCTAAGTTTGATTGATTATAGTAGATTGCAGCGGAATTCGATCAAAGAATTAAACAATTTTGCAAGAACACAATTGATATTCAATGGAATAGTGCATGGTTATAGAAAAAGAGAGATTTCTGCAAAAGGAATTTTCATTCAAATACTTTCGTGGTGGCTTAAGTCACACATTACAATTAGGTCAACATTCCTTATATAAGGAATGTGACGTCTGTTGATGTCACTTGATAGTGACATCTAACAGAATTATACAAACAACTGAAACTATGCAAACTACTGAGAATGTTCTCAACAACTGATCACATCTCAGAGAATGCCAAGTACAAAAACATAAAACTACTGAACTAAAACTACTAAAACTATAAACTCCTGAAATGTAAATTACAAGTACTAAAAAGGAAAACCATCACAACTACTAAAGTTAATAACTTCAGCTGTTGTGACAACTACTGATCACTCTGGTCTTCAGTATTTGTCTTCAGTCTTTGTCTTCAGACTTTGTCTTCAGTACTTTGTCTTCAGTACTTTACTTTCAGACTTTGTAATCAGCTGATGTCTTCAGCTGTTGTAATCTTCTTCAGCAGTTGTAATGTCTGTGGGACTTAGTGGTTTTTATGATAAGGCTCATTGGTTCTTTTGGTCCAACACAGGATCTACACCTGTGATATGATTTTCTAACCTTATTCTCCATTGTTTAAACTCAAATTTGTGTTTAAGCATGGGAGGTTTAGGTGTATGACCTAGTTCAGAGTAACTGTTAGAATCCATGTTGATTTGTGAAAGTTTGATTTTAAGATTGATTATGTTTGATGAGTCCAACTTTTTCAAGCAGTTCTTTTGAGGTTCAAAATGAGTTCTGTACTGATTTTCTTGTTGTTTGCTAAGTAGAGATGGTGATATCCACTACTAGCAACTTGATTATCAGATCAATCGAGTTCTATTAAATCTGTGCGCAGATCTGAAAGAGAACCGAGAGCCAAAGCTCTGATACCAATTGACTAGGTTTGAGTAAGAGTGATATTCTTACTATGAATCGAATATGATAATCAGTCAATGATTGTGTGGCGGAAAAAAACAATCAAAGAACATTCAAAGCAAGAGAATTATTCATAAATGTTATTTGTATTGATATATGAAAGTTGATAAGTTACAGAGAATAATTACAAAAAAATTCTCTGTCTATCAACCGTCACCTCAGTACGAGGTTAACTATTCTATTTATAGGCATACAAGATGCCTATACAAAATGAATAAACTACCCCTGACCTATTACATCAGAAACTAGTCTTAGTCTTGATCCGCATCTCTGCTTGTTCATCCATATTGACAAATGCGGATGAGATAATCTTGATCAACATTTCCACTTGATCATCCGCATTAGTAAGTTGGTCATTCGCATTGGTTAATGCAGATGAACAAATACTTTTGCGCATTATTTGGTCATCCGCATTTGTCAATGCGGATGAGGAAAGTCTTGTTCGCATCTTCTTTTGTTCTCCGCATTAGTTAATGCGAAAGAGTAACTTGTTCTTCAGCATTAGTATTATGTCTTCTGCATTAGTCAATGTGGAAGAATAAACACTTGTCTACATCAGAGTTATGTCTTCCGCATTAACTAATGCGGAAGAAAACACTTGTTATTTTCCTTGCAGATCTTCATCCGCATTTCGTCTTGGACTTATGGGATTCCAGCTGAGCAATATCAATTCACCCATTGAGTTGGCATGTATGATCCTTTCAGGGTGCAACAGATTCTGCCGAGTCTTGTGGAGGATGTAAAAATGCAGCTTTAGTTGGATCTAGAATAGCTTTGATCATGTTGACAAAATCAGTTGCTTTTGACATTTAGTCCCTACTTAGCACATGTATCTTCATTTTGCTCATATTGTAGATGGCTTCTATTGGTAACTTCTTCAGTGAAATAGGTTCCCAAATAGAAATAGTAGAAAGACCATATCTATGAATTAGCAAGCTTCCACCCGCATCCACCTCAAGTTTGACAATGTTCCCTAGTTGCAAGGGTGTCTTTTTTTTCTTTCTTTTATCTCTTTTGTATTGATATGATCATAGGCCAATTTTAGCAACTTGATGCACTTTAGGAAGAAGTGCATATCTTGTTCACCTAGCTTATTGTTGATTTCCCTGAAATGTCTTGTATAGATATAGATTCATCATGCAATCTTACTTCATATCCACTAAATAATCTTATTCAGCACACTCCTTACCTCCCCACTTCCTTTCAATCACCATCTCATAAGTTTTTTCATCATAATACACATTTAAGATGGGTGTGGAGGAATGAGTACTAGACACCATTTTTCTCTTCAAAGCTTTTGTTGGTTTCATCTTCAACTTAGGAAACACAACTTCTTCAGCTTGTATTTTCTTCTTCTTCTCAAGAGGATTAATAAAAGACTTATCTTTTCTCATGCAAATAGTCTTTAATGAATTGAAATTGTCAGTCCTTCTAAACAATTTGAGTATGTTTTCAAATTCATATCCTCTGAACATAGCTGAATGATTGATAAGTTCCAGTTGAGCTAGTTCTTTTAAATAATGGATCTCTAGGGCATTTACAAGAGCTGAGTACTCAGTTAAGAATTGCACCAGCCTGGAGATTCTTTTTACCATGAACATGTTCCACATGTTTTCATACTTCCATGCAATTATTTTCTGATCAACTTTGCCTTTAGGATAGACACCCCTCTGATTAACTCAGCAGTTCTTAATCCTTCTTGTAGTTTCAACTGAGAGGGTTCTGCAAACCATTCTGGGTATTTATGAACTACAAGAGCCAACAATTCTTGATCTTTTTGATTTAGCATCATGTCATGAGCAGTTAGTATAGATCTTGACATCTTTTCATTGATCATTTGGAGACTACCATCCCTTAATGAGTTTGTCTCATATTCCCAATCTTTCTTCTTATGAATCCTTGGCTTGAAAAATAATCCTTCATTTCCTTATCTAACATGCTATAAGGATCAGGAAATAGTGGATAAGAAGTTGGGGTTGATTTCTTCATTGATGATAGTTTAGGCAAGGGAACCATTCTTAAAAATGGTCTTACATACTCATTTGTGGTTGATTTCTTCATAGCAGACTCTTTATGCACAGGAACCTCTTTGGTGATTGATTTTTCATACTCAGTTTCTACATTTGGATCTAGTAGCTTATTCACCTTTTCTTCTTCTTCCTTCATTCCTTCATATTTCATGCCAAAAACTTCATCTGGATCATACCCATGATTGATCAAAAACATTACTTTTATCATTAGGTTATCAGTTTGGGCCTTTGACACCATTTCTTCCACTGGTTGTTCTGTTTTCATAGGACTATCCGTATGAACATCCTCTTTAGCATCATAACCTCCAGCTATCTCCCCTTCTTCCAAATCAATGAATACAACTGGTTTCTTCAGTTGTGCCTCAGCCTTTTCATGTTTTTCTAGGCTTTCTGCTATTGCAGCAAGACTTCTTGGGTCATCTGGTTTGGCTTTCTTAGCTAGTTCATCTGCTTTCATTGGCCTTTTTCTTTAGCTTTCTCAGATAAGTATGTCCTCTTTCTGGTATAAGTATGAAGTGGAGGACCAGAAGAGGATTCGGCTTGTTTCATTTCCTCAAGCAATTTTTCAGCCTCTTTTTGTATGTTTTCTTGATCATCAACCCCTTTTTCTTTTTCTTGTTCATTCTTTTACTGTTCTTTTTCCCACATTTCCCTTATCATTTCTTTTTGTTCCTTAGACATAGCCACAACAAGTACAATCTGCATACTCAACTCTTTCTCCAATGGAAC
This sequence comes from Flaveria trinervia, assembly GCA_025506515.1. Taxonomy (NCBI): domain Eukaryota; kingdom Viridiplantae; phylum Streptophyta; class Magnoliopsida; order Asterales; family Asteraceae; genus Flaveria; species Flaveria trinervia. The sequence goes on from CM046457.1 coordinate 33,001,125, forward strand.
TGGAGATTTGGGAATGACTACAATAGGTTTAGAGGTGGTCCTTTGGTCTGCAACAAAGTCCCAAAAATCTTCATCTAATGTGAATTATTCTAAAGTAAAGCTATCCATAGCACTGATTAATTCTTCAAATTCATCTTTCTCAGTCTGAGTAGCCTAAGATTGCCCAGAATAAATCACCACTTCTAAGCTTTGTTCCTCATTCTTGGTTGGCTTTCATCTTCTTCTTGTTCATCATCATTAGAAGTAGATTATTTCACATCACTATAACCTTTTCTCATCATTTTTAGTTTCTCCAGTCACAACACTTCTTTGAATTTCAAGTAACAATTCAAGTTCAGAGATCCTTTTAGATTGAGTTTCAACTTGACTTTGGAGATTTGATATGATTTCAGCTTGTTCTTCAATAATGTTCTCTTTTTCTTCCATAGCTATGGTTTGAATGGCAAGAGTATCAACATGGCCACTCACTTCTTCTCTAAAATGATTTAGGGCAACTTTCAAGTGGTCAATTTCTTTCTCTTTCTCTTTCTTTTCAGAATCATACTTTTCTTTTAGTTCTTTTAACTCCTACTCTTTTTCATCAAGCTCTCGAATCCTCTCATCAATGATTCTAGCTCTCCTATTTAGTATTCTTTCCATTCTTTTAACCTTTTGTAGGAGCTCAGATATCAACCTATCCTTTTCATCAGGCGTTTTTGTTAGATTCAGCAAAGCATTCTGATGGCAGTCTCAGAAGTTGCTCTCTTTGTAGGCATTTGAGCATGTTGATCCTCCTCATCTGAAGATGTTTTGGATGCTTTAGAAGTACTAGTTGAGCCTCCAGATTCAGTTGGGTTTTCATGGGTGGGCAAAGGTTGTTGTGGTAATGTTGGTGATTGATGAGGTGGTGATATTGGAGAGTGATGATGTAGTGATATTGGTGATGGTTATAGGGTTGTAGGTGGTGATGGTTGTGGTGTTGTTGTGGTGTTGGTTGTGGTGATGGTTGTGGTGTTGGTTGTGGTGTTGGCTGTGGTGATGGTTGTGGTGTTGGTTGTGGTGATGGTTGTGGTGTTGGTTATGGTGTTGGTTGTGGTGTTGGTTATGCAGCTTGCTCATCAGTAGCCTGTTCTTGTCCTTGATTTATGTGTTGAATCATCCAAGGAAGAAGAGGTGAGTGAGCTCAACTGTAAAAGTTTCTGGGGTCCCTCTTCTTAATGTACTTGTATGATTTTTCATCATAATGAGGAATATCAAGTACTAGTCCCTCAGTAGCAATGTTTGGAAATGCTTCATTTATCATGCACCGGATAAATCTTGGGTACATCAAAAACTTGTATCTTCTCCCCTCTTGTATGTTTGAAGTCAGACCATTAAAAACATAGGCAGACATATTGAATGACCTGTTTGTACAAATAGCACAGATTGCTGAGGAAGTGGTGATTGGAATGTCATTCCATCTTGTTTTTCTTTTAGATAGGAAGTGCTGAAACATGTGGATTAGAAATCTCCAAGGCAAATTAACCAATCCTTTAACGATTTGTTTAGCTTCATATCCTCCTTCATATCCAATCTCAGTAAAGAATGTGGTTATTACATCATCATCCAGCACTGAAAGTGCATTAGCATCATCACCAAAGTGCAAGCATCTTCTAACAGTGTCTTCATTGATGCTCAGAGTGTGATCATTGTCAATTCTTCCAACTAGAGTTCTAGCACCATCTTCTTCAATAACTTCAGCTGAGATCTAGAAAGATCATATGAAGTTCTCATAGATGGTGGGTCTAACAGTGATAGCATAATCTACCCTTGTAGTAGAGATGAATCTAAAATGATATCTCTAAGTCCCTCAGCTTCTGGTACATGAGGGTTAAATAACCGCTGACATTATCCATGAAAGATTTGCCATATAATCTGCATAAAAGACATGTGTGTTAGTTTTATTGTAAACTCATGAGTATCATTTATCAGTTTGACATTAAGTGGTCACAGATGAACTCTTGACATTATTGTATCATTGTTGTTACATCAAATGTTGATTTTGTTGTTCAACAATCATAGTTTCTATGATTGAACCATTTATTAGATGTTATTTCATTGATTTGTTACACATTTTCTTTGTTCATCATGCTCTGTTTTTACACCAAACATGAGTATGAAGATTTTCATGATGAGTAAAATTTCTATTGGTTTGCATGTTCATTGAAGTCGAAAAGGTGTATTGTATTACATCAGTAAATCGAGTTTTTGTGTTCCTCATTATCATTCGGTTCATTCTTTGATTCAGGTTTAACAGTCCGAAAGTTAGGTCTTGACGAAATTTTTGGAAATTTCACCTTGTTTTCGATGCAACTGTTGGTTAAGAATCAATGACAAGAACAGGTTGAGTGGAATCGCACAAAAATCTTTGGTTGTTATGATGAAGATGATCGAAGTGGGTGTACTGTGTATTTGCGCTCGTCTCACTATGAAGTCTCTCAAATTTGAAAAGTATTAAATGACCCGTTTAAATTCCTTTAAATAGTCAAACAATGCATTCTGAAAGATTTTACAAGTTTTAAGATCAAGTGCGGTCACCACTGTAGCAAATGCGGAAGTGTAAATTTTTAGCCTTTTGGTCATCCGCATTTGTTAACTATAGGAAATGCAGAAGACAAACTTTGGACTTTGACTACCCGCATTTGTTCACTATTGTAAATGCAGAAGTTTTGTTACTTTTGTTTTATTCTATCCGCATTTGTTCACTGTTGTAAATGCGGAAGAACTAAGTTCATCAGCATTTATTCACTATAACAAATGCGGTTGACAACTTATTCAGCATTGCTCACTGTAACAAATGTGGTTGAATAAGATTTGTCCGCATTTGCTCACTGTAGCAAATGCGATAGAATAAACTACATATTTACTTGATCATCATTCATTCACAAGAGATTCATCACTTGATTATTTCTGCTTGATCATACATGAGCATTGAAGATGTGTATCCACAAATGCGGATAGGTAAAACAAATACGGAAGTGTAAATTTCATCCGTATTTGACAAATGCGGTTGACACTTAAAAGTGTATCCGCATTGACTAATGCGGTTGAACACTTGAAAAATATTTTATCCGCATTGACAAATGTGGTAGAAAATTTTTTGTTCCGCATAGGTTTAAACACTTCAAAATTCCATGTATACTTGAAACACACTAATGTGGTAGAGTAAAATCATTGTCCACATTAGCTTCACTTGAAAATATAAAGCTACCCGCATTGGTTATATGCATGGGTTACCTTCACCCGCATTAACTAATGCACTCACCTGCATTAACTTTTGAACTTAATCATAAGTTAATGTGATTGAATTGATTTTTTATCTTATGAAGACATGTCCTTGATTGATTTTTCTTATGTAGTTGACCGTTAAAGTTGTCAATTCTTGCTTGGATTGACTTGTATGTCACAAGATATACAAGTTTCCTAATTTGGACTAATCTTGGACTTTTCATGCTTCCAAGAATCTGCATAAGCTGAGATACAATGGTATAACTTTTTGCAACAACACCAAAATTTTGTGTTGTTTTGAAAGTAACTTAAGCTAATAAACAAAAATATGGACTTACTCAAAAGTTTTAAATTACTCCCCTAAAGTTTATACCCCACATTTGGATAGAAACTTTAAAGATTTAAAAACTTTTTGACTTTTATTATGCTTATTAATAATGAAGAGAATTATCTCTTTTGTTGGGATCATATCAGTCTTACATTACACATGTTCATCCTTTATGATTAAATGGACATGTTTATGAACTTGAAGATTGAAGGTATGTTTGTCCTCTTAAACTCATACCAGGTTGATATTTTGATGCAAATGATTTTTATCATGTTTTGGTTGATTTAATGATTCAATGTGTACCTCACACACACGAGCATGGAATGATCAACCATCCTTATACAATGCATGGTAGAACTTTTTCACAACTTTTCTTACGAGGTTACTTAAGGTATGAGAACTCATTTTCACTGATCCTCATTGGGATTCTTTTACTTTGATCCTTTTCATGATGATCCTCATTGGGATTCTTTTCACTTCACTTTAGAAGGTGATCCATGATGGGATTCTTTTGTTCATTCACTTGGAATGTATTGCTTTTGTAGATTCATCCAATTTGGATGTGTTCCTCATTGGGAATCTTTTGGATCAGGACATATGCACTGTGTGCATGTTTCATGAGGTCTTTGCTCAGCAAAACAAAGATGAAAATGATGTATGTGAAAGAGATTCATAAAGTATCATTACCTGGTGTGTTTAGCTTACTACACACACATGCACTCAGATAAGTCAATACATACCTATACTCTGTGATGAGTGTTTCACTATTAAATGAGATTTTAATTTATCACTGCATGTATCTTCTCTTCCAAGTTGAGCCTACCGACATATCTGGTAATTCATGACAGTCTTGCCATTTTTGAATTTAAGCACAGTGAATGATATAATGACTATAATTATATCATTTCCCAAGATTCTTTTCTTCATCAAAATTGATTTCTTTTAGTAATTTTCTCATGTTTTTAATGTTTTTGATGTTTTTCATGGTTTTACTCATGGTTAATCATGCCAATTGACTGAACCAGGAATTCAAACCTACTGGATTCAAATGCCTTTGTAAATAAATCAGCTAATTGATTTTTAGTTGGTACTTGAATCAATTTGATTAAACCCTTTTTAGCATAGTCTCTTAAAAAGTGATATCTAATTTCAATATGTTTAGTTTTTGAGTGCTGAACTGGATTATTAGTTATGAAAACAGCTGCTATGTTGTCGATGTAAATTGGCATGTGCAAGAAATTAAAACCATAATCAAGCATCTGGTTTTGAATCTAGAGTACTTGAGAGCAACAAGCTAATATTGCAATATACTCAGCTTCTGCTGTGGACACTGATACATTTGTCTGCTTCTTGCATTGCCAAGATACTAATCTCGGACCAAGAAATTGACAACCGCTAGAGGTGGATTTTCTGTTGAAGTTGCATCCTCCATAATCACTGTTTGTGAAGGCATGGAGATTAAATTCTCCTTCCTTTGGATACCATAACCCAAGAGCTGGTTTGCCCTTCAGATATCTGAATATCCTCTTCACTGCATTCATATGTGATTCTTTTGGATCAGCTTGATACCTGGCACACACACAAACAACAAACATAATGTCCGCCTACTGGCTGTTAGATACATAAGTGAACCGATCATTGACCCATAATGAGTCTGATCCACTGATTTGCCTTCAGGATCAGGTCCAATCTTCACTTTAGTATCCACAGAGTTCTGATAGACTGATAGTCAGCAAAGTGGAATTTCTTCAACATGGTTTCCACGTATTTTGATTAATTCATGAAGATCCCATCTGCTGTCTATTGGACTTGCACCCCTAGAAAGAAGGTGAGTTCCCACATAGCACTCATTTGAAATTTTGAGTTCATAAGGTCTTCAAATTCTTTGCAGAGTTGTTTGTTTGTAGAGCCAAATACAATGTCATCCACATAGATCTGGACTAACAACATATCTTTTTCTCTTTTTCTTCTGAAGAGAGTCTGATCAATCTTTTCTCTTTCATATCCATGTTCAAGAAGAAAGGATGATACAATCTCATACCACTTTTATGGGGCTTGATGAAGACCATACATAGCTTTGTCAAGCTTGTAAACTCTAGGAGGGAAATCTAGATCTTCAAAGCCAGGTGGTTGACTCACATAGACCACCTCAGCAATCTTTCATACAGGAAGGCACACTTTACATCCATTTGATAAACAGTATATTTCATGGATGCAGAATATGCAAGAAAAATTATGATTGCTTCTAGTCTGGCAACATGTGCAAACACTTCGCCATAGTCGATACTTCTTCTTGAGTGTATCCCTGTGCCAATAGTCTTGCTTTGTTTCTGATGACGATCCCTCTATCATGAGTCTTGTTCCTGTACAACCATTTGTTACCGATAGGGTATTGTCCTACAGGAAGATCTACCAGTTGCCATACTTATTGCTTCTTGAATTGGAGCAATTCTTCATGCATTGCTTTAATCCAGCTATTGTTTTGAAATGCCTCTTTGATGTTCTTGGGTATGTTTGACACAGAAAGCATGAGAACAAACAGATGTTTGCAATACTAGATTTGCTTCTTGTCACCCTCTCATTAAGATCACCAATAATGGTTTCAACCAGATGATTCTTGTGTGTTCTTGTGGTTGGAATGGAGTCACCAGCAATTATTACATCAAGATGGAGACATTCAGTTCATTATGGTCAAAGGCATATTCATCTGGTACTGTTGTTGAATTATGATGATTATCAGACTCTGTTTTAGTTCCTGCTACATCTTCAGCAGCATTGTGATTGCTTATATCATTTGATGTCCCTTGTGTTTCAACTGGAGGAGTAGCCTGTTTTTGATTTCTAATCTCATTTGACAAGTCATCTGAGTGAGACGGTACCAGGCTTGGACTGCCTTCAGAAAAAACTAAGGTTTTGTGATAGTTGTCTGATGGGATAAGCTTGAAGAGGAACATCTTCATTCCTGTGTTCATCAATTGTAGGAGGAATCAATGGAAAATTATCTCTTCTTTCTACAGCTGACGAAGTATCACTTGAATGTATATTTCCTACATCAGGCAAGTGAAATCGATCAAATGATTTTGTAAACGTGTCTATATAAAACAACCAGTCGGGACCATTTGTAGATTTGGGAAATGAATGTTCCTTGAATTGAACATTTTTTGATTCATCAATAATGTTTAATCTAGGATTAAACACTCTGTAAGCCTTTGAAACAGAAGAATAACCTACAAAGAATCCTTCATCAAACTTGGATGAAAACTTTCCGAGATAGTCTCGTGTGTTTATATTGAGACAGGACTACCAAATGATTTAAGTAATCCAATGAATGATTTTCTATGAAATAGCATTTCATAAGGAGTCATGTTGTTTTCTTTGACAAGTAGAGTTCGATTCTGTACAAAGCATGATGTATTAACCGCCTCTGCGCAGAAGGTGATTGGTAGTTTAGCATCAGCTAGCATTGTTCTTGCTGCTTCAATCAGTGTTCTATTTCTCCTTTCAGCTACCCCATTTTGTGGAGGAGTTCTAGCTACACTGAATTGATGAGCAATGCCTTTGGTTGCCCAAAAGAACTCATACTTTCATTCTGAATTCAGTACCATTATCACTTCTTATTATTTTGACCTTAAGGTCAAATTGATTTTCAATTTTAGTGTTAAATTATTGTATGATTTGGGTTGCTTCGTTTTTATGAAGTAAGAAGAAAACCCATGTGAATCGTGAAAAGTCATCAATGATAAGTAAACAATACTATTTCTTTTCAATACTCATTACATGAGTTGGTCCAAACAGATCCATGTGAAGTAACTTCAATGGAGTATTGTTGGTGTTCACCAGGTTGGTTTTGTGAGACGATTTGTGTTGTTTCCTTTGAGGCACGTAGAACAGTGATCAACTTGTTCATGTTTTTGAAGTTTGTGTGCCCCCAAACGTCTATGCGAAAGCTATGACTCATCAAATGATGCTTTTGACAAAAGACATGTTTCTTCTTTAGGTGATGCAGAATACAGGTTTAAGACATATGTATTGTTCTTCCTTGGGGTCTTTAAGACAACCCATTCCTCAGGGATTTGAAATCCAGGTTTCAGAATGTAGTAATGAGTGTCTGTAAAGTGAGTGGAATATTTCTTGTTGCAGATCTGAGACACGCTAAGCAGATTGAAATTCAGCTGTTCACAGTAGTTCACTCTATCAAAGCTCAACATCCCGTTTGTCACAGATCCTTCACCTGTAATTCTACCACCTTGTGAATCTCCACCAAATGCCACAGTAGTTCCTTGTACATGCTTGAAGTTATGAAGGAGGGAACGATCTCCAGTCATGTGTCGGGAGCATCCACTGTCCATGTACCATATGCTATTGGACCTGTGTGGATGAACCTACAAGAAAGAAGAGCTAATTAGAATAAGGAACCCAAGCCATGATGGTCTTGGATTTCCTGTTCCTATTCACGATGGTGACCTCTTGGTATTTCCTTCTAAATTGTGGTTTAGTTGGAGGTGTCCTCGGAGATTTTTGGTAATGACTGGGTTGAGTCATCTCATCAACATCTACTGAGGATTCAGATGAGTAATGAAATCGTTGGTCTCTGTTTCTTTGTAGAAATTTAGCTCGTTTTTCATTATCAAAAGTATGTTTTTGTTTTGGAAGGTCAATTTTGTGTTTCATTGTGAGATGTTTCTTTGACCGTTCCTTAATTCCTTTAAATTGTTTCGGTCATTTGTTGGTCTAGGTATCCTAAATTGAGTATTGTGAAAATGAGGTCTGATAGAATATGTCACAGTGGATGTTTTTTAGATGGGTTTGTGTTGGGGAATTCTCAAACCCTTTTGATTGAAGTAACAATCAGATGTATTGTGATTGTTCATGTGAACAATACTTGTTGAAATAGCAGTTTTTGGTGGAGTGATTGTTCATATCACAGATAGAGCAGTATTGATTAAAAAAGCATTTATCTGTCTTGTGATTGAGCATTTCACAAATGTCACAATACATTTGTTTGTTTCTTGAATCAAAATTTGCCTTGTGTGACTGAGCTGATATTTTCTTTTGCTGAATAAGTTTCTTTTCTTTAGGGGATGAATCAGAATCAGCCCTTTTACTAGTTTGCTTCACAACACTACCTTTGTTAAATTTTCTGGGTTGTTCCTGTTGCTTCAACCCGTTTCTTACCTCTTTCTTAATCTCGTCAACATGTTACTTGTTGCAGATTTCAAACCCAACTCCCCGCCTTAATCTTGAACACTAAGGGTCTGATAATGTTTTATGTGTTGAACTCAGTGTTTCTGTTTGTTTCTCTTGCAGTGAAACCTTTTCTGATTTGCTTCAATTTTTTGGAGATATGATCTCATTATCAGATTACTTTCAGTAGTGGGTTTCACTGACTTCACATATTTCTTTTTACCTTGTAAAACAGATGGTATGAATTTTATAAAATGGACAATTGCTTTTACAGGGTTTGATGGTTTCAAGACACTCACTGTCTTGTCTGAACACTCTTTAATTTTGATTGGGTGACCTAAGTTGATTTTATCCTTATTGGTTTCAATATAAACACCAGGTTTGTTTTGAGGATTGGTCACGTGTTTTAGTATAGATTTAGGTTCCATAGTTTTAGTTTCAATTTCTTCAGTGAGTGAGACCAATTCAGGCATGACAGTGTAGTTGTCATTGTATGGTGGAGGACATGAATTATACCCAATCCCCGACATGTCCTTTGGATCCTTTTGAGAATCAAGCATCTCTTATAGCTTGACTGAAGACATTTGAAACTTTTCAAGTTTCACTTCAGTCAGTGAATGTTCAGCCTTAGAGATAATGGAATGTTCAGTAAGGAGCTCATTCTCAGCTGCAAGAGTGTACTTTTCACCATGCAGTTTTTCATGTCACAGATAAGGGATTTAATTTTGATTTCAAAGCCTTTTATTTCTCTCTTCATCAACTCTGACTTTACAATTTCTTCTTTAATTTTATCTGCCAGTTTGTGGTTATGCTCCCTATAACCTTGCAATTCATTAATACATTTTTCACTACAAAGGTCAGAGTTGATAAAGCATAATTCTGAAATTGAATCTTGACTTCCTCTGCATAGACGCTCTAGTCACATACTCCATCTTGCTTTATCACGAGAGCACTGGCATGTTAGGGATCATGTACGGGACAATGTACTAACTAATTAACATGTAAACCGGATCAAATAGTGCGAAATCCTATTTGATTGGCAATCCAATCAGTGAGAACACACGTGGAAACAATAATGTAACTGAATCTAACGTTAAGAATCGATTAGGAATCGATCTACTGCGATCTATGAACTTGGAGTATGATCTTATAGGTCTCTGGGCGGCTAAGGTACGTCTGGAGTCGAAGTGTGTATTATACTTATGTTTTTTCACGAATTAGGTGGTATTTATAGGTTTAGGTCTCTCATTCGGGCGACAGAACCATTAGCACGGTTCAGTCGTGTGATTGAGCAATTCGATTGATCCATTCGCATGACTGAGTGTTCATTCATACGACTGAGTCACTCGCATGAAGTTGTTCAGGTGTATGAACTATTTAGGTGCATGGACATTTATTCGCATGGCCATTCAGATGCATGACCGCTGATGGGGCGCATGGTCCATTCGGACGCATGAGAACTTCATCTACTAAGTTTGCACTAACTCAATATTAGTACATTATTTATATAGTTTAAACGCCCACAACCTATATAATCAATTCAATATGCATTCACAACTCATAATGAAATATTAACATTTTAATCACAACCAACCATTACATTTCATTAAGTACCCAAGTATTACAGAAGTGTAAGACATTAAAGACATATTACATTGAGTTCAGAAACTAAGGACACATGTACCAACAAACTCCCCTTGGCCCTAGTTCCATCTAATGTCTTACCATCTTCACCACCTCTTCATACTTCTTGTACTTCTCTTCTCTTGTGACGCCGTGTGTATCTCAAAAGCAAAGTAGAGTCTTATCACGTTCTGAATTGTAGAGCTTATACAATATCTTGAGAGTCATAGAATAGTGGCCACTTGTACAATGTATATACATCTCTGCAGGCAAGTTCGTTAGCCACATATGGTCAAACACGTTGATGGTTTCCATAACACCATTCTTGTTCAGTACTATGACTGCTTCTCCTGTCCTCCAATCATAGTACCACTATTTGAAGTATGGAGGAAGTCTTGTGGCATCTTCTGTAGAGGGATTTTTGAATTGTTCACGGTGGACTCCACTTGAGCACTATATTTGGTTTTCCAGTAATGGGATCAACTCAGACCGTCTGAGATACCTCATGGCTGTTGAGGTTTGAAGTTGACCTATCTGGTGTGGTACTCTCTATTAAGAGCTGCTTCAAACCAACCATACATCTTGCATGGATATGCATATTGCAATTTCAGCTTCGCTAACGAGTTCAGCTCAAATCCAGGAAGAGTCTTCAGGTCATGAGGAAACCTGAAGTACTCGATCCCTTTCTCACGTTTAACAGCATAAACGTTGAGATCTTCGAAATATGCCCATGCGATGATTTTGCCTGACCTTATGATGTTTCTTCACTTTGTACAACTTGGTGTAGACAGTCAACTTTGAAGTACTATGTTGTGCTCTTATCTCTTCAAAACACGTAGCCCACTCAGCCTTTTTGATATTAACTTCAACATTCGAGGCTTGGGCCTATCATCAGTCTTGTCAGACTCTTCTCCATTCTATCCAGGGTTTCAAAAGTTTCACTGACAAGGTTGTCGCCCAGATTGGGAACGACATTACCTTCAATGTTAGTGTACTCTGGATATTGTTGATCCGTGACATCTTCTATCTCGATCCAATCAACGTCGTTGAACTCATCATCACTTTCAACTTGGACTGTTGGAGCATCCTTGACAATCTTATTAGGATTTAGCTTGAACATTTCAGCAATTTGCTCGTCAGTGAGATTGTGAATGATCTCTCCTTCATCAGGAGTGTACATCACCGATCTCCTAACTATCCCCTACAGATCAAGAATCATCGTGAGCTGAGTCTTGATCTGTTGGAGGGGAGCAACATCATGTTCATCCTCTAAAAAGTTTTGGATCTGTTTGATTTATAAATGTAACACGACAATCATTAGTTAATAATCAAGACAGAATACGAACATTAAAAATATAAATTCATTACATTAATATGATACAAGATTCAAATACATATGATTTAATAACAAAAAACAACTAAGTATTACTCTTGTCATGGATCATATGCTCCTCTGCTGACGGGGCGGAGTGGAGGCACCTGGTCTTGAGACCTTTTGCTCCTCCTTTCACCTGTAGATGTGGCACCCACAGCAAATGCATCCTCATCATCATCATCATCAACATCATTAGCAACATCACCATTATCGTACATCCTCAATGTAACCATCAACATATCAACATCATCATCACATCCATCACACCATCATCTCCATCTCACTCCTTCCTTGATCTTTAAGGGCTCTTCTTTTGATCCCTTGAGCCGCACATGATGGTCTTGTTTGTGGTCTCCAACTCCTCTATCCTTTAGTTGCTTGATCATGCTGCTCTCGGAGTTGGGACATCTCTACGTGTTATGCCTGCTGAGATATCTACATAGATTGAGCACATAAGGTCTACTAGCTATCGAATTGAGCAGTCTTCTCGTCATTGGCAACCAACAGCTTTAGCACAATACGATTAGTGCCGCGAGTTGTTCCTCTACCCCACTAGGAGTAGTGTGGATCCAGGTGGGTAGGATGGGAATGACGATGGTCCGGCATGGTGACGTTGGTAGCGGTGGTGGCAGTGGTGAAGATTGGGGTAATAGATAAAGGTGGAGGTGGTGGGTGTGGTAGATGGGATAGCAGTAGTGGTGGTAGTAGGTGGCTGAGTGGATGTAGGTGGTGAGTGATGGTGGTAGGTGGAGTGGTGGTAGTAGTGGTGGTGGTATGAAGATCGTCCTCTCTTCTTCTTCCTCAATCCGTGGGGCTGAGCCATCCTTTTCTTCCTCAATCCTTTAAGGTGAATGCTCCCCTAGAACACTGCTTGGCTGATCGGGAGCATAAGTAGGATCAATGTCACCTCTCCCGATCCGCCAGGGCATTCACCAACCGAGATATTGTAACCCTTTATTACTGAATGGATTATTCAGTTATGATGATTCAACTAATATTCCTATTTTGATGTTTAAAATCCATGAGTAAATAATTTTTTTATCAGAATGTTCGTAGCTGTTCATGCTTGTGGGAACAAGTTGAAGGTAATGCTATTATGAACTTGGATTGATAGATATCATATGGATGAATATAGAGCAAAAGATTGCTGCCAAGGTTCATAGGTATTTGTGGGATGCAAATATTGACTGACCTACACCTCAAATATTACTACATGGAATCTTCCTGGTTGATCATAAGTAATTTTGAGTAAAGGCAAACATCATTTGGTATCCTCTGACCTGAGATACATATTGGGTTGAATTTACCGAAATTATACTTTGACTTAGCTCTTCACTGTTCTGAAACATGGCAGTAATAAGTCTAGTTCAGGTATTGATATAAAGAATTGTGAGAGACGTATGTTGTCAAGATGGGATTTCCCTCTTATTCATTGAGAGTAAGATGTCTAAGGCCTGATAAAGTAAATCAATGGAGAATGATCACTCTATCTCTAGGATTTAAAATGACATTTGTGACAAAAGGATAGATGATTGATCACTAAACATTTCAAGATGGTACTTGAAGGAGATGATGTTATTGAATGGCACTTATCAACGTATTAAGGGTATAAACTGTTGTTAGGCAGTATTTACTATGTGCATAAATCTTCTATGAATCTGTGCAAGTGGGAGATTGTTGGACCTCATATGCCCAAGACACATAAAGATTGATGTGGTTAGTACGTCATGATCCAAGTCGGGTCATACCAATAACAAGCTATACAAACCCAATTAATATTTATTTGTTGATAGGATCAAACAATAAAATACCGACACCAATTTAGAAAATGGGTTTTCTAAAACGTTGCTTTTGTAAAGAAAACATTATGTGGATAATTTGTTCATGAGAAAATTTTTGTTTCATTATTTAGTTTGTTAAATATAAACAAATAAAAGTGTGTTATTGTTATAAAATTAAAAGAGGTTTTAATTTTTATAAAATAAGGGTTAAGAGTGTATATTTTATAAAACTAAAATAGGGGAAAAACCATTTGAGAATGGGTTTTCGGCCACCTAAAGGGGGCATGTGGACCAGACTTTTTCTTGGCTTTTGCAAGATTTTCCCACTACAACACTTTCCATCATTAACACACTTTTCTCAACACACAACACCCTGCAAGAATTCTCTCAAGACATAGCTGAAATTTTCAGATTTGAACCCCCAGACAAGGCTGAAAATTTGGGTTTTGGAAGGAACATTTGTAGAGGTTTTGGTGTTGAGCTCCTAACAAGCTAGGTGTTTGGAAAAGCTTCTGGGTATCATAACTTGAGGTTCTCTCCATTGAGGTCTAGACATTCAACAATATCTCCACATTCATCTCATACATCTACAACTTTAGTACAAAGGTGTATCTATAAACACCCTATGGTTATTATGTCTTGTTTGATAGCATACTATTTCATATATATTTCGATCCTCATTCTTGGGTTTGTTGGTTTAATATGTAAAAATTTTTAGATTATAAACCATATGTTAACCTCTTATTCCACTGTGTTTCATAGTTTAAATGGTTAAACTAAGTATTTTACATGTGACAAAACCCAACAATACTACGATCCTTGATTAAATAAGTTGGTAATTTGCATCGGAAGCAAGGAATGGGGTTGCAATCCCGTAATGATGCAGCTTGAACTTGCTGCAGAATGGGCTCGTATGCAAGTATAGCTTCCTTGTCCTCCCACATTGGTCATCGCGCCTCACACCTTCAAAGCTCTTCTTGCTTGACCCACTACTACTGCCAATTGCTCTTCACATCAAATCACTTTGTTTCCTCACCATCGACTTCCTCTTCTCTTTAGTCCTGGTTTGCTCAGTCCATCCTACCCTAACCAAATCATCAGTCAACTGCTAGTGAAGTCAACTGTAGCTTGTAAGGTTAAAGCCTAGAAGATCGAACTATTCCCCTGACTTTAGGATATAGCCCCCAAATGAAACGTGCTACACCCTTAGATTGTGGTGTCACAAGATGTGGCACCAATCGAGACAGGGCTAAGAAGTGTGAAGATCACGTATAGGTTGGCCTCATCTTAGATTCGATTGTTTATATTTCTTTGTAACAGGTCCAATGTTAGTTTACTTTTGTATGTATGTAGTTTTATTTTGTATTGTTGTCCAGCAAAACTGTGAGCGAAACTATAGCTTTGCTCATAGTCAGTTGTTTAGTTCTCCTAGCAAAAGTGTCGTTTCTGTCGGGCGAAACTATAGTCTCGGTAGAATAGTTTCGCTGACAGCGAAACTGTCTGCGAAACTAAGACTGCTATATACAGTTTTTATCATTTTCATTGTTGGTTAAGCTTGCAAATATCTTAATCGTTTATCCTTGTTTCAAGTGAGTATTGCAAGCAGTTTATTCACAAATATATCATCATTGTGCTTTGTTATTATCGAATATGTTGATCATCATTGCCTTATTTTATTCATTTGTGGTTGTTCTAAATCTTCATCATCTTTGTTCTCTATTGTTTTTATTTCATATTGAACGATTCAACATCTCATTTGTACTACAAATCAATCTAATAGACTAACAATATGGTATCTAAGCCTTAGTGCTCATGATTTGTTGAGTTTTTGGTTGTTTTGATGGGTTTGTAAGAACACAAAACATAGTTTAACCCGTTAAACTTTCTGAAAACGCAGCGGAATAACAACATTATAAACTTACTTATAAACTGAAAAACCTGTTCTTTAGGTGACCATATAAATGTACAAAGCAAACCCAAAATCAAAGGATCTTAATATGTGAATAAGCAAGGTATGAACACAAAAACAAGCAAAATGGACAGTCATAAACAGCTGCCATAATCTACCTTTCAGCAGCTCAAGACGTGGATGAAATGCTTCCAAAAGGGGCTGCCAAAACCATGGATAAGATGAAGATGGAGATGCCCAAAATCGGCCAAGACTCCAAGAGAAGGAGCCCTCAAGCTTGTGTACCCCAAGCCTCCTTGCAAACACTCTTCTTGCTAGGGAGATGACACCAAAATCGACCACAAAACCCTCCAAACTTGCCGCCTGGCCGAGAGGTTTTAGAGAGAGAGATGTTTTGTGTGTGTTGCATGCAATGAGATTGGATCAGATGTTTTTTGAGTCTCCAAGACTAGTTAAATGTGTATGTTAGTTACAAGACAAAAGGTCCAATGAAAGACAAGGGGGGGGGGGCAAATTGATTCAAAAGGTTCCCCTTTTTAAACCAAGCATACACATATTAAAAAAAGTCTTCTAACTAGACATATAATTAGCCATTAATTGTATGTATAATTAATATAAGTTATACAATTAAGCAATTAACTTATAAATTCTCATTATTATTTTGTATTATCTAACTTATTTAAATAACACTTCAAATAATATTATTGAACAAAATATCCTAATAAGTTGTTCCCACTCATATGCAACTTGTTTAGAAAACCCATTTTCTAAATTGGTGTAATATTTAATTGCATGATCATATCATCAATTAAATATTAATTTGTGTTTGCTAAGCTTGTTATTGGTATAACCCGACTTGGATCATAACGTACTAACCGCATCAATATTTTACGTGTCTTGGGCACATAGAATCCTACAATCTCCCACTTGCCCAAGATTCATAGAAGATTGATGCAAGCAGTAAATACCGCCTAACAACGGTTTACTACCCTTAATACACATGACTTATAGCCATTCAATAACATCATCTTATTCAAGTATCGTACTTGAAATGATTTAGGTGAATCAATCATCTATCCTTTTGTTATAGATGTCATGTTAAATCCAAGAACACAGAGTGATCATTCCTTGTTGATTTAACTTATCAGGCCTTAGACATCTAACTCTCAACGAATAAGAGGAACAAATTCCATCTTGACTACATACGTTTCTCACAAACACCTCGTGTCATACCTGAACATACCTTATGTGCTGTCCACTATTTCAGGACAGTGAAGAATTAGCTCAAGGTGTAATACTTGGTGAATATCAAAACCCAATATGTATCTCAGGTCGGAGGATACCAAATGATATTTGCCTTTACTCAAATTTACTTATGATCAATCAATAAGATTCCATATAGTAAAATTTGAGATGCGGGTTAGTCCAATATTTGTATCCCACAAATATCTATGAACCTTGGTAGCAACCCATTGCTCTATATTCATCCTTATGAATATCAACCAATCCAAGTTCATAATAATCTTACCTTCACACTTGTTCCCACAAGTATGAACGACTACGGACATTTAGAGTAAACAATTTACTCATGGATTAACATGCTAAATTGGAACATTAATTGAAACATTATAACCAAATAATTTTATTCAAATAATAAGAGTTCCACATATCCAAATACAAAATTTATAGATCAAATCCAATCATTAGAATATCGAAGTCCCATGGCACAAGTATGACCTTCATGCTTTGCCTTTTCAAAGAGCTTCATGAGAGGATCCGCAATGTTTTGATTCGTGTGAACTGAATACATATCTTTCCCTTTTCAACTTCATCTCGTATGTAGTTGAATCTCCGCTCAATGTGCCTAGTTTTTGATGAGCACGAGGTTCCTTGATTTGAGCAATCGCACCCTCGTTATCACAAAAGATCTCTAGGGGGTCCTGAATGGAAGGGACAACCCCTAGATCGGCAATGAATTTCTTCAACCATGCAGCTTCTTGAGCTGCCAATGAGGCGGCAACATATTCTGATTCTGTAGTTGATAGAGCCACCACATCTGTTTGGAGCTCTTCCAAGAGACTGCTCCTCTATTCAGAATGAAAATATATCCCGATTGTGACCGAGAATCATCACGATCGGTTTGGAGACTCGCATCCGTGTAACCTTTTACAACGAGTTCCTCCTCACTAGATCCATAGATTAGGAACATATCTCTTGTCCTCCTTAGGTACTTAAGTATGTTCTTAACATCCATCCAATGACTTTTTCCAGGATTTTGCTGGTAACGACTTGTCATGCTTAACGCGCATGACACGTCCGGTCGAGTGCATATCATTGCATACATGATGGATCCAATAGTAGATGCGTATGGGACTGCCTTCATTTTATCTTGCTCATCCTTTGAGCCAGGACATTGAGTCGTACTTAATATCGTTCCTCTTTGAATAGGTACGGTACCTTTCTTAGAGTTCTCCATCTTGAACCTTTTCAAGATCTTATCAATGTATGCACTTTGATTCAAACCAATCAACTGCCTTGATCTATCCCTATAGATCTTTATTCCCAGAATATAGGCGGCTTCTCCAAGATCCTTAATGGAAAATCAACTTCCAAGCCAGGTTTTTACACCTTCCAAGGTTGGAATGTCATTTCCAAATAGTAGTATGTCATCAACATACAATACGAGGAAAGTTAATGTGCTCCCACTAGCCTTCTTATACACACAAGCCTCATCAGCGTTTTTGATGAAGCCAAATTTCTTTACTTCCTCATCAAAACGATGATTCCAGCTTCTCGATGCTTGTTTCAATCATAGATTGATTTCTTTAACTTGCATACTTTATTAGGATGTTTTGGATCGACAAAACCTTCAGGCTGAATCATATAGACATCTTCCTCAAGATATCCATTAAGGAAAGCGGTTTTGACATCCATTTGCCAAATCTCATAATCATAATGAGCAGCTATGGCAAAAAATATCGTTATAGACTTTAGCATCGCAACAGGTGAGAAAGTTTCATCATAGTCAACCCCTTGAGTTTGAGTGAAACCGTTTGCTACAAGTCTAGCTTTATAAGTATCCATGTTTCCAAGCATATCGGTTTTCTTCTTGAAAACCCACTTGCTTCCAACTACTTTGGAATTAAGAGGTGGTACAACAAGTTCCCAAACTTGATTGTCATACATGGATTGCATCTCAATGTTCATGGCCTCAAGCCATTTGTCACAATCCAAATTGACACTGCATCATGGTATGTGGTTGGTTCATCTGAATCTACCACATAGCATCCATCCATGAAAAATCCGTATCTTTCAGGTGGATTACTAGTTCTACCACTTCTGCAAACGTTTTGTGTGTATCGATCAACCATTTGATTATCCTTAACATCCTCATGTTGAGTGCTAGTTTCAACCAATCATGCATGAGGTTTTGGTTCTTGATCCTCCTCAAGATCCACTGTTCTAATGCTAGTTCCTTCCATAAGGAACTTTGCTTCTAAGAACTCACCCTTTCTGGCAACAAACACCTTTTGTTCTGGTGGATCATAGAAAAATATCCCATAGAATCACTAGGATATCCAATAAAGATACACTTGGTGGATCGGACTCCCAATTTGTTTGGGGTGGGAGTCTTAATGTAAGCCTCACAACCCCAGACCCTTAAGTATGATAGGGATGGAACTCTTCCATTCCATATCTCAAAAGGTGTCCTTTCCACCTTTTTGGTTGGGGCCATATTTAGAATACGGGCCGCAGAGAGCAAGCGAAACCCCAAAATGATAGAGGTAATGTGCTTTTAGCCATCATAGATCGAACCATATCCAACAAGGTTTGATTCCTCCTCTCAGACACACCATTATGTTGTGGTGTTCCAGGTGGAGTGAGTTGTGAGACAATCCCACAACTCCTAAGATGACCTTGAAAAGCATCACTTAGGTATTCACCTCCTCTATCAGTGCGGAGAACTTTAATCGACTTGTTGAGTTGATTTTCTACTTCATTCTTGAAGATATTGAACGTTTCAAAAGCTTCATCTTTGTGCCTTAATAAGTACACATACCCCTAGCGACTATAATCGTCGGTAAAGGTAATGAAGTATCTTTCACCATTCCTGGTCATTGGCTTAAAAGGACCACATACATCCTAATGTATGATTCCTAATAAATCTTTTGCCCTTTCCTTAGTTCCACTAAAGGGTGCCTTAGTCATTTTTCCTTGTAAACAAGATTCACATACATCAAATGAATCATATTCATTTGTTTTTAAAAGACCATTCTTTTGAAGTGGTTGTATATGTTTCTTGTTTATATGACCAAGACGACAATGCCAAAGATAGGTATCACTCAAATCTAACTTGAGTTTCTTGGTGTTAGTTTGGTACAAGGAACTATTTAAAGCATTTTCATGAACCAATTCATAAATACCATTAATGGGAATTGCTTTAAAATAGAACATTTCATTTAAAGAAACATGAATATCATTTTCAATAAAAGATAATACATAATCATAATGTCTTAATTGGGATACAGAAATAATATTCCTAGTCAGACTAGGCGCATACAAAACATTCTTCAAAATAACATCCAAGCCACTTGGAAGTTTTAGGATGTAGTCCCCACGAGCTTTAACTTGGACGTTGGTTCCATTGCCCATGAAGAGACTAACATCCCCTTGATTGAAGTCCCTACTTCTTTTGAACCCCTACATAAATTGCATATATAAGTTCCACATCCGGTATCCAATACCCATGTGTTAGAAGATGTAACATTAAGATCAATATGAATCATGTATATTGTATCTGAGGTCTGCCTGCATCCCTCTTTGCTTTCAACTCTTGGAGATGGAAAGGACAATTCTTGCCCAATGTCCAATCTACCCACACTTGAAGCATGGGTCATTAGTAGCAACCTTTTGCTTCTTCTCTTGTGGTTTGGGTGGCACCCTTGCCACCCCTTTGTCTTTTCCCCAAACGGGTCCCTTACCATTGGCAACCTTTGCCTTGGGTGGGGGATGAGGCCTTTTCTTGTTCCCACCTTCATGGATGGTGAGAACGGGTAAAACCCTTTTTCCTATGGCCGCCTCGGCCGTTTTAAGCATTGAGTGAAGCTCACCAATGCTTTTGTCCCATCCATTCATGTTGTAATTCAACACAAATATCTCGAACTTCTTGGTAAGGCCATTAAGGATCAAATCCGTGGCCAATTGTTTCGAGATGGGACAATTAAGCCTCTCGAGGCGGTCAATATGACTTTTCATCTTAAGTACATAAGATGAAACTGATTGGTTGTCGTCCATACGACATGCATGGAGTGCTCGAACTGTTTCGAAGTGCTCAACCCTTGCCTGCTGTTGGAACGTTTCCTTCAGCTGGGTTATCATATCATAAGCTCCGTGATGTTCATACTCCTTTTGGAGATCCGGAGGCATGCTCGCTAGCATAAGACAAGACACTTGGATGGAGTCCTTAGTGCACTTTAACCAATCATTGTAGGCCTCCTCATCATCCTTAGTAGGTTGATCGGGGATAGGGTCGTCTAAAACATATGATCGTCTCTCTTGCTTGAGAACGATTCTCAAGTTTCGATACCAATCAATGAAATTGTTATGATTTAGACGTTCCTTTTGGAGGATCGCTCGTAATGATTGGGTGGACGCGGATGAGTTATCATGATAGTCATTATTGGTGGCCATCTACAAAATTTAACAAAGATCTATTTAGTATTTTCGATATTGCTATTTTTAATAATTAATTCCTTTTAAGGTCATTTTTATATTAAAATCTAGAACCCAACATTACATTTAATTGTGGTTAGGTGACCTTTATCCTACGATTTAAATTAATAAGGTGGTCAACGATTGACGGTTGCAACCATTTGCAACTTCTAGAGGTATGGGATCGACTTTAAACATCATATGTAAAGTCGGCATATTAATCCCATCAACACCATTTGGAAACTATATTTAGGTGATCCATATAACATGGTTTGCAAATCAAGTTAACCTACTTGCACACACGTGTGAGTTTACCCACATAAGTGGTTAGGTGACCTTTATCCCACCAATGTGGTATCCCCACCTTAAATCACAAGTTCCCTCTAAATGGTTAGGTGACCTTGGTCCCATTAAGAGTTTCCAATGACTCAAGTGTTGTGCAAAAGGATGGTGTTAAACTTGTTTGTCAAAAGTTTTGAGATTTCATAATTCTAGTTAGAAAACTCTATGTACTTGTATTTGCATGCTTTCAAATACAAGATACCCTATGGTCCTTCTAATAAAATCCATTTTATTACGAAATCATTAATCCTTTTAATAGCCATTTATTAACACTTAATGATTAAGAACCATTTTGAATTATCTTGTTAAGATCATTTATATTAAGATTGTCCACCATATCCAAATATCATACAATCATTCATAAAATCACAACCAAACAAGAATAATATTAACAACCACAATGTGCATAACCATAGCTACTATTGTGACCACACTTGTTTGCCATCACAAGTGTGGTCATTTGGTCTTTCCTAAGGGTTGAATACAATAGAAAAATGAGATCAACATAGACTCCCACTTGAACTTGCATCCATATGCTTCAAGTCCTTTTCTTTGTATCTTCCTCTTGTGCTTCCTTCCCGAGCATCTTCTTTTACAAAATATATATCCTAATACATATTTTATAGTAAAAGAAAATTACTCCTAATCTATTATTACATCCAATGAATAAATAGACAAAATACATTTTTAAACAAAGCACAAATTAATATACAACCTCATTGAATGAATATAATCAAATAAATACATTCAATCCAAACCAAACAACACAAGGTCAAGCTAGGTTATGCACTATCATATGAACAATCATAAATATCATTCAACAAACAAAATAACCCCATCAAGCCCCAAATTTTCAGCCAACATAAACTGAAAATTAGGGTTTGTTTGTCCAAACAAACAACAACATATCAACCCATCTTTCAAGGTTTAATCATAAGCATGAAGATATAACTTTGAAAGACATGGGGTTTATTGAATTAACCAAAATCAGCCTATTATGAGTTGATAATCATCCTTTAAAACCAATTTTAAACGAGAAGAACAAGCAAGCTATCCACATAACCGACTCTTGATGCCATTGATGGGTTTGTAAGAACACAAACATAGTTTAACCCGTTAAACTTTCTGAAAATGCAGCGGAATAACAACATTATAAACTGAAAAACATGTTCTTTAGGTGACCATATAAATGTATAAAGCAAACCCAAAATCAAAGGATCTTAATATGTGAATAAGCAAGCTATGAACACAAAAACAAGCAAAATGGACAGTCATAAACAAGCTGCCATAATCTACCTTTCAGCAGCTCAAGACGTGGATGAAATGCTTCCAAAAGGGGCTGCCAAAACCGTGGATGAGATGAAGATGGAGATGCCCAAAATCGGCCAAGACTCGAAGAGAAGGATCCCTCAAGCTTGTATACCCCAAGCCTCCTTGCAAACACCTCTTCTTGCTAGGGAGATGACACCAAAATCGACCACAAAACCCTCCAAACTTGCTGCCTGGCCGAGAGGTTTTAGAGAGAGAGAGAGATGTTTTGTGTGTGTTGCATGCAATGAGATTGGATCAGATGTTTTTGAGTCTCCAAGACTAGTTAAATGTGTATGTTAGTTACAAGACAAAAGGTCCAATGAAAGACAAGGGGGGGGGCAAATTGATTCAAAAGGTTCCCCTTTTAAAACCAAGCATACACATATTAAAAAAAGTCTTGTAACTAGACATATAATTAACCACTTAATTGTATGTATAATTAATATAAGTTATACAATTAAGCAATTAACTTATAAATTCTCATTATTATTTGGTGTTATCTAACTTATTTAAATAACACTTGAAATAATATTATTGAAAAAAATATCCTAATAAGTTGTTCCCACTCATATGCAACTTGTTTAGAAAACCCATTTTCTAAATTAGTGTAAATATTTAATTGCATGATCATATCATCAATTAAATATTAATTTGTGTTTGCTAAGCTTGTTATTGGGTATAACCCGACTTGGATCATAACGTACTAACCACATCAATATTCTACATGTCTTGGGCACATAGAATCCTACATGTTTTTGTTCAATATCAAGTTTTCATCAATTTCAGATCAAATTCATGTGTATTTGATATGGAATTTGCTTGAATTTTGTTAGTTGTTGGTTGGGGAAACTCTGTTAATCATCTGATCTCAAATCCATTGAGTTTTTCATGATTTTAGATTGATTTCATGTTGAAAAAAGCTTTTCAGCTTCGTTTAGAGGAATTAAAGTTCATTCTACGAAACTACAAGTTCTTCCAGCGAACCTACATGGTTATCTTCATTGAAGTTGTTTTCTGTTATCCTGCGAAACTAGTTTCATTGAACAAAAGTTCATCTGTGCTTGTGAGTGATTTACATGCGAAATTGCTGCCGAAAGTATCATTGAATGAAAGTTCAAGGTTGTTTCGTGGGAACCTGTTGGCAAACTAAGCTGTTTTAGGCATTTGGCTAGCAAAACTGCTGCCAAAATTGCCTGCGAAACTACGACAACTTAGCGAAACTAGTTTTCCCATTGAAATTGTCTGCGAATTTTTCATTCTTCTGCGAAACTACTTCTTTCCCAGTGAAACTACTTCTTTTCTACCAAAACAACAATGTCAAAGTTGACCTCCCTCACCCTGGCTGATCTTGAAAGTGTTGCTCCCAATAGACCTCCAAGACTCATAAACGAGGATCATTTCAAGGGCTAGAAGAGATGTCTCAAAGCCTTCTTCTTTTATACTAACCACAATCAATGGGAATCTATCATTATGGTAGTCATATACGAACTGTCACTATTGGTGATGTTGTATCCCAAAACAAGGACCCATCAACGTTCAATGAAAAGGTTTTGAAACTGATTGATTGAGACCAGAAAGCTTTCGGAGAATTTACTCTTTGTCTCACACCTAACATCAACAATCAATTCGCAGAGGATAAGAATGCTAAGTCTCTTTTCGACGCTTTATGCGAGTTCTACGATGGTAATGACGACTTAGTGAAAGACAAGAGTGTTCAAGCAGAGAAGGAATTCAACTCCTTTGTTGGATACAAGAATGAGAGTCTAACAAATCTCAATAATTGTTTTCTGATAGTTTCAAGCACACTAAAGAAATACGATGAAAAGCTTTGCAATAGTGAGCAAGTCAACAAATTGCTAGATTCTCTCTGACCTTAATGGAGCCTTCACATAAGAACGCTAAAGCAAGAAAGAGGTTTCACTTATTACAAGCTGATGGATATCATTAATAAGCTTAAATATTTTGAGTTAGACACGAAGAGAAGGGAATTCAATCAAACCATGATGCCCACATCTTGTTTCATTCAAAATGCTGCATAACTATCTTCTGCAACAAGCTCTCATATTCAGACATCTAGTCAAGGAGGTGTGAACACTAGTAATTATTCAGGAGGATGTGGTACTACTGGGAGAGATAAGGCTAATTCAATAGCAAATGTTAAAGCTTTTGTTACATCCCAGACAATGGGTTTTTTTTGTTATTTTTGTTCAGAGCTATGAAGCATTAGTGGCAGGTGAGTTGAAAGGAAAAGGGATGATGATGGAGGATATGTATCAGGTGGATCCTGATGATTTGGAAGAGACTGATATTCAATGGCAAATGGCCATGCGGACACTTCGAGCTCGGAGATTCATGGAGCGTACTGGGAGAAAGAATTTTGGAGGTCAAAGCTCTAACTCTAAACTGGGATTTTATAAGTCCAAGCTTAGGTGTTTTAACTGCAAACAACTGTGACATTTCAAACGTGAATGTCCATCACCAATTGTCGCTGATTCTAGTAATACAAGAGTTCCACGACTAACTAGAAATGGAGAAAAGGAGGATATGACTCACAAAAAGGAGACTCCTTTGATGTTAAACTTTAATTGGAGTGCTGAAGTGGAAGAGATGAGAGATTGGATTTGTAAGGATTAAATGTAAAGGCTGATGCAACTCAAACACTCAAAGTCTACTGCACGCATGCATGCATTAGTGCACTGAAGAATTCTAAGTGTGAAATCTTTTGAAGCCAAGGCTAATGTCTTCCAAAGCCAAAGATGAAGTCTTCCAAAGCTTCAGGGACAAAGTCTTCCGAAGCCAACACTAGAAGACAGATTTCTTCCGAAGACTTTTAATACATGCTTTATCTCATGTACTTTTTATAAAGCTGGACCCCTTTCTGCTGCAACTCTATAAAGTCACCAACTTACATAAGTTGGTGAAAAGCTCCATGTTTTTAGTAACTGTACATTGAGGTCTTGAGTCTGTAACTTTCTACTTCAAGTACTTTATCCTTTTTGTAATATATTTGATGTGAGCTATGGCATGTCATAGTCACTACTCAAAATGCAATCTACCTTTTGACTCTACAACTGATTTTGTTTGTGTCTAGTCAATTGTATCCGGCTGGCCTTCAAAGTTGTAACACCTGGTTATTTTTAAAAGTCAAAGAAAGAAGAATAAAGTGAAGAAAAAGAAATAAAAGATATTTTACCCAAGTTAAGGGTAAAAAGTGTCAAAAGGGACAAAAGATTTGAAAAAGTGGGTGTAAAAGGTGATGGCCGCCCATCACCTCCTACACAACTTGTTCATCCGGGGTTTTAGAGAGAGAAGGAAAGTGCAGCAGAATTCTTGGGTCTTGAAGAAGAACAAGCCGAAAATTCGAATTCAAGGTAAGAATTCATGGTTTGATGGTGTTCTTAACTGGTTATGTCATCGGGTTTATGCTCATGTGTGTTGTGTGTGTTCGGTTGTATGTTTTAGTGGGTTTCTAGGTGGTTGAACTCAACTGCAAATGAGTTTGGAAGAAGTCATACTCAAGAGCTGCAAAGGTGAGTTCTAGGACCCATCTTTTAATGGTTTTTAACTAATTTTGGGGTTGGAAATGCATGAATGTATGTTTTTATAAAACTGGGTTTTATACTCGTATGCTTGAATGTGTGTATGTTGATGTTATGTTGTGATGTTGGACTATGTTCATGCTTGACGATGTTATGGTTGTGTTTCTAATGCTTAGAATGCAAGATTTAAGCTTAGAACATGAAAGATGAGATTTGGGGATTTAATCTGATGAATAGTGTGCCCTAGGCTGCTCATGCGCCCAAAAAGTAGTTCATACACTTACGTTTAGAAAAACCTGCTTAAGTGTTGACAATTGCGGATGGAAAGTCTATTCGGATGGAAAGTCAATGCGGATGGCAAGTCAATGCGGATGAGAAAGTCAATGCGGATGAGAAAGTCTAAGTTTGAAGAAATGCGGATGAGAAAGTCTAAGTGTGAACAAATGCGGATGAAGAAATGCTGATGAGCATTGATAAACGCAGACGAGTAAAGTCAATGCGGATGAGAAAGTCTAAGTATGAACAAATGTGGATGAGAAAGTTTGTTTGAACAAATGCGCATGAGGGAATGCGGATGATCATTGGCAAATGCGGATGAGTAAAGTCAATGTGGATGAGAAAGTCTAAGTGTAAACAAATGCGGATGAAGATATGCGGATGAGTAAAGTCTAATGGGTTTGCAAGAACATAAAACTTAGTTTAACCTCTTAAACTTTTCTGAAAACGCAGCGGAATTATAACTATATATACTTGTTTATAAGCTGAAAAATATGTTCATTAAGTGACCATATTAATGTTTGAAACAAACCCATATATCAAAGGATCATGATATGTGAATATACATGCTATGTAAACATAAAACAACAAAATATGACAGCCTCAAAGAGCTGCCATAACTACCTTCTGGAACAGAAAAAATGTCGACCAAAGAAGGTGGAAAGATGCTGAAAATTGGCCAAAACTTCAAGATTAGAAGTCCTCAAGCTAGTATACCCCAAGCTTGTGAGCAAAGCACCTTCTTGTTAGGAAGAATAACACCAAGAACAACACCAAAACCCACTCCTGCTGCAGCTATTTCCGTAAAATGAGAAGAGAAGAGAGAGTTTTGTGTTTTGCATGTGTGAGAGAGAATAAGATTGAGTGAGTGTGTTGCTAATGTGTGTATGTTTCAAGATGTTTAACAAAACCAAGAGAGAGCCAATCCACCAAAGGGGCGGCCGAAAACCTCTAATGGTTTTTGTTTTTCCCCCCAAAATTGAAAAACACATATATAACACATTAACAAGTCATTTTATAAAAGTTGTACATACAATAAACCTTTTATAAGAATAATACATACACACTCACTAATTATTTGATGTTATTTAGATAACTTAAATAACATTACAAACAATATCTATGAACAAAATATCCATATAAATTGTTCAATCTCATATGCAACTTATTTAGAAAACCCATTTTCTAAATTTGGTGTTATTATTCAATTCCATGATCATATCATTAATTGAATAATTGTCGGTGATTGCAAAGCTTGTTATTGGGTATAACCCGACTTGGATCATGACATACTAACCGCATCAATGTTCTATGTGTCTTGGGCATATAGAATCCAACAATCTCCCACTTGCATAAGATTCATAACAGATTGATGCAAGTAGTAAATACCGCCTAACAACAGTTTACTACCCTTAATACGCATGACTTATAGCCATTCAATAACATCATCCCATTCAAGTATCCTACTTGAAATGATTTAGGTGAATTAATCATCTATCCTTTTGTTACAGACGTCATGTTAAATCCAAGAACACAGATTGATCATTCCTTGTTGATTTAACTTATCAGGCCTTAGACATCTAACTCTCAACGAATAAGAGGAACAAATCCCATCTTGATTACATACGTTCCTTACAATCACCTTGTGTCACACCTCAACATAGTCTCATGTACTGCCCATTATTCCAGAACAACGGAAAACCAGATCAAGGTATGATACATGGTGAATATCAGAACCCAATATGTATCTCAGGTCTGAGGATACCAAATGATTTTCACCTTTACTCAATATTACTTATGATCAATCAATAAGATTCCATGTATTAAAATTTGAGATGCGGGTGAGTCCAATATTCGTATCCCACAAATATCTATGAACCTTGGTAGAAACCTATTGTTCTATATTCATCCTTATGAATATCAACCAATCCAAGTTCATAATAATCTTACCTTCACACTTGTTCCCACAAGTCTGAACGACTACGGACATTTAGAGTAAGCAATTTACTCATGGATTAGACATGCTAAATTGGAATATTAATTGAAACATTATTACCAATAATTTTATTCAACTAATAAAAAGTTCCATATATCCAAATACAAAATTACAGATCAAATCCAATCACTAGAATATCGAAGTCCCATGGCACAAGTATGACCTTCATGCTTTGCCTTTTCAAGGAGCTTCGTGAGAGGATCCGCAATGTTCTGATCCGTGTGAACTTTGCGAATACATATCTTTCCTTTTTCAACTTCATCTCGTATGTAGTTGAATCTCCGCTCAATGTGCCTAGTCTTTTGATGAGCACGAGGTTCCTTGATTTGAGCAATCGCACCCTCGTTATCACAAAAGATCTCCAGGGGGTCCTGAGTGGAAGGTACAACCCCCAGATTGGCAATGAACTTCTTCAACCATGCAGCTTCTTGAGCTGCCAATGAGGTGGCGACGTATTCTGATTCCGTAGTGGATAGAGCCACCACATCCTGTTTGTAGCTCTTCCAAGAGACCGCTCCTCCATTCAGAATGAAAATATATCCCGATTGTGACCGAGAATCATCACGATCGATTTGGAAACTCGCACCCGTGTAACTTTTACAATGAGTTCCTCATTACCAGATCCATAGATTAGGAACATATCTCTTGTCCTCCTTAGGTACTTAAGTATGTTCTTAACAGCCATCCAATGACTGTTTCCAGGATTTTGCTGGTAACGGCTTGTCATGCTTAAGGCGCATGTCACGTCCGGTCGAGTGCATATCATTGCATACATGATGGATCCAATAGCAGATGCGTATGGATAGCCTTCATTTTATCTTGCTCATCCCTTGAGCTAGGACATTGAGTCGTACTCAATATCGTTCCTCTTTGAATAGGTACCGTACCTTTCTTAGAGTTTTCCATCTTGAACCTTTTCAAGATTTTATCAATGTATGCACTTTGATTTAGACCAATGAACCGTCTTGATATATCCCTATATATCTTTATTCCCAGAATATAGGTGGCTTCTCCAAGATCCTTATTGAAAAACAACTTCCAAGCTAGGTTCTTACACCTTCCAAGGTTGGAATGTCATTTCCAAATAGTAGTATGTCATTAACATACAATACTAGGAAAGTCATTATGCTCCCACTAGCCTTCTTATACACACAAGCCTCATCAGCGTTTTTGATGAAGCTAATTTCATTACCTCCTCATCAAAATGATGATTCCAGCTTCTCGATGCTTGTTTCAATCCATAGATTGATTTCTTTAACTTGCATACGTTATTAGGATGTTTTGGATCAACAAAACCTTCAGGCTGAACCATATAGACATCTTCCTCAAGATATCCATTTAGGAAAGCAGTTTTGACATCCATTTGCCAAATCTCATAATCATAATGAGCAGCTATGGCGCGAACAATATCCTTATAGACTTTAGCATCGCAACAGGTGAGAAAGTTTCATCATAGTCAACCCCTTGAGTTTGAGTGAAACCCTTTGCTACAAGTCTAGCTTTATAAGCATCCAAGTTTCCATGCATATCGGTTTTCTTCTTGAAAATCCACTTGCTTCCAACTACTTTGGAGTTAAGAGGTGGTTCAAAAGTTCCCAAACTTGATTGTCATACATGGATTGCATCTCAACGTTCATGGCCTCAAGCCATTTGTCACAATCCAAATTGGACACTGCATTCTGGTATGTGGTTGGTTCATCTGAATCTACCACATAGCATCCATCCATGAAAAATCCATATCTTTCAGCTGGATTACTAGTTCTACTACTTCTACGAACATTTTGTGTGTATTGATCAACTGCTTGATCATCCTCAACATCCTCATGTTGAGTGCTAGTTTCAACCAGACGTGCATCGGGTTGTGGTTCTTGATCCTCCTCAAGATCCACTGTTCTACTGCTAGTTCCTTCCATAAGGAACATTGTCTCTAAGAACTCACCCTTTGTGGAACAAACACCTTTTGTTCTGGTGGATCATAAAAATAATATCCCATAGAATCTCTAGGATATCCAATAAAGATACACTTGGTGGATCGGACTTCCATATGCTTGGGGTGGGAGTCTTAACGTAAGCCTCACAACCCCAGACCCTTAAGTATGATAGGGATGGAACTCTTCCATGCCATATCTCAAAAGGTGTCCTTTCCACCTTTTTGGTTGGGGCCATATTTAGAATACGGGTTGCGGAGAGCAAAGAGAAACCCAAAAATGATAGAGGTAATGTGCTTCTAGCCATCATAGATCGAACCATATCCAATAAGGTTCGATTCCTCCTCTCACACACACCATTATGTTGTGGTGTTCCAGGTGGAGTGTTTGTGAGACAATCCCACAACTCCTAAGATGATCTTGAAAACCATCATTTAGGTATTCACCTCCTCTATCTGTGCGGAGAAGTTTAATCGACTTGTTGAGTTGATTTTGTACTTCATTCTTGAAGATCTTGAACGTTTCAAAAGCTTCATCTTTGTGCCTTAATAAGTACACATACCCATAGCGACTATAATCATCTGTAAAAGGTAATGAAGTATCTTTCACCATTGCTAGTCATTGGCTTAAAAGGACCACATACATCCGAATGTATGATTCCTAGTAAATCTTTTGCCCTTTCGTTAGTTCCACTAGAGGGTGCCTTAGTCATTTTTCCTTGTAAACAAGATTCACATACATCAAATGAATCACATTCATTTGTTTTTAAAAGACCATTCTTTTGAAGTGTTTGTATACGTTTCTTGTTTATATGACCAAGACGACAGTGCCAAAGATAGGTATCACTCAAATCCAACTTGAGTTTCTTGGTGCTAGTCTTGGATCATGACATGCATATGAGAAAGTCAAAGTGTGAACAAATTCGGATGAGGAAGTTTGTGTGAACCAATGCAGATGAGGAAATGCGGATGAGCATTAACAAATGTGGATGAATAAAGTCAATGCGGATGAGAAGTCCAAGTGTGAACTAATGCGGATGAGAAGTGAAGTGTGAACTGTTGGTTTTGTAGAAGTTTATCAAAGTCAAATTAACCATTAATGTGTCAAAACGCAGCGGATTTATAGCAAAGAAAATTTTCAGATTAGTATGTATATATCAAATATATGTGAAATACAAAACCACTAACAAGGATCTTTATATGAAGAGCATGCTATCAAACAACATTCAAAGCAACAAATACTACCTCTTAAAACCGTGGATGAAAGGGAAGAGGATGATTGAAAGCAAAATCTTCAAAGTAGAAGACCTCAAGAGGTGATACCCACAAGCCTTTCAAAGACACCTACTTGCTAGGTAGTAAAAACACCAAGTTTCTTCTCTTTTGATGATCCGAAAATCCTAAGCAGAAAACTGAATTTTCAGCTTGCTAAACTTATTTTAGCCAAGTGAGAGAGAGAAGATTATTGCTCTTTTGAGTGTAGAGAAAGGTACAATCAAATGAGGAGAAGAGTGTTAATGTGTAGAAAGGTTTTACAATGACCAAGACAAACTTGTCCCAATCCCACACCATATGGGCGGCCGAAACCCCACCCAAAAAAGGTTTCCCCCCAAAAGTTTGTTTTTATAAAAGACACTCTTAACCATTTGTTTTATAAAATTAAA
Organism: Flaveria trinervia; assembly: GCA_025506515.1. NCBI lineage: Eukaryota > Viridiplantae > Streptophyta > Magnoliopsida > Asterales > Asteraceae > Flaveria > Flaveria trinervia. Next base: position 33,033,338 of record CM046457.1, read on the forward strand.
AACCCTTTTAATTTTATAATACAAACACATTTGTATTTGTCATTGTTTAACTAACTTAAATAATGAGACAAGTAACTTCTCATAAACAAATTATCCACATAATGTTGTTTATTTACAAAAGATGATTTAGAAAACCCATTTTCCAAATTGATGTTTAATATTAATTGTATGATCTTATCCACCAATGAATATTTATGGTGTCTGTATGTGGCTTGTTATTGGGTATGACCTGACTTGGATCATAACATACTAACCACATCAATCTTGTATGTGTCTTAGGCGTATAAGATCCAACAATATCCCACTTGCATAAGATTCATAGAAGATTGATGCAAGCAGTAAATACCGCCTAGCAACGGTTTACTACCCTTAATACGTATGACTAAGTGCCATTCAATAACATCATCTCCTTCAAGTACCATACTTGAAATGTTTTTAGGTGAATTAATCATCTATCCTTTTGTCATAGATATCATGTTAAATCCCAGAGACATAGAATTGTCATTCTCCGATAATTTAACTTAAACAGGCCTTAGATATCTAACTCTCAATGAATAAGAGGAGCAAATTCCATCTTGACTACATACGTCTCTCACAATCACCTTATATCATACCTGAACCTAGCCTTACGCACTATTAATGTTTCAGAACAGCAAAGCACTAAGTCAAAGTATGATACTTGGTGAATATCAAGACTCAATATGTATCTCAGGTCTGAGGATACAATGATATTCACCTTTACTCAATATTTCTTATGACCATTCATAAAGATTCCATGTAGAAATAATAGAGAGCGGGTCAGTCCTATATCTATATCCCATAGATATCAATGAACCTTGGTAGAAACCTTTTGTTCTATATTCATACTTTATGAATATCAACCAATCCAAGTTCATTTTAGTCTTACATTCATAGTTGTTCCCACAAGTATGATCGACTACAGACGTTTAGATTAACTTACTTATTCACCGATTTAAACATGCTAAAATAGAACAACAAATGAAGATTATAACCATATAATTAAGTCAAATAACATAAGTTCCAATATCTAAATACAAACTTTGATCAAGTCCAATCACTAGAATATTGAAGTCCTAAGGCACAAGTATGACTTTCATGCTTTGACCTATCCAGGAACTTCGTGAATGGATCTGCAATGTTTTGATCGATGTGAACTTTGCGAATACATATCTTTCCCTTTTCAACTTCATCCCTTATGTAGTTGAATCTCCGTTCAATGTGCCGAGTCTTTTGATGTGCACGAGGTTCCTTGATTTGAGCAATCGCACCCTCATTATCAAAAGATCTCTAGGGGGTCTTGAATGGTAGCAACGACCCTTAGATCAACAATGAACTTCCTAAGCCACGCAGCTTCTTGAGCTGCCAATGAGGTGCGATGTATTCTTATTCTATTGTAGATAGTGCCACTACATCTTTCTTTGAGCTTTTCCAAGAGACCACTCCTCCATTCATAATGAAGACATATCCCGACTGTGATCGAGAATCATCTCGATCAGTTTGGAAACTCGCATCCGTGTAACCTTTTACAACGAGTTCCTCCTCACCAGATCCATATATTAAGAACATGTCCTTAGTATTTATAAGGTATTTCAAAATACTCTTAACAACCATCCAATGACTATTACCAGGATTCTGTTGATATCTACTTGTCATGCTTAGAGCACATGACACGTCTGGCCTAGAACATATCATTGCATACATGATGGATCCTATAGCAGATTATATGGGACTCCATTCATTCTTTCTTGTTCAACTTTTGAACTAGGACATTGAGATGAGCTCAATATAGTCCCCTTTTGAATAGGTACCAAACCTTTCTTAGAATTCTCCATCTTAAACCTTTTCAAGATCTTTTCAATGTATGCACTTTGGTTTAAACCTATCAACCGTCTTGATCTATACCTATAGATCTTTATTCCCAAGATATAGGTGGCTTCATCAAGATCCTTAATGGAAAAACAGTTTCCAAGCCAGGCTTTTACACCTTCCAAGGTTGGAATGTCGTTTCCAAGTAGTAAAATGTCATCGACATATAATACAAGGAAAGTAATAGTGCTCCCACTAGCTTTCTTATAAACACAAGCTTCATCAGCATTTTTGATGAAGCCAATTTTCTTTACTTCATCATCAAAACAGTGATTCCAACTTCTCCACGCTTGTTTCAATCCGTAAATTGACTTCTTTAACTTGCATACCTTGTTAGGATGTTTTGGATCGAAAAAACCTTCAGGCTGTTCCATATGGACATCTTCCTCAAGATATCCATTAAGGAAAGCGGTTTTGACATCCTTTGCCAAATCTCATAGCCATAATATGAGGCTATGGAAAATAATATCCTAATAGACTTTAGCATTGCCACAGGCGAAAAAGTTCATCATAATCAACCCTTGAGTTTGAGTGAAACCTTTTGCTACAAGTCTAGCTTTATAAGTATCCAAGTTCCCATGCATATCAGTTTTCTTCTTGAAAACCCACTTACTTCCAACTACCTTGGACTTAAGAGGTGGTGCAACCAATTCCCAAACTTGGTTATCATACATGGATTGCATCTCAACGTTCATGGCTTCTTGCCATTTGTCAAAATCAGGTTTTGACATTGCATCGTGGTATGTGGTTGGTTCATCTGAATCTACCACATAGCATCCATCCATGAAAGACATATCTCTCAAAGGAGGAACACTAGTTCTACCAGATCTGTGAACGTTTTGTGTATCTTGATCATCCATATGATCATTCTCAACATCCTCATGTTGATTACTAGTATCAACCAAATGTGTATCGTCTTGTGAATCTTGAACCTCTTCAAGTTCCACAGTTCTTCCACTAGTTTCTTCCGAAAGGAACTTAGTTTCCAAGAACTCTTCCTTTCGAGCAATAAACACTTTCTGTTCTGTTGGATCATAGAAACAATATCCAATACAATCTCTAGGATATCCAATGAAGATACACTTTAGGATCGGGCTTCCAGTTTGTTTTGAGTGTATTGCTTAGGATAAGCCTCATACCCCCAAACTTTTAAATATGATAATGATGGAACCCTTCCATGCCATACTTTGAAAGGGGTCCTTTCCACTTTCTTGGTTGGGGCCATATTTAAATACGGGCCGCGAAGAGCAATGCGAAACCCCAAAATGATAGAGGTAGTGTACTTCTAGCCATCATAGATCGAACCATATCCAATAGAGTCTGATTCCTCCTCTCAGACACACCATTGTGTTGTGGTGTTCCAGGTGGAGTAAGTTATGAGACAATCCCACAACTTCTAAGATACTCTTGAAATTCACTACTTAGGTATTCACCTCCTCTATCTGTATGAAGAATTTTGACCGTTTTGTTGAGTTGATTTTCTACTTCATTCTTGAAGATTTTGAACATTTCAAAAGATTCATGTTTGTGTCTTAATAAGTACACATACCCATAACGACTATAGTCATTGGTAAAGGTAACGAAGTATCTTTCACCATTCCTAGTTATTGGTTTAAAAGGTCCACATACATCCGAATGTATGATCCATAATAAATCATTTGCCCTTTCATTAGTCCCACTAAAAGGGGCCTTTGTCATTTTACCTTGTAAACAAGACTCACATACATCAAAAGAATCAATTTCTTTAGTTTTTAAAAGACCATTCTTTTGAAGTTTTTGCATACGTTTCTTGTTTATGTGACCAAGGTGATAATGCCAAAGATAGGAATCACTCAAATCTAATTTGAGCCTTTTGGTGGTTGCTTGGTACATTGAGTTATCATATGTTGTGTTATTATGAACCAATTCATAAATACCATTACAAGGTATAGCCTTAAAATAAAACACATGATTTAAAGAAACATGAATATCATTGTCAACAAACTTGAAATCATAATCACATTGTCTTAGACGGGAAACAGAAATAATGTTCCTAGTCAAGCTAGGAGCATACAAAACATTCTTTAAAATAACTTCCAAGCCACTTGGAAGCTTCAAAATATAGTCTCCTTGAGCTTCTACGTGAACCTTTGCACCATTGCCCATAAAGAGACTAATTTCCCCTTTTGCATAATGCTCACTTCTTTTGAACCCCTGCAACAAATTGCAAATATGAGTTCCACATCGGTATCTAATACCCATGTGTTAGAAGAAATAACATTTAGCTCAACATGTATCATAAAGATTGTACCTGAGGTTTGCCCCGCATCCCTCTTCGATCTCAACTCTTTCAGATAGACCGGACAATTGCGTTTCCAATGGCCTACCTCACCACACTCAAACACGGGTCTTTATGAGCAAGCTTTTGCTTCTTTCTTTGGTTTGGTTGGTTCCACTTTAGCTTTACCCTTACCCTTTCCTTGACGTGCCCCTTCACTTTGGCAACACTTGCCCTAGGGTTGGGGAGGATCCTTTTCTTACTACCTCCTTCATTGATCGTAAGGACCAGTAGAACCTTTCTACCCATGCCTGCCTCAGCCGTTTTGAGCATTGAATGAAGCTAACCAATGCTCTTATCCCATCCATTCATGTTATAGTTCCTAATAAAGCCATCAAACTTCTTGGATAGGGAGTTGAGGATCAAATCGTTGCCAACTCGTTGACACACGACAGTTAAGCCTTTCAAGGTGATCAATGTGGCTCTTCATCTTGAGAACGTAAGATCATACCGATTGGGTCTCGTCCATCCGACATGCATGGAGTGCTCTAACCGTTTCGAAGCACTCACCCTTGGTTGTTGTTGGAACATTTCCTTCAATTGGGTGATCATATCATAGGCATTGTGGTTTTCAAAGTCCTTTTGCAAATCGGGAATCATACTGCTAGCATGAGACATGAGACTTGCACAAAGTCCTCGGTGTATTTGACCCACTCGGCAAAGGCCTCTACGTTATTCTCATCAGGTTGATCGGGAATGGGATCGTCTAACACATAGGACTTCTTTTCTTGCTTGAGAACGATTCTCAAGTTTCGATACCAGTCCATGAAGTTCCCATGGTTTAGACGTTCCTTTTCAAGGATAGTCTTAGTGATAGGTTATGGACGGTCGGGATTGAGTTGTTGTTGTTAGCCATCTACAATTTTACAAAGTTCAATATTTAGTATTTTGATATCAAAGTATTTTAATTATTAATACCCTTTTATGTCTCATAGACAATTAATAATTAATGTCTAGAATCCAACGTTATATTTAAATGTCGGTTAGGTGACCTTTATCCCTTTATTTAAATTAACAAGGTAGTCAAAGTTTGACTATTGTAACCTATTACAATTTCTAGTTGTATGGGATCAGTTTAAACATCTTATGTTTTGTTTGGCATGTTTATCCCATCAACACCGTTTGTACGTCATGCTTCGGTGATCCTAATGCATGATTTCCAAATCAAGTCGTCCTACATAGACACACTTGTGATTTTACAAATATAAGTGGTTAGGTGACCTTTATCCGACAAATATGGTAATTTCACCTCAACTTCACAAGTTTCTACATTTATGGTTAGGTGACCTTTATCTCATAAATAAGTTGCAAGTGAATTGAGTGTTGTTTAAAAGGATGGTGTTACACTTGTTTGAAAAGGGTTTTGCGGTTCTAAAATCTAGTTTTTAGAAAAACCTTTTATACCATACTCTTTGTATGCATTCAAATGCATGGTATTTTATGAAAAACAATTTTCATGGTTCTTTTTAATAAAACTCATTTTTATCAAATCATTAACCCTTATTAAACTCATTTTGTTAATTCCTTTAATGATATTAAAGAACCAATTTTATGCTTGTTATATCATAGTTGTTCAACAAGTTTATCAACTTTCAATAAAATGTCAAACACAACCAAAACAACCAAACATAAAATATAAGTGCATAACCATAGCCAACTATTTTGACCATACTTGTTTGCCATAACAAGTGTGTCAAGAGGTCATTTCTAAGGGTAAAACATGACACAATGTTGTGTTGATGAACTCCCACTTGAACTTGCATCCAATGCTTCAAGTAACCCTTTTGTGTTGTGATTTCACCATCTTCTTTAGGTATCTTCTTGGTCATCCAAAACAGCCCCAAAGAACAATTACATAGAAAAACCTAATACATTTTTCTAGTATAAAAAAGTGCAAGCTAATCTACTTATTACATACCAAATGAATCAAATAAATTACATGCCTTTATTATAACAAATGAAATCACAATCACAAACATTCAAACACAAGGTCATGGCTAGGTTATATGCACCAAAATTACATCCAAATATGTAACAAAACAAACTAGAATGGCACCCTTTTAAACCCCAAAATTTCAGCCAACATAAACCAAAACATAAGGGGTTTTGTCCAAACAAACAACCATCATATGGCATTAACTTTTAGGATCATAACTATGCATATAAGTATAATCTTGAAAAACAAAGGGGTTGCCATGGGTGAAATTTCCAGCCCACTTTTTACACAAAAAAGGACTCGAAAATTGTATATCAAATATATGTGAATACAAAAACCACTAACAGATCTTTATATGAAAGAGCATGCTATCAAACAAACATTCAAAGCAACAAATACTACCTCTTAAAACCGTGGATGAAAGGGAAGAGGATGATTGAATGCAAATCTTCAAAGTAGAAGACCTCAAGAGGTGATACCCACGAGCCTTTCAAATACACCTACTTGCTAGGTAGTTAAAAACACCAAGTTCCTTCTCTTTTATGATCCGAAAATCCAAGCAGAAAACTGAATTTTCAGCTTGCTATACTTATTTTAGCCAAGTGAGAGAGAGAGGATTATTGCTCTTTTGAGTGTAGAGAAAGGTACAATCAAATGAGGAGAAGAGTGTTAATGTGTAGAAAGGTTTTACAAGGACCAAGACAAACTTGTCCCAATCCCACACCATATGGGCGGCCGAAACCCCACCCAAAAAGGGTTTCCCCCCAAAAGTTTGTTTTTATAAAAGACACTCTTAACCATTTGTTTTATAAAATTAAAACCCCTTTTAATTTTATAATACAAACACATTTGTATTGTCATTGTTTAACTAACTTAAATAATGAGACAAATAACTTGTCATAAACAAATTATCCACATAATGTGTTTATTTACAAAAGCAATGATTTAGAAAACCCATTTTCCAAATTGGTGTTTAATATTTAATTGTATGATCTTATCCACGAATGAATATTTATGGTGTTTGTTTGGCTTGTTATTGGGTATGACCGACTTGGATCATAACGTACTAACCACATCAATCTTGTATGTGTCTTAGGCATATAAGATCCAACATGAACAAATGCGGATGAAGAAACGCAGATGAGTAAAGTCAAGCGGATGAACAAATGCGGACGAGTAAAAGAAATGTGGATGAACAAAAAGAAATGTGGATGAACAAAAAGAAATACGGATGAACAAAAGGGAAATGCGGATGAACACTTGAAAAATTTCTGACTTTTTGGGGAAAAAGTGAAATTTAGGCTTTGACTTCAAGGTTCCCGGGGGCTATGTAAGTGGACTTTTTGAGGTCATAGTTGTTATGATGGGCATGTTATGATGTGCGATTTATGCTTATGCATGATGGTATGTATGATGTATGTTATGTATGTATGATGCCCTGTATGGTGATGTTGATTGTGTATGTGATGTTCCTTATTATGTATGATTATTTTACCTTGGCTTTACGTTTAATCCTAGTGAATGAAATGAAAGTATTATGTAACGTAAAGTGAAAGATAATGAAAAGAGGATCATGATGAATGAATGCATGCATTAATGAAAAAAGGAAAGTAAAGGAAGTCTTGAAAGCCTTGTATATGGGAACACACCCAATGAAGGGTGTTAGTCCAACAGTGTGTGGGTTACCTACCCCAGAAGGATGCACATCGGAGTACGTCTTTATGACCGACCATTTGTATAGAACCTTTTTCGCTTACTCGAAATACTATGGCTAGGCTGTTGTGGGCCATGACAGGGGGTCTATGATAGACCTCGACCTAGTATCCGCTTCATGCATGATGGTGGGTATAGCACATGATAATGGTACGCCTAAATTTACCCTTAGGTACTCTGGCCAGGCTGCTTTGCACCATGACGGGGGGTCTATGATAGACCCCCGGCCCAATACCCGCATTATGCATGACGGTGGGGTAAAGTTCATGGTTTTTGATGGAATGAAGAGAAGTAATGATCAACGTATGAATGAAAGTAAGAAATCATGAATGAATGGAAGTTAATGAATGAATGATGAATATAATAATGATATTATCTATTTGTACATATAATGTGTGATCACATGCAAAAGTAAAGAATGGTTTTAATGAATGTAAAGTACGTTTTATTATTAAATTAAAACTCATTGAGCAACACTGAGTTTTTATGCATTGTCCAGTTGGTAGGTGAGCATTGCTGAGGATGGCATGGGGCAGCTACTTGGCATTTTGGATGGCATTCTGTTGTTTAATGTTTTTGCATTGTAATGTGAATGAATGATGTTTTGAATGAATGATTGTATTAACTTGCAAATCATTTATAATGAAATGACAAGTTTTTTTGATGTTCCACTAGGATATTCTCTGAAAGTTAAATGTAATTATACATTTTATGTGCAATGATTGACCAGCTATGAGTATCCCGGGAACGGGGCCTTACAAGTTGGTATCAGAGCCAAAGTTCAAGTGAAACGAGTAAATTTTCAAAATAAACCTAAACTTAAACTGAAAATGGGACGGAAAGGGAAGGGATGCCAGTCTGAGTAGTTGTGTGCCATTAGGTTTTTTTTTAATGTTAAGTTGTATTTCATGCGCATGTTACATGGTTATGTGCTGCATGTAGATTTAGATACTGTTGTAGTCAGGATAGGTAATACTTGGAGTATGAAGAGTAAAGTAAGTGGTTAATCACAACTAGCCACTGTAATTAGGGACTTACTATACTTGACATAAAAACCGAGTTGTTCCCTTGACTGACCGTGTTGGTGTTTAAATCATTTAGTGTGTGTGTTTGAGGATGGCTGGTGGTAGATCTTCTAAAGCTTCACGTGGTGGAGGTCATGGTGCTAAATCACTAGCTACGAGAGGAAGGCCCAGAGCCGAAAAGGTGGTTCATAAAGAACAAGAGACCCCTCATCCATAGGGCGGTGATGAGAGTGCTAACTTAAGGGCCTTAGTGAAGGAGGCTGTTGTCGAAGAGGTGCATCAGGTCATGTAGACAATTTACCATTTATGTTGACCGAAGTTATCAAGGCTATGAGGGAAGGAGTATGGAAGGAGAGAAGTAGACCTACGGGCGAAAGGAGACATCCCGAGACTGAAACTATTTTCTCTGATGACGAAGAGGAAGAGAAGAAGAAGAGCCTACGCCAGAGGCGTCCCGAGGTAGCAACTATGGGTCATTTAAATGATGCAAGCCTCCTACTTTTGATGGTAATGGCACTATTGCTACTGCTCACTGGTGGGTGAGAGAAATGGAAGTTGTGAGAGGGTTTGTAAGACTATAAAATTATAGTTTAACCTCTTAAACTTTTCTGAAAACACAACGGAATTACAACTTTATAAACTTGTTTATAAGCTGAAAAATATGTTAATTAAGTGACCATATTAATGTTTGATACAAACCCATATTTCAAAGGATCATTTATGTGAATAAGCAAGCTATGAACATATGTAAAATTACATAAAATCACAGCTTCAATGAGCTGTGATAACTACCTCATTCAGCAGTAAAACCGACCAAAGAAAGGAACATTTTGGATGCTTAAATCGGCCAAGACTTCAAGCTTAGAGGTCCTCAAGCTTGTATACCCCAACCTTGTTTGCAAAGCACCTTCTTGTTAGGAAGAATAACACCAAGAACAACTCCAAAACCCTCTCCTTGCTGCTGCTATTTCCGTAAACTAGAGAAGAGAAGAGAGAGTTTTTGTGTTTTTGCATGTGTTGAATGATGAGAAAGGTTGAGTGTTAGACCTAGTAAATAATGTGTATTCTCAAGAAAAGCAAGGATCCAATCAAAATAAAGGGGGCGGCCAACTAGTTCAAATGAAAGGAGTTTCCCCCTTAAACCACAATACACATTATTTTTAAACTAGTCTGATGTCATACATTAATAAGTCTTCTTCTAGACTTATTTAAAATTGTGACATATGTCTTCTCTAATTAAACAATTTAATTAAAGTACTCTCACATGTTATTAGTGTTATTTAAACCCTTTTAAATAACAAAAATAACAATAAACCCATCAACAAATTATCCTTATAATTTGTTCCATCTCGAATGCCTTTGTGTAGAAAAACCCTTTTCTAAACATGGTGCGATTATTTAATTGCATGATCCATCAACAATTTTAAATAATTCTTGGTGATTGCAAAGCTTGTTTTTGGGTATAACCCGATATGGATCATAATGTACTAACCGCATCAACATTCTATGTGTCTTGGGCATATGAAATCCAACAATCTCCCACTTGCACAAGATTCATAGAAGATTGATGCAAGCAGTAAATACCGCCTCACGGTCTACTACCCTTAATATGCATGACTTATAGCCATTCAATAACATCATTCCTTTCAAGTATCCTACTTGAAATGATTTAGGTGAATTAATCATATATCCTTTTGTTACAGATGTCATGTCAAATCCAAGGACACAGAGTGATCATTCCTTGTTGATTGACTTATCCAGGCTTAGACATCTAACTCTCAACGAATAAGAGGAACAAATCCCATCTTGATTACATACGTCCTCACAATAACCTTGTGTCACACCTGAACATAGTCTCATGTAGTGCCCATTATTTCAGAACAGTGGAAAACCAGATCAAGGTATGATACTTGGTGAATATCAAAACCCAATATGTATCTCAGGTCTGAGGATACCAAATGATTTTTTCCATTACTCAAAATTACTTATGATCAATCAATAAGATTCCATGTAGTAAAGTTTGAGTTGCGGGTTAGTCCAATATTTGTATTCCACAAATATCTGTGAACCTTGGTAGCAACCTATTGCTCTATATTCATCCTTATGAATATCAACCAATCCAAGTCATAATAATCTTACCTTCACACTTGTTCCCACAGTCTGAACGACTACGGACATTTAGAGTAAGCAATTTACTCATGGATTAGACACACTAAATTGGAATATTAATTGAAACATATTACCAATAATTTTATTCAACTAATAAAGAGTTCCATATATCCAAATACAAAATTACAGATCAAATCCAATCACTAGAATATCGAAGTCCCATGGCACAAGTATGACCTTCATGCTTTGCCTTTTCAAGGAGCTTCGTGAGAGGATCCACAATGTTCTGATCCGTGTGAACTTTGCGAATACATATCTTTCCTTTTTCAACTTCATCTCGTATGTAGTTGAATCTCCGCTCAATGTGCCTAGTCTTTTGATGAGCACGAGGTTCCTTGATTTGAGCAATCGCACCCTCGTTATCACAAAAGATCTCGGGGGGTCCTGAATGGAAGGACAACCCCCAGATCGGCAATGAATTTCTTCAACCATGCAGCTTCTTGTGCTGCCAATGAGGCGGCGACGTATTCTGAATCTGTAGTTGATAGAGCCACCACATCCTGTTTGGAGCTCTTCCAAGAGACCGCTCCTCCATTCAGAATGAAAATATATCCTGACTGTGATGGTGAATCATCACGAGCTGTTTGGAAACTGGCATCCATTTAACCTCTTACAACAAGTTCGTCATCACCAGATCCATAGATAAGGAACATATCTTTTGTACTCCTTAGGTATTTAAGTATGTTCTTAACAGCCATCCAATGACTGTTTCCAGGATTTTGCTAGTAACGACTTGTCATGTTTAAGGCGCATGACACGTCCGTTCAAGTGCATATCATTGCATACATGATGGATCCAATAGCAGATGCGTATGGGACTACCTTCATTTTATCTTGCTCATCCTTTGAGCTAGGACATTGAGTCGTACTCAATATCGTTCCTCTTTGAATAGGTACGGTTCCTTTCTTAGAGTTCTCCATCTTGAACCTTTTCAAGATCTTATCAATGTATGCACTTTGATTCAAACCAATCAACCGCCTTGATCTATCCCTATAGATCTTTATTCCCAGAATATAGGCGGCTTCTCCAAGATCCTTATTGGAAAAACAACTTCCAAGCTAGGTTTTTACACCTTCCAAGGTTGGAATGTCATTTCCAAATAGTAGTATGTCATCAACATACAATACTAGGAAAGTTATTGTGCTCCCACTAGCCTTCTTATACACACAAGCCTCATCAGCGTTTTTGATGAAGCCAAATTTCTTTACCCTCTCATCTAAACAATGATTCCAGCTTCTCGATGCTTGTTTCAATCCATAGATTGATTTCTTTAACTTTCATACTTTGTTAGGAGTTTAGGATCGACAAAACCTTCAGGCTGAACCATATAGACATCTTCCTCAAGATATCCATTTAGGAAAGCAGTTTTGACATCCATTTGCCAAATCTCATAATCATAATGAGCAGCTATGGAAAACAATATCCTTATAGACTTTAGCATCACAACAGGTGAGAAAGTTTCATCATAGTCAACCCCTTGAGTTTGAGTGAAACCCTTTGCTACAAGTCTAGCTTTATAAGCATCCAAGTTTCCATGCATATCGGTTTTCTTCTTGAAAATCCACTTGCTTCCAACTACTTTGGAGTTAAGAGGTGGTTCAAAAAGTTCCCAAACTTGATTGTCATACATGGATTGCATCTCAACGTTCATGGCCTCAAGCCATTTGTCATAATCCAAATTGGACACTGCATTTGGTATGTGGTTGGTTCATCTGAATCTACCACATAGCATCCATCCATGAAAAATCCATATCTTTCAGGTGGATTACTAGTTCTACTACTTCTACGAACGTTTTGTGTGTATTGATCAACCGCTTGATCATCCTCAACATCCTCATGTTGAGTGCTGGTTTCAACCAGACGTGCATTGGGTTGTGGTTCTTGATCCTCCTCAAGATCAACTGTTCTACTGCTAGTTCCTTCCATAAGGAACATTGCCTCTAAGAACTCACCCTTTTTGGCAACAAACACCTTTTGTTCTAGTGGATCATTGAAATAATATCCCATAGAATCTCTAGGATATCCAATAAACATACACTTGGTGGATCGGACTTCCCTTTGTTTGGGGTGGGAGTCTTAACGTAAACCTCACAACCCCAGACCCTTAAGTATGATAGGGATGGAACTCTTCCATGCCATATCTCAAAAGGTGTCCTTTCCACCTTTTTGGTTGGGGCCATATTTAGAATACGGGCCGCGGAGAGCAAGGCGAAACCCCAAAATGATAGAGGTAATGTGCTTTTAGCCATCATAGATCGAACCATATCTAATAAGGTTTGATTCCTCCTCTCAGACACACCATTATGTTGTGGTGTTCCAGGTGGAGTGAGTTGTGAGACAATCCCACAACTCCTAAGATGATCTTGAAAAGTATCATTTAGGTATTCACCTCCTCTATCGGTAAGGAGAACTTTAGTTGTCTTGTTGAGTTGATTTTCTACTTCATTCTTGAAGGTTTTGAACATTTCAAAAGCTTCATCTTTGTGCCTTAATAAGTACACATACCCATAGCGACTATAATCGTCGGTAAAGGTAATGAAGTATCTTTCACCATTCCTAGTCATTAGCTTAAATGGACCACATACATCTGAATGTATGATTCCTAATAAATCTTTTGCCGTTTCGTGAGTTCCATTAAAGGGTGCCTTAGTCATTTTTCCTTGTAAACAAGATTCACATACATCAAATGAATCATATTCATTTGTTTTTAAAAGACCATTCTTTTGAAGTGTTTGTATACGTTTCTTGTTTATATGACCATGGCGACAATGCCAAAGATAGGTATCACTCAAATCCAACTTGAGTTTTTTGGTGTTAGTTTGGTACAATGAACTATTTAAGTATTTTCATGAACCAATTCATAAATTCCATTAATGGGAATAGCTTTAAAATAGAACATATCATTTAAAGAAACATGAATATCATTTTCAACAAAAGATAATACATAATCATAATGTCTTAATTGGGATACAAAAATAATGTTCCTAGTCAAACTAGGAGCATACAAAACATTCTTCAAAATCACATCCAAGCCACTTGGAAGTTTTAGGATGTAGTCCCCACGAGCTTCAACTATGACTTTAGTTCCATTGCCCATGAAGAGGCTTACATCCCCTTGATTGAAGTCCCTACTTCTTGTGAACCCCTGCAACAAATTGCAAATATGAGTTCCTATTGGACCAAAAGAACCAATGAGCCTGATCAGAAAAACCTCTAAGTCCCACATACATTGCCACTGCTGAAGAAGATCACAACAGCTGAAGACATCAGCTGATTACAAGGTCTGAAGACAAAGTCTGAAGACAAGATCTGAAGACTTCTACTGAAGACAAAGTCTGAAAGCAAAGACTGAAGACACAGTCTTAAAGAAAAGTACTGAAGACAAAGTCTGAAAGCAAAGTACTAAAGACAAAGTCTGAAAGAAAAGTACTGAAGACAAAGTCTGAAAGTAAAGTACTCAAGACAAAGTCTAAAACTATCAGCTGAAGACAATGTCTGAAAGTAAAATACTGAAGACAAAGTCTGAAGCTATAAGCTGAAGACAAAGTCTGAAAGTAAAAGTCTGAAGAACAAAGACTGAAGACAAAGACTGAAGACCAAAGTGATCAGTAGTTGTCACAACAGCTGAAGTTATTAACTTCAGTAGTTGTCACAACAGCTGAAGTTATTAACTTCAGTAGTTGTGATGATTTCCTTTGAGTACTTGTAATTTACTTTTCAGTAGTTATAGTTTCAGTAGTTGTAGTTCAGTAGTTTTATGTTTTTGTACTTAGCATTCTCTAAGATGTAATCGGTAGTTGAGAACATTCTTAGTAGTTTGTATAGTTTCAGTAGTTTGTATAATTCTGTTAGATGTCACTATCAAGTGACATCAGCAGACGTCACATTCCCTATATAAGGAATGTTGACCTAGTTGTAACGTGTGACATTCAGCCACCACGAAAGCATATGAACGAAATATTCCTTCGCAGAATTCTCTCTCTATAACCGTTTACTTCTCATTGAATATCAACTGTGTTCTTGCGAATTGTCTAATTCATTGTTCAAATTCCGCTGCATCTATTCAAATTAATCAAACTTAGATCACTGATCTTAACAAATGGTATGAGAGCAGGTTAATCATTGATCGATCTAACAGTTGATCATTGAAACTACTATTTCAATATCTATGTTTGATTGAATTTGCATATTTGCAAGAATTGGTTATAGATCATTCAATTTCTGCTGCTTTCGTTATTTGCTTGAGTTTTCTCTGGTTCATATTGAGTTTGTTGTGTTTTGCACTAAATCAGTTAAAACTTAATTGAATTTGGTTGAATCTGAGAATGACTACTCCTTCTAAGACCTCACAATACCGGTTCCTCAACCAAGCCTCCGATGTTGGTTAGGACTAAGTATAACATATGGCAACGAAGAATGCTTCATCACCTGTCTATTAACAGTTCAGGTTGTTGGACATGTGTGGTACATGGTCCACACAAGCCTATGGTGAACAATCCGGAAACCAACCAATGGTTCTGAAGAAGAAGGAACAATACTCAGATGAGGATCGAAAACTTTTTGAGATTGATGCTAAAGCCCATGGTATTCTGGCCATGGCTCTGCCTAATGAAATCTATTCTAGGCTTATGCATCATGAACTGCTCATGACCTCTGGAATGCATTGAAGGGACAATTTGGTGGAACAGATGAGGTCTTAGCAAACAATAGAGAAATCCTTGCCCAACAATATAGGACATTCTCTCATAGGAAGGGTGAGTGACTGAGTCAACAGTTTGAGCGTTTTTCCTGTTTGATCTCTGAGCTGAAAATGGTCAAACATGAATACACTAATAGCCAGATGAACAACAGATTCCTCATATCACTGCCTGGGAGATGGGACACATACACTTGTCCTACGCTCTAGTGCAAATCTAGATAGTCTATCTCTCACCCAACTCCATGGGAAACTGCTTACATTTGAAAGAGAGATAGAGCAGAAAAGGAACTGGCATCATCAGGAAAGCTCACTGATGACTTTGTACCAGGGAACACTACCTTGGTTGACTTTGTACCAGGGAACACTGCCTTGGTTGGTCATGAGTCAGAATATGCTGCATCAGAAAGCAATTATGATGAACATATAGATTTCTCTTCAAACATTTCAAATCATGCTTTGTTAGTGTTCCCAGTCAGTCAGGCTGTAATAGTGACAATTTGTGTTTCATTATGGATGATTTGAAGGGTATTGCTGATGATGACATAGAAGAGATGGACATTCTAAGCCAAATGGCCTTGATTAATATCAGATCTCAAAAGTTCTACAAGAGAACTTGTAGGAAATTTCCAGGAAATTTCCAGGACTCTCTGGCAAAACAAAGTTGGTTTTGACAAGAGTAAGTTGAGGTGTCACAAATGCCATAGGCTTGGACACTTTGCAAGAGAGTGTAGATCAACTGGATCTAACTCCTCTGCACCCTTTTTGACTTTTCCAAGCAATAGTCCACAAAACAGAGGGCAACATCCTACTAGTTCTGGTCATCATGCACAACCTATATCTCCCACATATTTTGTCCCTCAGGGTCCAATGTCATATCCATATCCCTGCTATTACATGCCATAGCCAAATCCAGTTCAAGTTCCTATTGCACAACTACCTCAAGCCTTACCTAAGCCTCTACCATCTCAATCATCTTAATTACAACCTCATCACAGCTTCTTCACCCCTGGTGTTGTTGACTGGAGTAGTTTATCAGATGATCTCTCTGGCAATGAGCATTTATTGCTAGTGATGGTTAACATGGTGGTGAACATCCTTTTAGGAATCTTGCTCTCATGGCCCTGGAGTCTACTAAGAATTCATGCTCCAATCCATCTTCATCACAGGTAACCTAGGTATCCTCTGAGGCTAAGGCCAAGCTATGTTCCGAATCTTGCATAGCTGCATTTATCTCTATTAGAGAGGCAAATGTAGCTTTAATAAATCAAAATCTTGAGCTTGAGCAAATCCTTTTCAAAAGAAAAGCTGAGTATGAGTCTGTTCTTAATGATAAAGATGATGAGATTTATAAGCTTAAATGCCAATTAAATGATGAAAAGGCTAAGCTAGAGGTCATTCTTGAGAACCACAGAGAACTCAAAGAAAAACTTGCAGCTACCGAAGTTGAGTGTGACCGCTGGGTATCATCCTGCAAGGGATTTGAAATGCTGCTTAGCAAGCAATCTGCTTTGAATGTGAAGTTTGGAATAGGTTACAATCACATTGCACCACCTATAGATTTTACTCTAAAATCAATGGTAAAACCTGAAGATGAAAGTAATTTCCAAACCACATCATCATGTGCATCATCCTCAAGTGATCACCCAAAATCACAAGATGAAATCAGTGTTGATACCTCAGCAAATCAATTGCCTGATGGGTTAATACTGATAAGCTCATGAAGCTGAGTACTTCAGATGTTGTCCCTCAAGGACCTCAAGTGCTGAAGCTCAAGTAACAACATCTGAAAAGCATTTCAAATCAGCTGAAATAAAAGGATTAACAACTGCTGATGAATCTATCATACGGTCTTTCAGGACGGATAGAGAACAGCTGAAGAAGAAGTCTTCAGTTGTTACAGGTCCTTCAGTACTTAACACAAGTACTGCAAGGAGGAAAGTACTAAAGATCACACCTTCAGTAGTTTCCATATCAGCAGTCAATCCAAGATGAAGAATAAGCCATGAGAAATATGTGGTAAATTCAATCATCTTTCTGATGAATGTTGGTACAAAAAGGGTTCAAAACTCAACAGAGATAAGCTTATTAAAATCCAGATGGATGAAATGAAAAATAAGTTTGAGACCAAGTTTGAACGACAGTCATCCCAATGTGATAAATCCATGCCTTCATCCAAATCCAAAAAGAAGGATAGGGTTTATCATGGAACAACCGATAGTGCTCCTCATGACAAACATCAGACTAAGTCTGTGAATTTCAAGGAGGAAATGGTGGGTCACAGGAACTCATCAAAAACAAGTATTGATATGTTCCAAATGCTGAAAGCTTAGCTACAAATGAGACACAACTTGTTATGATGGTTCAGCATTTGTTAGGGAGAGTTAACCAACTAGATGCACCTGTGATCAAACCACTGAAAAGGTATTCCAATCCAAATCCAAGGAATCCATTTCAGCACCATCTCCATCTTCATCAGCTGTTAATCATGAGAAACAAGTTATGGTTAAATCTGTTGATGAAAACAGACCCAAAACCAAAAAGGTTTGGGTCTCAAAACCTAACTAGTTCTTGTGATAATGTAGGGTTCTTCAGCATGCCAAAGGAGCATCTGGTATGTAGACAGTGGAGGATCTATGCATATGACTGGAAGCAGTTCCCTTCTTAATGACTACTCTCAAGGAAGAAGGGATTGTTTCATTTGGAAATGATGCAAGGGTTACATCATTGGGAAAGGATATGTGTCTAATGGAGATCTCAGATTTGATGATGTAACCATGTGGAGAATCTAAGTATAATCTACTGAGTGTCAGTCAGATGTGTGATAAAGGGCATGTTGCACTTTTCACAAGCCAGAACTACATGATTCTGTCTTCCTAAGTTCTAAGGCTAGTTGACAAGGTATTGGATGAACATGCTCTCCTGAAGGCAACAGGATTGGAAGAGTATATGCCTTGGATTTGTCAAAGAAGATTGATTTGAAGGGTCATCCTTACCTGTTCTCCAAAGCCTCTCCTCAGGAATCTAAACTGTGGCATAGAAGGCTGGGTCATGTTAATCTCAAAAACATGAATCAGCTCATCCAAAATAGTTTAGTGAGAGGTCTACCAATAAAGGAGTTCCACTGTAATGAAACCTGCACTGCTTGTTTGAAAGGAAAACAGCGCAAAGTCTTATTCCCTCCTATTGAAGAACCTAAGTCCACTGCCTGCTAGCGGTTACTGCACATGGATCTATTTGGTCCTGTGAGAGTGATGAGCATGGCAAAGAAGAAATACTGTCTGTAATTGTGGATGATTACTCCAGATTTGTATGGACTTTCTTCTTGCATTCAAAGGATGAGGTTGCTCAGACGATTATAAACTGTGTGTTGTATGCTGAGAAGCAATATTCCCTATCAGTCAAGTGTATAAGGAGTGATAATGGAACTGAATTAAGAAACCATACACTGATGATTTTATCTCTCAAAGGAATCAAGAGGCAGTTTAGCATTCCAAGGACTCCAGAACAAAATGGGTAGTGGAGAGAAAGAATAGGACCCTAATTGAAGCTGCAAGGTCTATGTTGGCTGACTCTGGTTTGCCATTGACCTTTTGGGCTGAAGCTGTCAATACAGCTTGCTATGTGCAGAATAGAGTTCTAGTAAATCAGAGTTGATGAAGACTCCATATGAAGTTCTACATCATTTGGCTCCTCTAATTTTATTTTTCAAAGTCTTTGGGTGTCCTTGTTTCATTCTCAACACAAAGGATCAACTCCACAAATTTGATCCTAAGGTGGATGTAGGGTATTTTGTAGGATATTCATCCACATGCAAGGCTTACAGAGTCTTCAACTGCAGAACAAAGATAGTTGAAGAAACCTTGCATGTGAAATTCAATGAATCTCCTAAGGATAAAATTCCACAAAACCCTGTGGAGTTGTTTGATTTGGACATACGCAATATGTTCCTTATCAACCTCAGCTGTTGCAGATCATGTGGATAAATCATCTTCTGCAGAAAGTCTTCCACCTGGTGGTACTGAAGATGATGATGATATCAGTACTCACCTTTTCGTTTAGTGACCAACTGCCTGAGTATGCTAACTTGATGTTCCTGTAGCTTCAGCAGCTCCATCCATAACAAATGCCGATGAGATTTCTAACTCCTCTACATCATGTGAATTGCCATCTCATACTTGGTTTGAAGAATCTGGATTATCATCTGTTGCTTCTGAACTAGCTACAAACACTTGCACTCATCTTATAGTGTACCAAGAGCTGAAGAATCACCCCATGTCTCAAATCATTGGTGATATCAATGTTGGTGTCTCAACCAGAAGTCAATTGTCCAACTTCTGCTTCTATGCTCTCTTCATCAGTCAGCAAGAGCCAAAGAACTATCATGTGCTTTGAGAGACAATGGATGGGTTGAAGCCATGCAGCTTGAGCTACTTCAGTTCAAAAAGCAGCAAGTGTGGGAACTGGTTCGTCTACCCCCAGGTAAGTGTGCAATAGGCACTAAATGGGTGTTTAGGAATAAAACTGATGAAAATGGGCTTATTGTCAAGAACAAGGCTAGACTGTTGTACAAGGGTTTTCACAAGAAGAAGTATTGATTATGATGAAACCTTTGCCCCTGTGGCCAGACTAGAGGCAATTAGATTGTTCTTAGCCTATGTGCACTCCACAATCTTAAAGTTTTTCAAATGGATGTCAAAAGTGCTTTTTATATGGTAAAATAAAAGAAGAGGTTTATGTGTGTCAACCACCAGGTTTTGAGGACAATAAACATCCTGATTGGGTGTATAAATTTGATAAGGTGTTTATGGGTTGAAGCAAGCTCCTAGAGGTGGTATGAAACCCTTTCAAATTTTCTTCTTAAAATAATTCATTAGAGGCTCCATAATAAACTTTGTTTATTAAGAAAGTGGATCAGCATAAGCTACTTGTTCAAATTTATGTTGATGATATAATTTTTGCATCCTCTGATCCCCAGTTGTGTGATGATTTTACAATTTAATGAAACAAAAGTTTGAAATGAGTGCAATGGGAGAATTACAGTTCTTTCTAGGCTTGCAAATCAAACAACAGGCTGATGGACCTTCATTCATCGGTCAAAATATACAAAAGATCTTTTGAATAAGTTTGATTTCAAAATTGTAAGCCCTGTTCTACTCCATGTGCAACACACACACAACTGGATGCAGATCAGAAAGGTAAACCTATTGATAAAACACTTTACAGATGTATGATTGGGTCCTTGATGTACTTAACAACTTCTAGACCAGATATCATCTTTGCAATTGTGTTTGTGCTAGATTTCAGGCTGCTCCTAAAGAGTCTCATTTGATTGCAGTCAAGAGGATCTTTAGATATGTGCAAGGTACACATCTCTAGGTCTTTGGTATTCCACTGGACACTCTTGCAAATTAGTTGCTTTTTCTGATAGTGACTATGCAGGGTGTAAGTTAACTAGAAAGTCAACTTCTAGTGGATGTCCATTCCTAGGCAAGTTTGATTTCTTGGCAGAGTAAGAAACAAACATTGTTGCTACATCCACTACTGAAGCAGAGTATATTGCTGCTGCAAGTTGTACATCTCAGTACTCTGGCTTTAGAACAAACTATTGGATTGTGGCATTACAGAGACTAAGACTCCATTATTAATGGATAGTGCTTCAGCTCTGTGCATTGTCAAGAATCCAGTCGAGCACTCTAGGACCAAACATATAGAGATCAGACACCATTTTATTAGGGATTGTTTTGAAAAAGGTCTGATTGATCCAATGTTTGTGCCTAGTGCTGATGAGCTTGCAAATACATTTACTAAGCCTTTGGATAGTTCAACTTTCCAAAACCTTGTGTTAAGGCTTGGTATGTTGCAGCTAGAATAAGTGATAACTACTGATGATCTCAGTGAACAAGTACTGATGATCATTAGTAAACATGTCACAAATATGTATTGATTCTGTTACAAACTACTGATGTAGTTATAACTACTGATGTCAGTAAAAACAGATAAGTATTGATGTCCTATGAAACCACTGAAAAAAACTAAAAAGTCTGATGAGTAGGTGTTGAGGACAGTATGAAACAACTGCAAAGCTAAGAATTAACGAAAACTACTGATGAGAATTTTCTCTTCAGTCGTTTCCACAAACTATTGTTTCACCCTAAATAGCTGATGACAAAACCATGTCTTCAGTAGTTTCACAACTACTGATGACTAACTCCAAGTCCTCAGTTTTTTACAACAGCTGATGACAAAACCATGTTTTCAGTAGTTTCACAACTACTGATGACTAACACCAAGTCCTCAGTTGTTTCCAACACCTGAAGACAAAACCAAGGTTTTCAGTAGTTTCACAACTACTGATGACTAAAATCAAGTCTTCAGTTGTTTTCAAACGTCTGATAGTTAAAACCAAGTCTTCAGTTGTTTTCTTACAACTGCTGATAACACCAACACTTTCAGTCGTTTTCTTTTCAGCCTTTTCTTAACCTATAAATACCTGCACTTATAGCCAAACGTTTCATTAGCCTTTTCAAACCTTTTCTCTCTCGACAATGGCGACCATGAAACTCAAACCCCAACATAACTGTGTTGCCTACCTTTCGAAATCGGCTTTCTGGAACAAGTTTGATACTGCCACCGAGCTTATGGTGGATTCCCAATACCAAACAACCTTTCTTCTGAATCCTACCATATACCCTGATTCCTTAACCCAATTCTTGACCAACGTTTCTGTAACAACTGGTGAGAATGATAGCCAAATCACTCTCCAGTCGTTGGTGAACCAGAAATAGGTGCTCATCACCCCTGACATCATTCGGAAAACCCTAAATTTGCATGATGGCACCTATACTAAGAATACCCGAAAGGTACCACTGATAGGTCTTTCATCAATAACGGGTATGCAGGCGACTTAAGTGCTACAACCATTCTTAAAAAGCACTTCCATGATGCCGAAAGACTTATCTTTCATATGGTGAATGTCTACCTTGCTTCAAAGACATCTTCTTGGGAACAGATGTCTTCACGGTGGCAACAGGTATTGTACTCTATCTTTGAACGCCAAAATCTAAATTTTTCTGAGATAGTGTTCATGGAACTAAAGGATCTGGCTCAGATCCTATGGCAAACAGATGGCTACTTTATCCTAGGCTTCTGTTGGCCATAATTTTGAATCAATTAAAATCTGATGGCCTTGTTGGTCTTGGGTTCCCTGCTCCAGCTGTTTTAGCTGAGGTATACTCCAAACATAACTCTGACCCTACTCTTAAAGGGGCTGCCCAGATGCTAAAACCTAAGTAGAGAGAACCCACAACCTCCACTTCCAGATCCAAAGTCCCCACCAAACCCAAATCCAAAAAGCCCAAAAAGGCTACTCAGGGAGATGAGTCCCCTGAGGATGCCCATGTACCACCAATACAGGAAGCACATACTGGTTATAATCCCCCAGTTATGTCCAAGACTCAACCTACTGAAGCCGCACAGGTATCCTCTCAACAGGATTTTGTTGCAACTACAATTGGGGATCCCACATTACTGGTACCTATCTCAATTGAGAGGGTTACCATTGAAGAGCACCTCTCACCCCGAGTGCAATCTGCTTCGGACCAATCTCCACATGCAACCGCCCCTCAAAGCCCAACACTGATAGTTGCTAAAGTGCTGAGTCAGTTGCATTCCTCACCCCCTCCCCAAAAACCAATTACCACTGGGAATACCTCAACCATTGAGGGGGAGGACCAAAATGCTTCTGATAACCAACAACACAGGGGTTACAATGTTCAATCTCCAATTGTAGAAACGGAGGTTAGAACATCTGGTAAGGCTGCCACTTCTACTAATTCAGCAAATGATCAGGATGAAGTTGGTAACATCCATAAGACCTCATAGAGGCAACTTCCAATGAAGGACATAGTCCTAAGGCAGGAAGTCCCCAGTACCAAGAACAAGGGGCACATGCATCTACTGATCTAGACTCAGAGCATGTTCATCCTCATTCAATTAGGAGGTCAGGTGATTCAGCAACGACTGATGATGACCTGGGCTTTTTCTATGATGTTTTAGCCCATAATACCATCCTAGAGAATGAGGTAAGCAGACTCAAAGAGCTACTAGCCAAAATGTCTCAGGATCAAAGTCCATCTACCCCAATAACCACACAGATGGCACCTTCAATTGAAGGTACACCAAACACTTTGCCTACACACATAACTATGCCACCAGCCTCTGCCTTTGGCACCACCTCTCAGGGACAGAACCCTCTGAGCAGATGGTTGCTATCTTTCAAAACTCCTTACCTCTCATCACTCCAATCATTACTGAGATTGTCCCTAAAGCCATAGATGAGAGGATCTCCTCAAATCTACAAACCCTCATTAATGATGCTGTTCACAAATATCTTTCTGCCTTTTAAGCCCCTGATCCCAATGCAACCAAAAAGGGGGAGACTACTAAGGCAGTGAAAGAAAAGAAAAGGAAAAGAGTTGATGATGAGAAAGAACCTGAAAAAGAGAAGGAGGTGGAGAAAGAACTGATCTTAGAACAGCTGATCACATACAAGCGAAAGAAAAGTGCTGAGTCAAAAGCTGATGAAGAAAAATCCTTAGAAGATCTTGTCAAAGATGCTAATGAAGCTCACAGCAGATCCATGAATAAAATTATAGATCAGCTCTTTAGACATGGTCATGACACAGCCACATTAGACTCTGAGATCAGAAGGATGGAAATAGAAGAGATTCAAACAAGATGGGCTGGTTATAGTGTGTTTGGAAAGGGAAAGATTGGAGATAATGATCAGATTCATTGCCAAATACCTTGGAAGATCATTGATAGAGATAAAGTCCTGGTCCAGAGATAGTATCTTGAAGATAACCAAGAAAATTTGCTCAGCTGGAGGCTATAATAAAGGGTTAATCATCGAAGCACTGGATGAAGCAGGTGCAGGGAAGAGAACTGAAATGGCAAAGCTCTCCAAAGCCAAACTCACCACCAAATGCTAGATCAGTCTTCTCAAACTCCCACTCAAACACAACCCTCATCTCTAAAATCTCCCAAATCTATCCCTAAACCAAAGCCACCCACAACTCAACCCACAAAACCAATCCCTTTACCCCAAAAACCACCTCAAACCTTACCCAGTGATACACCCAGAAGGAGGAGAAGGGTGTTGAGGGTAGAAGAAGATGAAGAAGAGGATGATGATGAAGATTGTCTGCCAATCTCTGTTGTTCTCAACCTTAAAACACCTGAGCACAGAAGTCAACAAGCGATTACACCTGACTTGCAAATGCAAATGGTGAAGGTAAAGATTGAAGAAGCAGAACAGTAGAAGCAACACGATGAGCAGTTTCTCAAGATGGTTGACAAGGATTTCCCTCAGTCCTCATCCATTCAAGAAATGAAGAAACAAGCTCTGAGGCTGTACACACTCAGACATACTTTTCAACATCAAATAGAAAGAGTGCGGATTGGCCAGACCCCAGGGTAAGTTCTAGATTTCATAAGAAGAATATACCAAGTAGATATCATGGCCAAGTGAAGAAGACCTTGAATGCTGCAATTACGTTGGCCATGGTTGTCTCACCCTGGGAAATCATTGAAGAATTCAAGAGAGCTCACAACTCCAAGACAACCCCTCAATCTATTCTTGAGAACAAAATGATGAAGAAGGGGTTGTTATACAAAAGACTTGAAGATCTTCAGAAGAGTGAACTCCAGTTGTTGCTTGAAGGCTCTCACCCTGATGAATTTGCTTACAGAGAGATAACAACTGTGGAGTTGAAGAATGGAAAGACAGTGAGATACCTGTCTGAGTATTATGGCCTAGAGTTCTTCTTCGAGGGAGAAGCAGAAGAACTCACCAAGAAGGAACAAGTTGTTCTCCTTGAGGCCTATGCTAGTGAGTCTTACAGATTCATTAATGGGAATTAGGTTTCATGGTTGGGACAAGACTCTATGTCTAGTTACCCCAAGATAGAGTTCCCTTCCATACTTAGCCAATCAAAAGATCAAAAACCTTTTCCCGGCCTGTGTTTAACTGATTACCTCTGAAGCTGATCAAGAGGGTGTTTCTGCCAAGAATAAGTGGGATCATCAATAAGTTTAGACGTTTTGGCTGCATTGGTTCAGGGGGAGTTTGTTGGACCAAAAGAACCAATGAGCCTGATCAGAGAAACCTCTAAGCTCCACAGACATTGCAAATGCTGAAGAAGATCACAACAGCTAAAGACATCAGCTGATTACAAGGTCTGAAGACAAGATCTGAAGACTTCTACTGAAGACAAAGTCTGAAAGTAAAGACTGAAGACAAAGTCTAAAAGAAAAGTACTGAAGACAAAGTCTGAAAGTAAAGTACTGAAGATAAAGTTTGAAAGAAAAGTACTGAAGACAAAGTCTGAAAGTAAAGTACTCAAGACAAAGTCTGAAGCTATCAGCTGGACAAAGTCTGAAAGTAAAATACTGAAGACAAAGTCTGAAGCTATCAGCTGAAGATAAAGTCTGAAAGCAAAAGTCTAAAGAACAAAGACTGAAGACAAAGATTGAAGACCAAAGTGATCAGTAGTTGTCACAACAGCTGAAGTTATTAACTTCAGTAGTTGTCACAACAGCTGAAGTTATTAACTTCAGTAGTTGTCACAACAGCTGAAGTTATTAACTTCAGTAGTTGTGATGATTTCCTTTCAGTACTTGTAATTTACTTTTCAGTAGTTATAGTTTCAGTAGTTGTAGTTCAGTAGTTTTATGTTTTTGTACTTAGCATTCTCTGAGATGTAAATCAGTAGTTGAGAACATTCTCAGTAGTTTGTATAGTTTTAGTAGTTTGTATAACTCTGTTAGATGTCACTATCAAGTGACATCAGCAGACGTCACATTCCCTATATAAGGAATGTTGACCTAGTTGTAACATGTGACATTCAGCCACCACGAAAGCATATGAATGAAATATTCCTTTGTACAATTCTCTCTCTATAACCGTTTACTTCTCATTGAATATCAATTGTGTTCTTGCGAATTGTCTAATTCATTGTTCAAATTCCGCTGCAATCTATTCAAATTAATCAAACTTAGATCACTGATCTTAACAGTTCCACATCCGGTATCCAATACCCATGTGTTAGAAGATGTAACATTAAGATCAATATGAAGCATATATATTGTACCTGAGGTCTGCCCGACATCCCTCTTTGCTTTCAACTCTTGAAGATGGACAGGACAATTCCTTGCCCAATGTCCAATCTCCCCACACTTGAAGCATGGGTCATTGGTAGCAACCTTTTGCTTCTTCTCTTGTGGTTTGGGTGGCACCCTTGCCACCCATTTCCCTTTTCCCCATACTGGTCCCTTACCCTTGGAAACCTTTGCCTTGGGTGCGGGATGAGGCCTTTTCTTGTTCCCACCTTCATTGATGGTAAGAACGGGTAAAACCCTTTTACCCATGGCCGCTCGGCCATTTTAAGCATTGAGTGAAGCTCACCAATGCTCTTGTCCATGCATTCATGTTGTAATTCAACACACATGTGTCGAACTTCTTGGTAAGGCCATTAAGGATAAATCCGTGGCCAATTCCTTCGAGACGGGACAATTAAGCCTCTCGAGGCGGTCAATATGACTTTTCATCTTAAGTACATAAGATGAAACTGATTGGTTGTCGTCCATACAATATGCATGGAGTGCTCGAACTGTTTCGAAACGCTCAACCCTTGCTTGCTGTTGGAACGTTTCCTTCAGCTGGGTTATCATGTCATAAGCTCCGTGATGTTCACACTCCTTTTGGAGATCCGGAGTCATGCTCGCTAGCATGAGACAAGAAACTTGGATGGAGTCCTCAGTGTACTTCAGCCAATCATTGTAGGCCTCCTCATCATCCTCAGTAGGCTGATCGGGGATAGGGTCGTCTAAAACATATGATTTTCTCTCTTGCTTAAGAACGATTCTCAAGTTTCGATACCAATCAATGAAATTATTATGATTTAGACGTTCCTTTTGGAGGATCGCTCATAAGGATTGGGTGGACGCGGATGAGTTATCATAATTGTCATTATTGGTGGCCATCTACAAAATATAACAAAGTTCTATTTAGTATTTTTGATATTGCTATTTTTAATAATTAATGCCATTTAAGGTTATTTTATATTAAAATCTAGAACCCAACATTACATTTAAATTGTGGTTAGGTGAGCTTTATCCCATGATTTAAATTAATAAGGTGGTCAACGATTGACGGTTGCAACCATTTGCAACTTCTAGAGGTATGGGATCGACTTTAAACATCATATGTAAAGTCAGCATGTTAATCCCATCAACACCATTTGGAAACCATATTGTAAGTGATCCATTTAACATGGTTTGCAAATCAAGTTACCCTACTTGCACACACATGTGACTTTACCCACATAAGTGGTTAGGTGACCTTTATCCCACCAATATGGTATCCCCACCTTAAGTTACAAGTTCCCTCTAAATGGTTAGGTGACCTTTATCCCATTAAGAGTTTCCAAATGACTCAAGTGTTGTGCAAAAGCATGGTGTTAAACTTGTTTGACAAAAGTTTAGAGATTTCATAATTCTATTTTAGAAAACTCTATGTACTTGTATTTGCATGATTTCAACTACAAGATACCCTATGGTTCTTTTAATAAAACCCATTTTATTATAAAATCATTAATCCTTTTAATAACCATTTATTAACACTTAATGATTAAGAACCATTTTATATTAGCTTGTTAAGATTATTTTTATTAAGATGGTTTAACATATCCAAATATCATGCAATCATTCACAATCAAACAAGCATAATATAAACAACCACAATGGGCATAACCATAGCTACTATTGTGACCACACTTGTTTGCCATCACAAGTGTGGTCATTTGGTCTTTCTTAAGGGTTAAATACAACACAAAATTGAGGTCTTCATAGACCCCCACTTGAACTTGCATCCATATGCTTCAAGTCCTTCTTTTGTGTCTTTCTCTTGTGCTTCCTTCCCGAGCAGGTTCTTTTACAAAATATATATCCTAATACATATTTTCTAGTAAAAGGAAATTACTCCTAATCTATTATTACATCCCAATGAATAAATAGACAAAATACATTTTTAAACAAAGCACAAATTAATATACAACCCCATTGAATGAATATAATCAAATAAATACATTCAATTCAAACCAAACAACACCAGGTCTAAGCTAGGTTATGCACCAATATGAACATACATCATATCATCCAAATATAACTAAGAATCCCCATTAAAACCCATGATTTTCAGCCAACATAAACTGAAAATACGGGTTTCAAACATTGTCCAAACAATATACATGTCATCATACATATCTTTCAAGGTTTAATCACAATCATTTGTGTTATAAGCTTGAAAGCTTGGGGATTCAACATACAAGAACATTTCAGCCCTTAAAAGGGGTATAAAATCCCATAAAACAATTTTTTAAAGGATACAAACAAGCATGCTATCCACATAACCGGCTCTAGATGCCATTGAGAGGGTTTGTAAGACTATAAAATTATAGTTTAACCTCTTAAACTTTTCTGAAAACGCAGCGGAATTACAACTTTATAAACTTGTTTATAAGCTGAAAAATATGTTCATTAAGTGACCATATTAATGTTTGAAACAAACCCATATTTCAAAGGATCATTTATGTGAATAAGCAAGCTATGATAATACCTCATTCAGCAGTAAATCCGACCAAAGAAAGGAAGATTTTGGATGCTTAAATCGGCCAAGACTTCAAGATTAGAGGTCCTCAAGCTTGTATACCCCAAGCTTGTTTGCAAAGCACCTTCTTGTTAGGAAGAATAAGACCATGAACAACTCAAAAACCCTCTCCTTGCTGCTGCTATTTCCGTAAACTAGAGAAGAGAAGAGAGAGTTTTTGTGTTTTTTCATGTGTTGAATGATGAGAAAGGTTGAGTGTTAGACCTAGTAAATAATGTGTATTCTCAAGAAAAGCAAGGATCCAATCAAAATAAAGGGGGGCGGCCAACTACTTCAAATGAAAGGAGTTTCCCCCTTAAACCACAATACACATTATTTTTAAACTAGTCTTATGTCATACATTAATAAGTCCTCTTCTAGGCTTATTTAATATTGTGACATATGTCTTCACTAATTAAACAATTTAATTAAAGTACTCTCACATGTTAGTAGTGTTATTTAAACCCTTTTAAATAACAAAAATAACAATAAACCCATCAACAAATTATCCTTATAATTTGTTCCATCTCGAATGCCTTTGTTTAGAAAAACCCTTTTCTAAACATGGTGCGATTATTTAATTGCATGATCCCATCAACAATTTAAAATAATTCTTGGTGATTTCAAAGCTTGTTTTTGGGTATAACCCGACTTGGTTCATAACATTCTAACCGCATCAACATTCTATGTGTCTTGGGCATATGAAATCCAACAAGTTGTTCTGAACATCAGCGAGTGCCGAGAGGATCAGAAAATGAAGTTTGCTGCCCACTCTTTCGTGGACTCAGCTTTATGCTAGTGGGACAATATTGTCCAAGCTGAGGGTTGTCAAGCTATTGGGAGAATTAAGTGTTCTGAGTTGTTAAGATTGGTGATTGAGGAGTTTTGTCCTCATCGAGAGATGGATAAGGTTGAGAGAGAGTTCCTGTAGTTGGAGGCGGGGACGATGACACATCAACAGTACACCACCAAGTTTAATGAGATGGCACGCCTGGTGCCAGACCAAGTGACGCCTTTGTCATGAAAGATTAAGAGATACATCCAGGGCTTGCCGGCGGATATCCGCACGCACATGATCGCCATCCGGCCGAGCACATTTAGGTCGGTGTTGAATTTGGCAGCGATGTTGTATGATGAGAGAACCGTGGTGGTGGCCGAAGGTAGCAAGAAAGGTGGTGGTGACCGGAATAGGAGTGGGAAAAGGTTTGGTCGAGATGGTGCCCCAACGAGTAACAAGAAGGTGCGGGTAGATGACCGCCATGTGGTCACATCTGAGGCGGGGTCGAAGAAGTGTGGTAGATGTGGACAGGAGCATATTGAAGAATGTAGGCTGGGATCGAACTTGTGCTACAAGTATGGGAGGATGTGACACATAGCAAAGGAGTTTCGTGCGGGCAAATGTTTTAATTGTGGTGCAAAGAGCCACATGAGTGGAGACTGTAAGAAGCCGAGGGCTGAGGGTTCTGGGGTGAAAAAGATTGTAGGTGAAGGACAGAGGGCGAGCGTTGGATTGTTTACGTTGATGAAGGAGGAGGCTACGATGGACCCTGAAGTTGTGTCAGGTACGTTTCTATTAAACCAAACTTTAGCTTTTGTGTTATTCGATTGTGGTGCTAGTAAAAGTTTCATTTCTACTGCTTTTTGTGCTAAATTTCTTGTTAGTAGCAAGAATATAGATGCGCCCTTTGATGTAGAAACTGCCATAGGTAAGTCTACCAGAATTTCTGAGATGGTAGAAGGTTGTGACGTGGAACTAGAAGGTCATAAGTTTCTTGTTAGACCATCCGTGATGACCTTGGGTGGTTCGATGTGGTTCTTGGGATGGATTGGTTAGCGGACTACAAGGTGAACATTGTGTGTCGCAATAAGATGATTTGTTTAATAGCGCCTGAGGGGAGTATGGTGACGGTTTATGGTGACCGGGTCATAACGATCCCGAAAGTAATCTCAATGATGGTGGCGGGATAGTGCATGCGTCGTGGATTTAGCGCCTACTTGGCTTATACGAAGGATGTAGAAACACCAACATCACAACTATCTAATGTAACAGTTATGTGTGACTTTCCAGACGTGTTCCCGGAAGACTTTCCAGGAGTGCCACCTGACCGAGAGATCGAGATTCAAATTGATTTGATGCTAGGTGCCCAACCTCTTGCCAAAGCACCGTATTGGTTGGTTCTGACTGAGATGAAAGAATTGATGGACCAATTGCAAGAGCTGCTTGATAAGGGGTTTATTAGGTCGAGTATCTCTCCTTGGGGGTGCTCCGGTCTTATTTGTGAAGAACAAAGACAGTAGTATGAGGATGTGTATTGACTACCGAGAGCTGAATAAGTTGATGATAAAGAACCAATACCCCTTACCGAGAATTGATGATTTGTTTGATCAAATTCAAGGTGCGAGTTGGCTCTCAAGGATAGATCTTCGATTGGGCTACCATCAGTTAAAGGTGAAACAATAGGATATTCCTAAAACAGCTTTTCGCATGTGTTATGGTCACTACGAGTTCCTCGTTATGTCACTAAGTGAGGAATCCTTTTAATAACCTTTTATTTGTTTGCATTATAATGCAAAAACATCAAAAAGAGAATGCCATCCAAATTGCCAAGTAGTTGCCCCATGCCATCCTCAGCAACTTTACCTGCCAACTGGAAAAATGCATAAAACGTCAGCGTTGCTGAGTGAGTTCAAGTTTTAAAATAAAACATACTTTACTTTCATTAAAACCGTTCTTTACTTTTGTATATGGTCACACATCATACGTACACATAGATAATATCATTATTATCTTCATCATTCGTACGTTCATTCCGTACATTCGTCACTAACTCTTTACTTTCATTTGGACCAATGCCATGTGCTTCAGCCCACCATCATGCATAAATCCGGTACTGGGCCTGAGATCTTTCAAAGACCCCGAACATTATGCACGAAGCTGACTCCAGTACCTAGGGTAAGCGGCAAGGGTCCCATACATATGGTCAATCACAAGGATTGGACCCCTATGTGCATCCTCATGGGGAATTTAACCAACACATAGTTGAGCTCACACCCATCATTAGGTGTGAATCTCCAATCATATGCTTAATTACACAGACTAAGCCCTAGTGTGCATCCCTATGGGGTAGCTAACCCGCACACAGTTGAGCTAACACCCTTCATTGGGTGGGAACATCCTTAAATTTGCATGCAAGCCTTTCTTTCATTCATTCATTCATTAATACATGCATGCATTCATTACGTTCCTCTTTTTATTATCTTTCACTTTACGTTACATGATATTTTAATTTCATTCATTAACATTCAATGTAACGCTACGGGAAAATAATCATGCATAACAAGGAACACAAAATAAACATATAAACATCACCATACAGGGCATCATCATACATACATAACATACATCATACATACCATCATGCAAAAGCATCAATCATACATCATCATACAATGTCCATCACATCATCTTTGACTCCAAAAAGTCAACTTACTATACCCCTAGGAACATCCCAAGTCAAAGCCTACTTTTTTCTTTTTCCCCAAAAAGTCAGAAAATATTCTAAGTGTTAATCCGCATTACCTCTTTGTTCATCCGGATTTCCTCTTTGTACATCCGCACTTCCTCTTTGTTCATCCGCATTTCTTTTTACTCATCTGCATTTCTTTTTAGTCATCCGTATTTCCTCTTACCCATCTGCATTTCCATTTTACTCATACGCATTTCCTTTGCTCATCCGCATTTTCTTTACTCATCCGCATTTGTTCATTTGCATGAAATTATTCATCCGCATTTGTTTATCCGCATTTGTTCATTTGCATGAACTTACTCATCCGCATTTGTTCATTCGCATGAACTTACCCATCTGCATTTGTTCATCCGCATGAACTTACTCATCCGCATTTCCTTTACTCATCCACATTTGTTCATTCGCATGAAATTATACTCATCCGCATTGACTTATACTCGTCCGCATTTCATTATACTCACCCGCATTCACTTTTTACTCATCCGCATTGACTTATACTCATCCGCATTGACTTTTACTCATCCGCATTGACTTATACTCATCCGCATTGACTTATACTCGTCCGCATTGACTTTAATTCGCATGAACTTGTTCATCCGCATTAACCTTCATCCGTATTAACTTTCATCCGCATTAACAACACTTAGGCAAATTCTAAAACCTATGCGTATGAGCTACTATTTGGACGCATGAGCAGCCCAGGTCACAGTTAACATCAGATTCAGTCCCCGAACCTCATCTATCATGTTCTAAGCTTAAATATTACATTCTAAGCTTTAGAAACACAACCATAACGTCATCAAACATGAACATAGTCCAAAATCAAACCATACCCGTAACATATACACATTCATACATACGGGTATGAAACCTAGTTTTATGAAAACATACATTCATGCATTTCCAGCCCCAAAATCAATTAAAACATGTAAAAAAGGGGTTCTAGAACTCACCTTAGCAGCCTCTAGGGTATAACTTCTATTGGGTATGTTGGACCATTATCAATGTTGCTTAACCATGTAAACATGAAAACGCAGCAGAATCAAACCTTAATATAATGTCTAGTAAATTGAAAAATAAGGCTTATTACTTAGCAACAACAAACCTAGGAACATAGGATCAAATATATGTGAAACAACTAGCTATCAAGAAGAGATAATAACCAAAAGCAACACCCATAAAGCTACCTTTGTAGAGCTGCTTAAAAACATGAAAAATGAATAGGATGAGGTTTTTGAACGACCAAAACACCTAGGAGAGTGTCCTCAAGCTTCCATACCCACAAGCGTCAAGCAAAGACTCTATTGCACCCTGAAAGGATCATACATGCCAATTCAATGGGTGATTTAATAATTGCTTTGCTGGAATCCCCCAAGTCCAAGAATAAATGCAGATGAAGATCCTGCTCAGATAAACCAAGTGTTGTCTTCCGCATTTGTCAATACGGAAGACATAAAACAAATATGGACAAGTATTTGTTCTTCCGTATTGACAAATGCGGAAGACCAAGAAACAATGCGGACAAGACTTTGCTCATCCGCATTTGACAAATGTGGATGATCGAACAAATGCGCATACGTATTTGTTCATCCATATTAACCAATCCGGATGACCAACACACTAATGCGGATGATCAAGTGAAGAAATGCTAATCAAGTTAACTCATCCACATTTGTCAATGCAGATGAACAAGCAAACATGCGGATGAAGACCTAGGCTAGTTCTGATGTAATAGGTCAGGGGTAGTTTAGTCATTTTGTAAAAGGTATCTTGTCTACCTATAAATAGAATAGATAACCTCGTGCATGAGGTGATGGCTGATAGATAGAGAATTTTGTTGTCATTTATTCTCTGTAATCAATCAACTTTCATATATAATACAAAAGCATTTATGAGTATTTTTCTTGCATTGAATGTTCTTTGATTGTTTGTTTCCGCCACTCAATCGTTGACTTGATTACCATATTCGATTCTCAGTAAGAATCTCAATCTTACTTACCCAGTCAATTAGTATTAGAGCTTTGGCTCTCGGTTCTATTTCAGATCTGTTCAAGAATTGAATAGAATTCTATTGATCTGGTAATCAAGTTGCTAGTAGTGTATATCATCTCTACTTAGTAAACAACAAAAAATACTCCTATCAACATATTCTCACCAAAATATTCACAACAGCAAGAAACTCACTACAATCACACATCTGATTCTGAAATCTGTTTGAACTGTTTTGATAAGTTGGACTAATCAATCCTAAAATCATCTAAATATATATTTATACCAGTTAAACACTTAGTTAAAATGGATTCTAATAGTTACTCAGAACTTGGTCATGCACCTAAACCTCCTATGCTTAAACACAAATATCAGTTTAAACAGTGGAAAATTAGGTTTAGGAATTACATCACATGTGTAGATCCTGATTTCTGGATCTCAATATGCAAGGGTCCACACATCCCTGTCACTCTGTCTACAGATCAAGGTGCAATTTACAGAACTGCAAGAATACTGATTGAAGATCTAACTCTACATGATGAAGACTACAAGAAAATCAAGATTGACCTCAAAGCCTACTCCATTCTAACTCAAGCACTCAAGATGGACGTGCTGAAAAGATTAGAGAAGTATAGTACTGCAAAAGCTGTATGGGATGCATTGAAAATCATGTTTGAAGGAAGCAGTGAGGTAGCTGAAATTAACAAGGATAAGCTTGTTAATCAGTATGAAACATTCTACCACACCAAGGGAGAGTCCATATCCAAACAACTACATAGATTTGTATAGTTAGTAAATGATTTGGAAATCATGGGAGTAACGTACAAGGTAAAAGAATTAAACAAAATGATGCTTCACAGCCTCCCTGAAAGTTGGAAACATAATGTAACTATGCTGAAAAATATTCTTGATCTTGAGAGTACTACTTTGGATATCATGATAGCCAAAATAGAAGCAATAGAACTTGATGAAAGAAGTAGAAATGTTGGTGGACCAAGAGCGATTAAGGCTTACAAATTTTCATCAGAATCTCTGTGAAGTCGGATGGATCGATAAATATCCGAGCATGTTCTTGACGGAAGGATAAACAACCAAAACCAAAAGTCAAATCAATAAGATGAACCATCAAAGATTGGTTTCATTGATAAAACCTAATGATTACAAGCTCGTTAAAAAATAAGAATCAAGAGTCTTGGCAAGGGGAGATCGAGCATGATCTCCCCTCTCATCCAGCAGCCCTAGGCTACGGGCAGACCCCCTCTCCCAATCCTTAATCTCTCTACATATTGAAACTGGTATATATAGGCCTCGGCCCATATTAGATGCGAATGGGCCCGTTCGTGTGATTGGACCATGCGTATGGTTCAATCGTACGACTGGACGATGCATATGGTTCAATCGTGCGACTGGAGCATTCTTATGGTTTAGTCTTATGAATGTCCCAATCGCATCTCTCAGTTGTACGACTGGTCCATTAGCATGGCTCAGTCATATGACCGAGTCTCATTCGCATATGCTCCTACGAATGACCCAGTTTCATGTGTATAAAACATATCAGGTGTATAACATTAAGCTTAGACTATTCGACAAGCGAAGGTCACACTATATATGACTATATATGCTCCAACAAATTCCCCCTTGGACGTTGCTTGCGAATAGTAGATAACACCACTTACAATCTTCAGTCAATCTTTGCTCTGGTTGCCAATAGATTCAAAGAAAAACCATATTAGGCAACATTGCCGATCCGTCAGGTTGCTACAATATCCTGAAAATGAATTTAGGCACAATAGCTTTTATTTACTTTGCAGAACACCATCATAACAGCAAGATTCCCCATATGACTGACTTTTCGAGATAATGACATGAACAGTTTTCCATTGCTTCAATCTTCACATAGGCTAACCTGATTAACATCAACACCTCTAGAAATTCCCCCTCACATTCAGCATATCCCAATATATAAACATTGTGCTCTCCGGGCGTCTTTACACGGTGTATTGGGCAAAAGGTTGAAGGTTCCAAGCCACAGCTGACAATATCAAACAAATCAGCATGCACATAGACTCATCATCAGAAACCTGCACACATCATCACTTTCTGATTGCGTCTTGAATTTCTCTAAACAAGGATTCCCCCTAAGAATGAGAATTCTCTTTGTGCGGATAAATATAACTTGATTGGCCCATAAGTATTCAGATACTCCTGACTACCCTACAAAATCAGCACCGACTGCTGACATCTTCTCTTCTCTCTTTCGTGTTCCAATTAAATTCACCTATTCTGGACGTTTGACAAATAATTTGGTATACATCGAACTTATTTGACAAAAGGACCTCAGGGTGAATATGCTTTGCTCATCCTCAAATATGTGCAAGAAGCAGTTCCAGACTCACGATTGGTCTGGAACAAATGTGGATGAGTCAATGCGGATAGCTCATTCGTGCGATTGAACA
This sequence comes from Flaveria trinervia, assembly GCA_025506515.1. Classification (NCBI taxonomy): domain Eukaryota; kingdom Viridiplantae; phylum Streptophyta; class Magnoliopsida; order Asterales; family Asteraceae; genus Flaveria; species Flaveria trinervia. The sequence continues at coordinate 33,070,761 of CM046457.1, forward strand.
TACGATTGGTCCAGTCGCACGATTGAACATACGATTGGTCTAGTCACACGAATGGTCCATTAGCATGGTCCAGTCGTACGAATGGACCATTCGCATGGTCCAGTCGCATGAGCGCATCTACATGCAGATTTTCAGATCTACAGCCGCCAGGGCTGCCCAAAACCCTAATCTGATGAATTTTACATGAACCGAAACAAACTAGACATCATCAGATTCAAAAGGGTGATGGGAACGTGGTTTCAAGTTCGATTTTAACATAGAAACAACACACGTAACAAGATCTTAGCAAAACACGAAGAACACGGAGTGGGTTTAACATCAAGATCTAAAATTTGATCCAGAAATCAAGAGTTCGGGTTGCTAGAATGATTGTTAGATCATTCCAGCAGTAACCTGGCTCTGATACCACTTGTTAGGGATCATGTACGAGACGATGTACTACCTGATTAATGTGTAAACCGAATCAAATAGTGCGAAATCATATTTGATTGGCGATCCAATCAGTGATAACGCACGTAGAAACAATAATGTAATTGAATCTAACGTTAAGAATCGATTAGGAATCGATCTGCTGCGATCTATGAACTTGGAGTATGATCTTAGAGATCTCTGGACGGCTAGGGTACGTTTGGAGTCGAAGTGTGTATTATGCTTATGTTTTTCCATGAATTAGGTGGTATTTAAATGTTTAGTTCTCTCATTCGGGCGACTGAACCATTAGCATGGTTCAGTTGTGTGATTGAGCCATGCGGTTGATCCATTCGCATGACTGAGTGTTCATTCGTGCGACTGTGTCACTTGCATGAAGTTGTTCAAGCGTATGGACTATTTAGGTGCATGGACACTCATTCGCATCGCCATTCGAACGCATGACCACTTTTGGGGCGCATGGTCCATTCGGACGCATGAGAACTTCATCTACTAAGTTTGCACTTACTCAACATTATTACATTATTTATATTAGTTCAAACACCCACAAACCTATATAATCAATTCAATATGCGTTACACAACTCATTAATGAAATATTAAACATTTCAATCATAACCAAACATTTACATTTCATCAAGTACCCAAGTATTACATAAGTGTAAGACATTAAAGACATATTACATTGAGTTCAGAAACTAGGGACACATGTACCAACAATCTCATTCTGTGGAAAATGTCTTCATCACTAAGGAGGATGATTTCATCTCATTATGAGATCAACTGAACAACACTGCGTTCATTACAATTCCACCAATCAATCATCCATCAACATCATCTCAAACATCCAGAGTCACTGCTGCTCCTCAAACTTCCATAATCACTACTGCTCCTCAAACCACTCCTAAAGGCACAAAATCAGAAGAACAAAATGCAACTTACAATGCCTTTGTTGCAAGCTTTGAAGCATACTTAGGAGGAAGACTCACTTCTGCTTATCTAATTCAGGAAGATCCGGATGAAATGGATCCAGATGATATGGAAGAAGTGGATCTACAACGGCAAATGGCCATGATTGCCATGAGAGCCAAGAAATTCTTTAGAAAAGGCAGAAAGCTGAGCCTAAATGAAAATACAAAGCTTGGATATGATAAATCCAAGGTGAAATGCTTTTACTATGGCATGGCTGGTCACTTCTCTAGAGAGTGCAATGCCCCCAAGAGAAACAACTATCAAAGGAACTCTCAAGGCCAGTCATCCTCACAGCCTAACTCAAGCTTTCACTACAAAAACCAACAACAACAGTATCATCAACACCAATCATATGAGAATCCACCCCAAGTAACAAATCAAGCTCATGGAAGCAGTCAAATGACTGAGCCATGCTAATAGACCCATGGTGCGACTGAGAGATACGATGGGGACATTCGTAAGACTGAACCATAAGAATGGTCCAGTCTCACGATTGAACCATACACATGGTCCAGTCGTACAATTGAACCATACGCATGTTCCAATCGCACGATTGGGCCCAGTCGCATCTAATATTGGCCGAGGCCTATACATACCAGTTTCAATGTGTAGAGAGATTAAGGATTGAGAGAGGGAGTCTGCTCGGAGCCTAGGGCTGCCGGATGAGAGGGGAGATCATGCTCGATCTCCCCTTGCCAAGAGTCTTGATTCTTATGTTGTAACGAGCTTGTAATCGTTAGGTTTTATCAATGAAACCAATCTTTGATAGTTCGTGTTATTGATTGACTTTTGGTTTTGGTTGTTTATCCTTCCGTCAAGAACATGCTTGGATGTTTATCGATCTATCCGACTTAACAAGTGGTATTAGAGCGTTGGCTCTTGATTGCGTGTGATTCAATCATTTGTGATACAAAAATTGTGTTTTTTCACTAAAACCTCAAGCTTTTTGTGTCAAACGGTGTCTTAAACATCTCCTGGTCATAATGTTCAGTTTTTCTGGCATACAACAATTAGGGTTAGTGAAAATTCGTGTTTTTGCGGCCAAAGCACGTTAAACCTAGAAATTTTCGAATTCCAGCAGGCTCAGTCGCACGATTGATTCAATCGCACGACTGAACTCAGGCGCATACCCCATACACACGATGGAACTCATTCGTACTTCCATTCGTACCACTGAGAACTCTATTCGGACTGTTCAACTACATTAGTTTATTCGGCCGACTGACTCATCCGCATTAGTTCAGTCGCACGATTGAACCATCCGCATAATTCAATTGCCTGAATTGTTCAATATCCTTCCTTCATTCGCACACATAAAATAGTTGTTTTAAAATTAAAGTTAAGTAAAATGGAGGACCAGTTTTCAGCATAAACAGCAGGTAGAGACACCCGTATACAGAACCTACTGTTATTGAGAACAAAGTGGGTAATCATAATAAACCACCAAAGCTTATCACGTTAGAATAGTACCCATAGTGGAAGCAACGTTTTGAAATCTACTTAAATGGAGTAGATACAAATCTATGGGAGGCTATAGAATTAGGGTACAGCATGGCAGTACGAGCTGACGGTGTCAAACTTACTTTAAGTGGCATGACTAATGCACAAAAGGCAAAACCCAATGCCGAGAAGAAAGTCTATGCTTGCCTTACCCAGTCTATTCCGAAGGATATCTTCAGTCAGTACTTGGAGTATACACAAGCAAAGAAATTATGGGATGCATTAGAAAAGATATATGACGGGAATGCCTCACTCAAGGCTATTAAGGCAAAAGCTTTGAAAAAAGAGTTTGACAATTTCTCTTCAATGGGAAAGGAAAGCCTGGACGACGTGATCAACGGATTCTACCACTTGATGAGTGAGATGCACACTCATGGAGTAACAACGTCGATGGAAGATAAAGTATCCAACTTTGCTGATGGATTACCAGAGAAATTGGCTTCTTTTGTTTCTAATCCAGATAGAATGGGATGCTCTCGAAGTTAGATATAAATGAATTCATTCTTAAACTAAGAGAAGAGGAACTAAGGATGAAGTATAGAGCCCAAAGGCCAACTATGATCAGAATTCTGCGCTTTACAACGTGACTCCTCAGGCCAAGACATCTGGAGCACCACTACAGACTGCCTTCGTGTCAAGCTCATCTGGTCCAGCACAAGCATCTACTTCAGGTTCCGAAATGTCAGGATCGTTTGGTACTCAGTATATTATACCTGAAGCAAAGGCCACAAAATTGAAGACTGATAACTTTGGTAACGTGACTGTTGACATGGCCAGAGAACACATGGATCTTTTAGCTGTTGTAGTTCACTCCTATGATGGACTAATTGCTGGAAACCTTGGGAACTGCCACCTCGCTGATGAAGATTACGAACAGGTGGACGAGACTGAGTTGGAACAGATGAACATTATATGGGCCTTAGCGAGTGTTGTTCGATGAGCAAAGAAGTTTGTCAAGAAGTCCGGACAGAACTTGCTTGCAACTAAGGACACAACTTTTGGTTTGGATAAATCAAAGGTGACCTTTACCAACTTTGGTGAGAAAGGGCACTTCAAAACGGAGTGCATTAAGCCAAAGAAGACTACCAATGGGAATCTTTTCTCCACCTTCAATCGTGAGGAGAAACCCACTAGCAGCCCTACTTCATCAAGCAAGGATCCTAAAGCCTTGACTGCTAATGAGGATGAAGGACAGGACTGGAGCTTTTGATTTTTCTCGCCAGGAGAATCCAACATAACTAGTGTGGAGGATATAGATGACGATTCTGCCAGTGAGGGAGATATAGCAGTAGAGCTCGCGATGTCCAATTCTGAAGACACTGCAACAGGGGTCAACCACTTACCTGAAGAATTAGAATCTGCAACAACTTCAGAATCACCAGAAACTGAGACAACAGACTCGGCACTCATGGCTGACTCATCACCACCATCTTAGGTAAGTACTACTGACCAGTTGTTTAATAATCATGCATGTTCTGATTGTAATAAATTTAGGGAAAGCATTGATTCTAAATTTGCTAGGTTATTATATCATAATGATATTTTTGTAAAAGACCTAGAACTATGCACTGAGGCAAACATAGTTTTAAAACAAAATGAGCATAGTTAAAAAGAAAAGATAGACCTTTTGAACAAACAGCTTAGGGAAACAAAAGTAGTTGTCTTTAACCAAGCTAATGACATTAGGTACTATCTTAACTCCCTAGAGGACACTAAGAAGCAAAAAGCAGTTTTAGAAGTAGAAGTTAATTCGTTAATACAAAAACTGCACAGTTGGACAAGTTCATCTCATATTGTCTAACACTTATTGAGAGAGAGAAATAATAGGGAGGGATTAGGATACAAAGTGGATCCACCACCACCTCAGACCTTCATGAACACCGATAGTAAACCAATTAATAATAAACCATCAAGGATCATGTGTTTCCACTCCTCTTGTAAGGGACCCAGATTCCATAAGTAAATCAACTTAATCTGGCACCAAACTAAAGGAGGCCACTTCAAAGTCTAAAGGCAAAATGCCTTGTGTCAACCTGGAAAAGGAGTTTGAAAAAGTTAATATTAAGTCTGGTTCAAACAAAGTCAAATCTGAACCTAAAAGGAACATTAGTGTTAATAAATCACGTGAATCATGTCAAAGTCCAAGAAAACAAAATGTAAAAGATGTAAAACCAGGTAAAGCAATTAAATTTGTAAAACCAGACTATACATCTAACCAGGAAGTGTCTAAGTCAAAATGGGATATGGTCACCCATGTGCCACCTACATCTCCACAAAAACAAATAAATCGTAAAGGTGAAAGCAGATCCTGCTACAATTGTGGAGAGTACAGACACATTGCATCTCATTGTCCTTATTATTAGACACCGAGGAAGAAAGTTGGACTTTCTAAAACAAAATCCATCTCTTTAAAGAGGAACTCCATGACGCCTCCTAAAAGAGATAGAGAACATAAAGTTCAACCCATCAGCCAGTCGTCTGTTTATCACAAATAGGCCTTACACAAATCTAGCTTATGGAAGGAAAAATCCTCCTCAGCATCTGAAAATGAGAACAAACAGACATCTGAGCTTCCCTCACCCTCGAAAGGTCAATGGGTTGAGTTTATGATGTGTGATGCCTCGGGGAGACCCAAGCCAGTAAAGGCTTGGGTTCCTAACCTGAACTAACGTTTTTATTGAATGTGTAGGGTGTTCGCTCTAGTGCTGAAACTAACACGTGGATTGTAGATAGCTGAGCATCCAGGCACATGATGGGGGACAGGGCTCTCTTATCAAACGTCAAACAAATCAGAGGAGGGCATGTTTAATTGGCTTGAAACCAAGGTGGCTACATCACAGCTCAAGGGGAAGTAGGAAATCAAAAAGTGAAGTTTGACAAGGTAAACTATGTGCAACAACTTCAGAATAACTTGCTTTCTATTTCTCAAATTTGTGATAAAGACTTCAAGGTAGTGTTTGACAATAAGAAATGCTATGTCCCCAAGAAGGACTATGAAATCCCGGAGGACCAAGTATTAATGTCTGCCTCAAGATATAAGGACCTTTATGTCTTGGATCTATCATGAAGTTTAGTGCTTCCTGTCAAAATCTACTGAGAAGGAATCCATCTCCTGGCATAGGAGAATGGGACACATTAATGCACGGAAGATGAATCACTTGATCAAGAATGATCTAGTGAGACGAGTTAACGTCAAAAACTTCCAACTTCCAGATTTTTGTGTTGCATGCAAGAAGGGCAAAAAGACGAAGAAGGCTCATAAGGAAAAGAAAGTTCACTCTATCGAACTTCATCTTGAACATCTTCACATGGATCTGTTTGGTCTAGTTAGTACAAGAAGCATTGCAGGCGACTTGTACTGGTATGTACTTACTCATGACTACTCAAGATTCACTTGGGTGATATTTCTGAAATCCAAATGAGAAACATTTGAGTCATTCAAAGAGTTAGTAACTACTCTGGAGTCCCAATATAAGTTGAAGGTACGTCACGTGCGCTCAGACAATGGAACCAAGTTCAAGAATCAATGGATGGAGGCTTACTGCAAGGAAAAGAGAATTGTGCATCTGTTAACTTCTTCCTACACTCCACAGATGAACGGCGTTGCTGAAAGGAAGAATCGCAACTTGATAGAGACGGCACGGACAATGCTAGTAGACTCAAAACTGCCTATCCAATTCTGGAATGAAGTAGTTGTAAATGCATGTTATACACCAAATAGAGTTCTGGTAGTAAAAGGTCATGGAAAGACGTGCTACAAGTTATTGCAACGACGTAAACCTAACTTAGAGTTTCTTGAGCCGTTTGGAGCTCCGTGCACCCTGCAGAAGAAGACTCAAGAGGAAAAATTCAGCGAGAAGGTTGATGAAGGGATCTTTCTAAGATACAAAATACCAAACAAGAGAGTTTACAACAACTCAACGGGTCAAGTAGAAGTGTGGTGTAACGTTGATGTACAGAGATACACCACACCACCTGCTGGAAAAGGGCCTGCTTACTTCTTCGACTATGATGGATTCTTCAAGTCCTTCAACATACATCTCCCTACTTCTGAAGACGAGTTGGCTACCAAGATGATGTATGATGTCTTGAACACACCGTCTCAAGATTCAACTCCATCTAGTTCACAAGGTCAATCATCTAATAACTTAGGAGGATCACTTGATGATAGTAATTCCTCCTCTGATAAATAAGCTATGGAGACTGATCAGAACAACCGGAGGAATAGGCTCCTATTCCTGCAAGTCCGCAAGTATCTGATGTTGATGCTTCTGAATCTTTGGAACCTCAAACTCCTACTGCCTCAGATACTGAACTAAATGTTCATAATCTGGATTCTGAGGTAGTTGTTCCAACAACCCCTGGATCATGCTTAAATGTCTATAATCATTTGGATAATGTCATTAGGGACATGAGATTAGGAGTTCAGACCAGAAATCAGCTGTACTTAGCTGATTATGCCTTGGTAATGGCAAAAGGATACCTTCAGGATTGTGCATATCGTTTCTTTGTGTCTCAGTTTGAGCCAAAGTATGTTAGTGAAGCCCTGAATGATGAGGCATGGGTGAGTGCCATGCAAGAAGACCTTCTTCAGTTCAAGAAGTTGGGTGTATGGACTCTGGTGGATAGACCTAAAGGTGCTAAGGTAATTGGCACTAAATGGGTTTTTAATTCAAGAAAGATGATGAAGGTGTGATCATCCGAAACAAGGCCCGACTTGTTGTCCAAGGATTCCGACAAGTTGAACGCATTGACTACAATGAAGTGTTTGCACCCGTGGCAAGTATGGAAGCAATCCACATCTTCCTTGCCTATGCATCTTATATGAAGATTAAAGTTTATCAACTTGATGTGAAGAGTGCTTTCCTTCATGGTGAAATCAGAGAGACAGTGTACGTCAGTCAACCCGAGGTATTTGAGTATCCATATCATCGGGACAAAGTTTACAAACTTGACAAGGCTTTATACGGACTTCATCAAGCTCCGAGGGCCTGGTATGAGAAACTCTCAACTCATCTTGTGAAACACGGTTTTTGCAGAGGAGTCATTCACTGCACATAGTTTATCAAGGAGAAAGATGGGGATTTACTGCCGGTACAAATCTATGTCGATGACATAATCTTCGGTTCAAAGAACGAAGAATTATGTAAAGAGTTTGAAGCAGTAATGAAGGTGGAGTTTTAGATGAGTGCAATGGGAGAGATGAAATTCTTTCTCGGGTTACAGGTAGATGAGACACCAAATGGAATTTTCTTACATCAGACCAAGTATGTAGGAGATATCCTCAGTCAGTTTGACATGGAGAATGCTTCTGTAGCTGGGACTCCACTTGCTACAAACCATGATGTACCACCCAACAAATATGGTGATGTGGTTAATGCCACTATGTACCGGGGAATGTTTGGATCCCTCATGTACCTCACTGCCTCAAGACCAGATATCATGTATGCTACATGTTTATGTTCACGATATAAGGCAAAGCCAAAGGTTAACCATCTCATTGGTGTCAAAAGGATATTTCGTTATCTTAAAGGTACACAAACACTTGGGTTGTGGTATCCTCATGATGATGACTTCGAGCTTACGGCGCATAGCGACTCGGATTATGGCGGCTGCAAGATAAATTACAAGTCTACCTCAGCAGGGTGTTAGTTCATTGGGAGAAGATTAGTAACCTGGCAGTGTAAGAAGCAGACCTCGGTTGCATTGTCAACCTGTGAATCCGAATACATTGCTGTTGCAAGTTGCTATTCACAAATCATATGGATTCAATAGCAAATGTGGGATTACGGTTTGAAATTCTCTTCTACCCCCATCTTTGTTGATAACTCTGTTGCAATTGCAGTCACTAAAAACCTGGTCGAACATCCAAAGACCAAACACATTAGAATTAAATATCACTTTTTACATGATTGTTTTGAAAAGAACCTAATCGATGTGGTAAAAATAAACACTGATTTTCAACCCGCTGACCTCTATACAAAAGCGTTTGACGAACCACGTTTTCTATATCTGTTAGAGGTCAACAACGTTGAAAAGAAAAGTGAGGTCATTCCTGAAGATGACCATGTATAGTCCGATGCATATTGAAAATTTTCTTTTATGTAATTTTAAGTAATTTAATTAAAATTGGTGTTACTTCTTTGGCTATTAAAATCCTAAAAAACGCTAATCCCTTACGATTTTAGAATTTTAGGGGGTGAATAGGTTAAGGCAGTAATATAGAAAAAAACAAGGGAGGAGGAGAGGCTGGCTCACAGAAAGTAGATCGTATTTGTGATACCGATTCAAGAACGTTGGAAAATGATAGTACACAGGTGCAAATTACTTGGACTTTAAAAGATTAAATAAAATAAGATGCAAAGTTCAAAGTATATGTCTATGTAGTCTAAGCAATATAAAAGGAAAGATGACAGTAAAACTAGCTACTACTAAGGTAAAACAAAGAAAGTAGACCTAGAGGTTGTTAGACCATAGATGATATGTCAGTAGATTCAACACAATACACAATTAGACCTTATTGGTGATATCAAGAACAAACTAAGTTGTTCAACAAGCTGTGGGTGAACATCTTATCCCTGGTTAACACAATCAACAAATTCTAAAAACGGGTGACGAGCACAACAAACGCCACAAATGTGTGCGTAAGACCAAAATATGAGCAAAAGCAATCAAACTAATAACTTATGTTTTGGTGAGAACTGTGCATAAAGTTGAAAAATACCCAAACAAGAAGATAGGTTATGTGCCTCTCTACTGTGCGGTGGCATTGACCTGAGGATAAGCGTAATCTATATATTCTAGACATCTTTGTTGTTTGCCGCCTCTCTGCTGTGCTGTGGCACTGACCTGAGGCTTGGCTTCTCTCTGAAAGTTCTAAGAATAGTGTCTTCTTGAAAATTACCTTGAGACCGCTAAAAAATCTTCTGAGGAGTGTTGATTACCATATAAGTGTGGGATCCAGAAATGCATGTTGAAATAATCAAACCTAAACCGTCACCAATCTGTATCAAAAGTCTGTGTATGGATTTAAGAGGATTAGTATACTGACAATCATCATGGCTACAATTCTTGAAAGTCCAAATCAAGGTGGGATCTATTAAAACTAGTATGATTCCTAAACTTGCTAACGACTCTAGATGAAAAACAAGATTGAGCATCAAAATGTGTTGAAAACATGTCCCAAATGATTTGACTGGCCTGTATGATTCCAATTTGAATTGGTCCAGTTATGGTCAAAAGTAATTGAAGCTGCCTATTCTGGAACCGAATCCATTAGATATCTATCTTAGGATTTACACCTCACACAAAAAGTCAAAACCATCTATGTCAAAAGTCTGTGTATGGATTTAAAAGGATCATCGTGGCTACAATTCTTGAAAGTCCAAATCAAGGTGGGATCTATTAGTACTAGTATGATTTCCTAAACTTGCTAATGACTCTAGATGAAAAACAAGAATTAAGCATCAAAATGTGTTGAAAACATGTCCCAAATGATTTGACTGGCTTGTATGATTCCAATTTGAATTGGTCCAGTTATGGTCAAAAGTAATTGAAGCTGCCTATTCAGGAACCGAATCCGTTAGATATCTATCTTAGGATTTACACGTCACACAAAAAGTCAAAACCAAGTTTAGTTTTGTATTTTAGTTGAAGTCTTTTAATTTTATTTCAATTTTGTCAAGTTAGTTTGTTAAACATCGGACTATTCCATGGAATTCAATAGGGGATTTAATCACTCAAAAAGGGTCATGACTGAGGTGACCACATGGGATTTGAAATGTAAATGGGTCACATCTGAGGTGACAAATTGTTTTAAAAGGATCACGTCTGAGGTGATGAAAAGTTTTCAAGATTAAAATAATCATGTCTGAGATGATCGAGTGCTTAAAACGTCTAATCACAAGTTAAAAGGAATTAAGTACAAAATGGTCATAAAGTCAAAACCATGAGTATGATCCAATTGCACGACTGGACCATGAGTCTGGACCAGTCATACGATTGGAGGATACGAATGAGCTCAATCGCATGATTTACCCACACGTATGGGACATACGAGCGATTGGAGCATGAGTATGGATTAAAATCACATGATTGGATGACTAAAATGAGTCAATTGCATGGATGAAGGTGACCGAATGACACAGTTGCACGACTGACTTCTAGTCGCACGACTGAAGGTGACCGACTGTGCTAGTCGCACGACTGACCTTCAGTCGCACAAATCAACTATGCGACTAGGATCAGTCGCATGACTGAAGGAAAACCTAGTATAAATAGAGGGGGAGTCGGTCGCAGTCACTTATCACACCCAAATCGCCCCAAAATCGCACGAAGCACCATTACTCTGCCCGATTTTCATTTGATCATTGTAGACCTTTGATTATTGCATACTAACGATTTTTGTTTATTATACAGGTAATGTGCGGTGCAATCCATGAAAATGTCTATCGATTCATGCCCAAAATCGACTGAATTGAACCCTAAAAAGAACTGTGACTTTGTTTAACTAAGAAACTAATTAAACTAAGTCCATTGTGAAATTAAATGTTATTAGGTATTCTTTTGGTCAAATGCGTGCCTAATGAGCCAAACCACGAAGTCTAACACTATAATTTGCTCAGAAACAAAATTTGAATGTAACAGCTGTCTGTCATGCGAATAGGCAACCAGATGAACCTCTATCGCAGGACTGAGATGAGCGTATGGCTAAATCGCACGACTGTCCCATGCGAATGAGCTCAGTTGCACAACTGGTTCAATTGCATGGACTAGCATACGACTGACCCCAGTCGCATGCTCAGTCGTACGAAAGAGCCCTGTCGCATAACCAATTCTCAGTCGCACAGCTCATTCGCACGACAAAATAGAAGATGTTTTGTTAAATGACTCAACTTGTTTCGCATTGAGTTATACTAATGCTTATTGGTATTGTGTCACAGATGACGGGTCGTTGACCAATGAGCACTAAGCATAATATTTGTGCTCATCTAGATCTGATCTCGAGGAATGCTTGAGACTTCTCTCGCATTATTACTTTTCTATGGAGATCGAGGATCTTTCGTGCCATCTCAACTCCTTGCACTCCCTATCGATGTGGTGGACAGATCCTTAGAGCCTTATCGCATCAGGTGCTCGATATTTGGAGAGTCGGTTGAGATCACTGAGGATGATCTTTGGATAGTTCTTGAGTTTAGGGATGATGCTGACTATCCCACCTGATTACACCCCCTTACTGTTTGAGGATGTTTCTTGCGAGCTAAGTACTCTCGGAACATCAATGCAAGGGTGCTCATCAAGAGCAACCTGTGCCCCTAGTTCAACTACCTCGCCCATGTGCCGCTGATGTGTATAGCGTCTCGGAAGGGAGGGTTGACGAGCTCTCAGATCAGATTCAAAACGCTTATGCAGCGTTGGTGCTGAACCACCCGTTCAGCTTCTCCAAGATGATCTTCGCCTATCCGGTGGACAACATTGAGGGGAAAGGGAAGGAAGGGTTCTGTATGTACCCTTGATTCATCGAGATGATTATCAATTAGAAATTACCGTCTCTGCCTAAGGAAAAGGAGGACGTTGTAGTTCTTGAGGTGATGGACGACACTACACTAGGTCGTATGAAGGTTTATAGGGGGAAGTAGGTAAAGCCCCCTGTAAGGAGATTGTTCGGGCATCTGGCCCGGGAGGATTATGTGGCGTCGGCAAGGCGTAAATGGCGCCACGCGGACAGTGATTCTGATGATGAGCAACTGGTGCTCCTGGATGATGATTCAGACGATAACGACAACTGTAATGGTGGAGATGTAAGGCCCACTCAACCGAGGCCCCCCACTGCTCATATAGCATCTCCCGTATCCACCCTTAGGGAGACATAGAATGCAGTATTCCATAAGGACTTCCAACCTGATGAGGAGGAGGAGGAGGACAAGGAGCCTCTGACTCGAACAATGGGTAGCAAGGTTGTTGCCACCGAGCGAGGGCTCTGCGCGCAAGAAGCTTCATGAGTGGATCCACAATGTTTTGATCTATGTGAACTTTGGGAATACATATGTTTCCCTTTTCAACTTCATCCCTTATGTAGTTGAATCTTCCTTTAATGTGCCTAGTCTTTTGATGTGCACGGGGTTCCTTGATTTGAGCAATCGCACCCTGGTTATCACGAAGAATTTCTAAGGGGTTCTGATGGAAGGGACCACCCCTAGATCGGCAATGAACTTCTTTAACCATGCAGCTTCCTGAGCTGCTAATGAAGCAGTAATGTATTCTGACTCTGTAGTTGATAATACCACCACATCTTGCTTAGAGCTCTTCCAAGAGATTGCTCCTCTATTCAAGATGAAAATGTACCCCGACTGTGATCATGAATCATCCTGATCAGTTTGGATACTCTCATCCGTGTAACCCTTTACTACGAGCTCCTCCACACCAGATTCATAGATTAGGAACATATCTTTGGTTCTCCTTAGGTACTTAAGTATGTTCTTAATAGCCATCCAATGACTGCTTCCAGGATTTTGTTGGTATCGGCTTTTCATGCTTAAAGCGCATGACACGTCCAGTCTAGTGCATATCATTGCATACATTATGGATCCTATAGCAGACGCATACGAGATTCCATTCATTTTGTCTTGCTCATCCTTTGAGCTTGGACATAGAGTCTTACTCAATATCATTCCTCTTTGAATAGGTACAATACCTTTCTTAGATTTTTCCATCTTGAACCTTTTCAAGATCTTATCAATGTATGCACTTTGATTCAAACCTATCAACCCCCTTGATCTATCCCTATATATCTTTATTCCTAAAATATAGGCGGCTTCACCAAGATCCTTAATGGAGAAACAGCTTCCAAGCCAGGCTTTTACACCTTCCATGGTTGGAATGTCATTTCAAAATAGTAGGATGTCATCGACTTATACTACTAAGAAAATGGTGATGCTCCCACTAGTCTTCTTATATACACATGCTTCATCCCCATTTTTGATGAATCCAAATTTGATTATTTCTTCATCAAAATGGTGATTCCAACTCCGTGATGCTAGCTTCAATCCATAGATTGATTTCTTCAGCTTGCATACTTTGTTAGGATGTTTTGAGTTGACAAAACCTTCAGGCTGAACCATATAGACATCTTCCTCAAAATATCCATTTAGAAAAGCAGTTTTGACATCCATTTGCCAAATCTAATAATCATAATGAGCAGCTATGGCAAATAATATCCTAATAGACTTTAGCATTGCAACTGTTGAGAAGGTCTCATCATAATCAATCCCTTGAGTTTGAGTGAAACCTTTTGCTACAAGTCTAGCTTTATAAGTATCCAAGTTTCCCTGCATATCGGTTTTCTTCTTGAAAACCCAATTACTTCCAACTATCTTGGACTTAAGAGGTGGTTCAACCAAGTCCCACACTTGGTTGTCATACATGGATTGCAGCTCAACGTTCATGGCTTCAAGCCATTTGTCACAATCCAAATTGGACATTGCATCCTGATAGGTGGTTGGTTCATCGGAATCTACCACATAGCATCCATCTACGAAAAATCCATATCTTTCAGGTGGATTACTAATTCTACCAGATCTGCGAATGTTTTGTGTATATTGATCAACCACTTCATCATTCTCAACATCCTCATGATGAGTGCTAGTGTCAACCAAACGTGTATCGGTTTGTGGTTCTTGATCCTCCTCAAGATCCACAGTTCTACTGCTAGCTCCTTCCGTAAGGAACTTAGCTTCTAAGAACTCAGCCTTCTTGGCAACAAACTCCTTTTGTTCCAATGGATCATAGAAATAATATCCCATAGAATCTCTGGGATATCCAATGAAGATACACTTAGTGGAATGGCTTTCTAGCTTGTTTGAGAAGGGAATCTTAACATAAGCCTCACAACCCCATACCTTTAAATATGACAGTGATGGAACCCTTCCATGCCATATTTCGAAAGGTGTCATTTCCACTTTTTTGGTTGGGTCCATATTCAAAATACAGGCAGCAGAGAGCAAAGCAAAACCCCAAAATGATAGAGGCAGTGAGCTTCTAGCCATCATAGATCGAACCATATCTAATAGAGTTCGATTTCTCCACTCGGACACGCCATTATGTTGTGGTGTTCCAGGAGGAGATAGTTGTGAGACAATACCACAACTTCTAAGATGATCTCTAAAAGCATCACTTAGGTATTCACCACCTCTATCGGTGCGGAGAATTTTTATTTTCTTGTTGAGTTGATTTTCAACTTCATTATGTAAGATTTTCATCATTTCAAAAGCTTCATCTTTGTGTCTTAACAAGAACACATAACCATATCAACTATAGTCATCGATAAAGGTAATGAAGTATTTTCATGGTACATAGTCATTGGCTTGAAAGGACCACAAACATCTGAATGTATGATGCCTAACAAATCTTTTGCCCTTTCGGACTTGCTACTAAAATGTGCCTTAGTCATTTTACCTTGTAAAGAAGATTCATATACATCGAATGAATCATATTCATTTGCCTTTAAAAGACCGTTCTATTGAAGAGTTTGTATGCGCATCTTGTTTATATGACCAAGACGGCAATGCCAAAGATAGGTATCACTCAAATCCAATTTGAGTTTCTTAGTGGTGGTTTGGTACAATGAGTTATCATATAATGTGTTTTCACGAACAAATTCATAAATACCATTAATGGGAATAGCTTTAAAATAAAACGTGCCATTTAAAGAAACATGAATCTCATTCTCAATAAATGACAAAACATAACCATATTGTCTTAATTGGGCAACATAAATAATGTTCCTAGTCAAACTAGGAGCATACAAAATATTGTTCAAAATTGCTTCCAAACCATTTGGAAGCTTCAAGATGTAGTCCCCTCGGCCTTCAACTTGAACCTTTGCCCCATTCCCCATGTAGAGGCTAACATCCCCTTTCCTGAAGTCCTTACTTCTTTTGAACCCCTGCAATAAGTTGCAAATGTGAGTTCCACATCCAGTATCCAATACCCATGTGTTAGAGGATATTAAATTTAGATCAATATGGATCATGAAAATTGTACCTGAGGTTTGCCCGACATCCCTCTTTGCTTGCAACTCATTAAGATGGACTGGGCAATTTCTTTTCCAATGTCCAATCTCCCCACACTTAAAGCATGGGTCATTTGAAGCAACCTTTTGCTTCTTCTCCACTGGTTTTGGTGGTGGCGCTCTTACCACTCCCTTTCCCTTTCCCCTAATGTGCCCCTTACCCTTGGCAACATTTTCCTTGGGTGTGGGGTGAGGCCTCTTCTTGTTCCCACCTTCATTAATGGTGAGAACGGGTAAAACCCTCTTATCCATGGCCGCCTCAGCAGTTTTGAGCATAGAGTGAAGCTCACTTATGTTCTTGTCCCACCCGTTCATGTTATAGTTCATGACAAAGTTGTCAAACCTTTTTGACAAAGAGTTGAGGATCAAATCCGTAGCCAACTCTTCAAGACAGGCAATTCAGCCTTTTGAGGCAGTAAATGTGGCTTTTCATCTTAAGTACATAAGATGAAACAGATTGGGTGTCGTCCATACGATACGCATGGAGTGCTCAAACCGTTTCGAAGCGCTCAACCCGTGCTTGTTGTTAGAACGTTTCCTTCAACTGGTTATCATGTCGTATGCTCCATGATGTTCATACTCCTTTTGGAGATCTGGAGTCATACTTGCCAACATAAGGCTAGACACTTAGACTGAGTCCTCAGTGTATTTTACCCAATTATTATAGGCGTTCTCATCATTCTCACTAGGTTGACCAGGAATCAGAGAGTCTAATATGTATGATCGTTTCTCTTGCTTGAGAACAATTCTCATGTTTTGAAACCAATCAATAAAGTTATTATGGTTTAGACGCTCCATTTGGAGAATGGTCGTTAATGATAGTGAGTGAGCAGTCGGGATTTCATTGTTATCATTATTGTTGGTGGCCATCTACAAAATACAACAAAGTTCAATTTTAGTAATTTTGATGTTGTTCATATTTTAATAATTAAAACCCCTTTAAGTGTCTTACACAATTTTAAAATCTAGAATCCAATGTTATATTTAAATAGTGGTTAGGTGACCTTTATCCCATTATTTAAATTAACAAGGTAGTCAACGTTTTGACAATTGTAACCCTTTACAACCTCTAGGGTATGGGATCGAGTTTAAACATCCTATGTATAGTTGGCATGTTTATCCCATCAACACCTTTGTAAACCATATTGTAGGTGATCCATTTAGCATGGTTAGTAAATCAAGTTACCCTACTTGCACACACATGTGAGTTTTCCAACAGTGGTTAGGTGACCTTTATCCCACAAATATGGTATCCCCACCTCAAATCACAAGTTCCCTCAAAATGGTTAGGTGACCTTTATCCCATTAAGAGTTTCCAAATGACTCAAGTGTTATGCAAAAGGATGGTGTTAAACTTGTTTATAAAAGGAATTTAATTTTTCATAATCTTACTTTAGAAAACTCTATGTACCTTATATTTGCATGCTTTCAAATACAAGGTACCCTATGGTTCACTTTTAATAAAACCTCTTTTATTAAAACCATTAATCATTTTAATAACCTTTTATTAACCACTTATTGATAAAGAGCCATCAAATTTTTAGCTTGTTAAGTTTGTTAATGACTTTGTAATGCATGTCCAAATATCAACCAAACAATCAAACAACAAACATCCAAACAAACATAAACATACAAACATGGGTGCATAACCATAGCCACTAAGTTGACCACACTTGTTTGAGTCTTCATCTTGTGCATCTTCTTTTACAAAAATCATATCCTAATAAAAATTTTCTAATAAAAGAAATGCACCTGATCTATTTATTACATAACCAAATGAATAAATAAATTACAACCCAAGATACAAAACACAAATTACAACCCTTTCAAGAAACAAACCAACATGACATACAACAATCAACCAAAACCAAACACATGAGGCCGAGGCTATGTTATGCACCATAATATGAAACACATTCAACATCCAAGAACAACAAAGAATCCCTTATTTCAGCCCTAAAGTTTCAGCCAACATAAACTAAAACTTTAAGGTTGTCCAAACAACACAATCAACCATTTGATGTAAATCTTTCAAGGTTTAAACCAAAGCATGCAAGATTAGACCTTGAAATATAAGGGATTCATAAATCAACAACAAAGCAGCCCCTAATGGGTTGAAAAAGTCCATGAAAACTAATTTTTCAAGACCTTTTGAAGCACATATTCCACATAGCCAGCTCTAGATGCCATTGTTGGGTTTTGTCATATATAAAACGCTTAGTTTAACCATTTAAACTATGAAAACGCACGAGAATAAGAGGTTTAGCACATGGTTTATAATTTGAAAATTTTTTCCATATTAAACCACCAACAAAACCCAAGAATGAGGATCGAAATATATATGAAATATTATTCTATCAAACAAGACATAACAACCATAGGGTGTTTATAGATACAACCTTTTGTACTAAAGTTGTAGATGTATGAGATGAATGTGGAGATGTTGTTGAATGTCCAGCCCTCAAGGGAGAGAACCTCAAGTTGTGATACCCACAAGCTTTTCCAAACACCAAGCTTGTTAGGAAGCTCAACACCAAAACCTCTACAAATGTTCCTTCCAAAACCCGAATTTTCAGCCTTGTCTTGGGCTTCAAATCCAAAAATTTCAGCTATGTCTTGTGATACCAACATGCCCCCTTTGGGCGGCCGAAACCCATTCTCAAATAGGTTTTTCCCCATTTTAGTTTTATAAAATATACACTCTTAACCTTTAATTTTATAAAATTAAAACCTCTTTTAATTTTATAACAATAACACACTTTTATTTGTTATTATTTGACCAACTTAAATAATGTAACAAATAATTTC
Source organism: Flaveria trinervia (assembly GCA_025506515.1). Classification (NCBI taxonomy): domain Eukaryota; kingdom Viridiplantae; phylum Streptophyta; class Magnoliopsida; order Asterales; family Asteraceae; genus Flaveria; species Flaveria trinervia. Next base: position 33,089,538 of record CM046457.1, read on the forward strand.
TTATGAACAAATTATCCACATAATGTTATTCTTTTACAAAAGCAACGTTTTAGAAAACACATTTTCTAAATTGGTGTCGGTATTTATTTGTTTGATCCTATCAAAAAATAAATATTAATTGGTGTTTGTATAGCTTGTTATGGGTATGACCCGACTTGGATCATGACGTACTAACCACATCAACCTTGTATGTGTCTTGGGCATATGAGGTCCAACATGTATGTGCCGGGTAAATAATGCTAAGAACGAACAAGTGTCTTAAACTACAAAGATATGAGGAGACCACACCAAACAAGCCTAAGGGACGAGCAATCATGATGGAGCCAACCGATGCTTGCAAGGAGCCTGATGTGGCCAATGGTACGTTGCTTATGACAACCATCCTGCTACCATTGTGTTTGATATTAGAGCAACTGCTTGTTTTGTCTCTATCACTTTTTCAGAAATACTAATATGAAAAGGGTATTAATAATTAAAATGTAATTTTTCAAAAATACTAATATGAACTTTGTAATTTTGTAGAAATGGAAGCAAACAACAATGCTACCACCCCGACCGCCCCTACCTTATCACTAAGAACCATCTTAGAAAGGGATTGTCTTAACCATAATAAGTTTATGCACTGGTTTTGAAACTTGAGAATTGTTCTCAAGCAATAGAAAAAGGCCTATGTCCTTGACTATCCCATTCCTGACCAACCTGACCCCGAGGATGTTGAGGCATATAACGACTAGCTTAAATACACTGACGATTCCATGAAGGTTTCTTGCCTCATGTTAGGAACCAAGATTCCTCAACTCCAAAAGGACTTTGAGCATCATGGGGCATATGACATGATTACCCAGTTGAAGGAAATGTTCCTTCAACAAGCTAGGGTAGAGCGCTTCGAAACGGTTCAAGCGCTTCATGCATGTCGCATGGAAGAAACCCATACGGTATCATCTTATGTTCTTAAGATGAAAAGCCATGTTAATGGCCTCGAGAGGCTTAATTGTCCTGTCTCAAAGGAGCTGGCCATAGATTTGATCCGACTTTTAGGCCATTAATTAGCTTGAGTGTATGTATCCTGACTAATCCGTTTACCATATAATTAGCCAATTAAGATAACCCCACATACCTATTAAGGACTGTTTAATACAAAATAATGAAGTCATCACAGACTGTTTAATGAATCTAGAAGGTAGCACATTTAAGATAAACCTCATGCCTATTAAGTTAGAAGGATTCAATGTGGTTGTTGGTATGGATTGGCTGGCTAAGCATAGAGTCGAAATCGTGTGTGATGTGTTGGATTCTTTATGCCCAAGACACATAGAATATTGATGCGGTTAGTACGTATTGATCCAAGTCGGGTCATACCCAATAACAAGCTTAGCAAACACTAATATAAATATTTAATTTATGATATGATCATGCAATTAAATAAATACACCAATTTAGAAAATGGGTTTCTAAATAAATTGCATATGAGATGAAACAACTTATAAGGATATTTTGTTTATGGACATTATTTGTAATGTTATTTAAGTTAGTTAAATAACATCAAATAATAATAATAGTGAGTGTGTATAAGTTATACAATTAAAAGGTTAATTAGATAACTTATAATTGTTTTTAGTTAAACAATTTTGTTAAAGACTTTTGGGGGGAAACCCCATATGTTTTGGGTTTCGGCCGCCCCTTAGAAGGGCATTGGCCTTTTGTTTTAAAAAACTTCACATCTTGAAAACACACACACTCCATCCTCCTCTCTTACATGCAAGCACCTCAAGAACCTTTCTTCTTCTCCATTATTGAAGAAAATAGAAGTTGAAAATCGGTTTTCAGCAGCTCTAGTGGTGCGATTTTGGTGTCTTCAATCCTAGCAACAAAGTGTTTTGCTTGAGGCTTGTGGGTATACAAGCTTGAGGACATCTTCTTTGGTGTTTTGCTCCTTCAAGATTTCATCTTCTTCTTCACATCCAACGATTTGGGCAGCCTTTTGGAAGGTGGTTCATCTAACGATTTTGGGCAGCTTTGGGAGGTAGTTCCAGGGTCAATTTTGGTTGTTATTGTTTACTTTTTTGCTAGTTATTTCACATATATATGATCCTTATAATCTTGGGTTTGTTTTTGACATAAAATGAACCTTAATTTTCAGTTTACAAAACACAATATCAAGATTAGTTTCCGCTGCATTTTTCTTGTTTAAATGGTTAAACTACTAAGATAATGGTCCAACAAACCCAACATTGGCATCTAGAGCTAGATATGTGGATGAGTAGCTTCATTATCCTTGTAAAATTGGTTTTATGGGGTTTTAACAACCTAATAGGGGCTGTTTTGTGATGTTATGATGAATCCCCAACCTTTCAAGGTTATATCTTACATGCTTATGATTAAACCTTGAAAGAATAGATGTCAAAATGGTTGATTGTATTTTGTTTGGACAAAACACCCTAAATTCTTGGTTTATGTTACCAGAAAATTTAGGGTCAAGTGGGGATTCATTTTGCTTCTTGGATGTTGTTTTATATTGGTGCATAACCTAGCCTTGACCTTGTGATGGTTTGGTTTTGGATGGATGATTTATTTTGGTTGTTTTCATTCTTTATGGGTTGTAATATTTATTCATTTGTGTATGTAATTGGGTGTAGTTTATTTATTCATTCATTTGTGATGTAATAGATAGATTAAGTGTGTTTTCTTTATTAAAAAATTTGTATTAGGATATAAAGTTTGTAAAGAAGATTCTCAAGATGGAAGCACAAAAGGAAGACACAAAGAGAAGGACTTTGACAGGATCAGTGATCACACGTTGATGTATTAGGATACAAAGCAGCGGATTACAAACTAGAATTAGACAAATTGTAGCAAGCAATTGATACTTGTAAGCATTAAGATCGCATACGGTTATAGGGAGAGAATATATATATATATATATATATATATATATATATATATATATTTCTGATTTCTAGGAATGTTTATAGATGTAGAATAATTGTAATCAATCATTCATTCCATTCATTCACTCATTCATCGCTGATTACAATAGGTTGTCACTCCTTATATAGAGTGCAACAATCACTGCTGTTATCACGGAAAGTGACAACTGGCAGATCCAATACAAAAATAACTAATTCTTAACAAACTACTGAAATGTTCACAACTACTGAGAACATATCAGCATGTTAAGTACAAAATATAAAACTACTGAAACTACAACGACTGAAGAACAAGCTCTTCAGTCGTTTTACAAAACTACTGAAACATAAAAATATAAAACTACTGATATCACAACTACTGAAGAAGTACTCTTCAGCAGTTGTGACAAACTACTGAGGCTTCAGTACTTGATCTTCAGACTTTGACCTTCAGGGTTTCATCAGCTGATGACTTCAGTAGATATCATCAGCTGATGTCTTTAGTCTTTGTCTTCAGACCTTGTACATCAGTTGTTATCTTCAGCACTTGTGAACTCTTCAGCTGTTGTACTTCAGTACTTTGGTCTTTCAGCTTCAGCACTTGTGTTCTTCAGCTGTTGTACTTCAGCACTTTGGTTCTTCAGCTGTTAAGGTCTTCAGCACTTGATCTTCAGCTGTTGAAGTCTTCAGCACTTGTCAAACTACTGATGAGGCTTTCAGCAGTTGTTGTGATACCATGTGGGACTTAGAGGTTTTCTGATCTTGGCTCATTGGTTCTTTTGGTCCAACAAACTCCCCCTGAACCAATGCAGCCAAAACCTCTAACTTATTTATTCTCCCACTTATTGATGGCAAAATGTTGGTCTTTTTCCTTCTTGATCAGTAGAGAAGATGACCCATGTAAGCTCCAGCCTTGGAAGAAATCTCAAATATTTGTTTGGCAGAGTATGAATGGGAACTTTGTTTTGAGGAACTGGACACAGAGTTGTTATCCTATTCATGAGATTTACTTCCCCATAATGAGTCTGTATGACTCACGAACATAGGCCTCAAGGAGAACAACTTGTTCCTCCTGAGAGAGTTCTTCTGCTCCTCCTTCGAAGAAGAACTCTAGACCATAGTACTCTGATAAGTACTTCATGGTCCTGCCATTTTTCAGCTCCACCGTAGTTACCTCCTATATACAAATTCATCAGGATGGTTGCCTTCAAGGAGTAACTGGAGCTCATTCTTTTGGATGTCTTCAAGCTTTTTATATAACAACCCCTTCTTAATCATCTTTTTTTCTAGTAAGGCTTGAGGGGTCTTCTTTGCTTGGTGAGCTTTCTTGAATTCATCAATGATTTCCCAAGGTGAGACTACAACGGCCAACATGATGGTAGACTCTATTGTCTTTCGTACCTGGCCGTTGTATCTGTGTGGGATAGTTCTTTTATGGATTCTAGAACTCACCCTGGGGTCTGGCCATACTCTCACTCTCTCCTTCTGATACTGAAAGGTGTGCCTGAGAGTGTACAGCCTTTGAGCATGCCCTTTCATGGCTTGAATAGATGATGACTGAGGAAATTCCTTGTCAACCATCTTCAACAGTTGCTCATCGTGCTGTTTCTGCTGTTCTTCTTCTTCTATCTTGACTCTGACCATTTCCCTTTGAGAGTCAGGTGTGATCATGGGTTGACTTCGGGGTTTTGGTAGCTTCAGAACAGCAGAGAGTGGCAGACTATCATCTTCATCCTCTTCTTCTTCTTCTTCTTCCATCCTCAGCACCCTTCTCCTCCTTCTGGGTACATCACTGGATGATGGTTGGGTTGTGAAGGAATTGGTTTTGAAGAATGAGGATGTTTGGATTTTGGCTTAGAGGTTGGTTGGGAGATTTGAGGATAAGATCTGTTTGAGTGGGTGGAAGGGAAGGTTGATCTAGCATCCTTGTAGTTAGTTTCGCCTTTGTGAGTTTAGCCATCTCTAACCTTTTACCAGCCCCAGCCTCATCAAGGGCTTCCACAATAATCCCTTTGTTGAATTGCTCAGACAGACAGATTCTGGTGGCTATAGCCAGAATGTTGTCCCTGGTCCATGCGCGGATCTCCATTAATGATCTTCCCAAGTATTTTGCAATAAAGCGGATCATTATTTCCAATCTCTCTTTCTCAAGAGCATCATACCCTGCCCATCGGGTTTGTATCTCTTGTACTTCTAACCTTCTGATCTCACTATCCAGTGTGGCTGTGTCAAACCCCTGCCTGAAGAGTTGTTCAATTATTTTATCCATGGATCGGCTGTGTGTGGTGTCAGCTTCTTTGACCAGCTCCTCCAAGGATTTGTCTTGAGCAGTGTGATCATCAGCACTTCTCTTTCGCTTGTAAGTGAGCAGAGGTTGCTTTTCTTTTTCCTCCTCTTGGGCTTGCTTCTCTTCCTTCTTCTCCTCTGTTCTTTTCCTCTTCTTTTCTTTCACTGCAGTACTCTCCCCCTTTTTGGTTGCATTGGAGGAAGGAATTTGTACCGCAGAAAGAGTCTTTTGGACAGCAGCATCAACCAAGGGCTGTAATGTTAAGGAAAGCCTCTCATCAATGGCTTTGATCACTATATCAGTGATTATGGGTGTGATGAGAGGAAGGGATTTTGGAGTACAGCACCTATTTGCTCAGGAGGGTTCTGTTCCTGAGAAGTAGGGCCTGAAGCAGAGGCAGGTGGTTGATTTTGGCGTGGCTTGGTGTTTGGGAAACCTTCAAGGGAAGGTGCCATCTGTGGGTGGATAGAGGCAGATGGTCTTTCTCCTTGTGAGAGTTGGTCAAGTAGGTTTTGCAGCCTACTGACTTTCTCTTCAAGGATTGTGTGCTGGGCAAGAACATCATAGAAGAAGCCCAGGTCATCATCAGCCGAAGCTGAATCAGCTGACCTCCTGCTTAGAGCAGGATTTACATGCACTGGGTGTAGACCAGTTGGTGCATGTGCCCCTTGTGCTTGGTACTGGGGACTTCCAGCCTCAGGACAATGTCCATCATCAGCTGTTGCCTCTAGGGAGGTCTTAGCAATGTTACCAGCCTCACTCTGGTCATGTGCTGAGTCAGAGGAGTGGCAGCCTCACTAGATATTCTAAGCTCCTTGTCTACCCAGGAGATAGAATTGGGAAACCCTGTGCTGTGGGTTCTCAGGTGCACTGTGTTCCTCCCCCTCAATTGTAGAGGTATTCCCAGTAGTAAGTGGTTTCTGGGGAGGGGGTGAGGAGTGCAATTGAGTCAGCACTTGTGCAACTATTAAAGTTGGGCTGTGAGGGGCGGTTGTTTGGGGTGAGGGGATAGAAGCAGTGTGCACCTGGGGAGGATGGTGCTCTTCAATGGCAATCTCCTCAAGTGAGTGAGATCCCAGATAAGTAGGTGCCCCTGGGGAGTTGCTGCAGGCTCCTGTTGAGAGGAAGCCTGAGCGGCTGTGGCTGGAGGAGTCATTGTATCCACTAGGGGGTTTGGACTAGTGGATATATCCTGCGTTTGTGTTGCAGGGGCATCCTCAGGGGACTCAATTCCCTGAGTAGCCATTTTGGGTTCTTTTTGGTGGTTTGGTAGGGACTTTGGATTTGGAGGTGGTGGCTGTGGGTTCCAGCTGCGTGGGTTTTCGCAGCTTGGCAGCCATTTTTAGTGTCCGGTCAGAGTTGTGCCGGGAGTATACTTCCGGCAGAACAGCCGTAGCAGGGACTCCCAAGCCAACAAGTCCCTCAGCATTAAGCTGGTCTGTAATAATGGCCATTATGAACCGTGGATAAGTATCCAACGTTGGCAGTTAGTTTTTGAGCCATATCTTTGAGCTCTGAAAATATTAATTCTGAAAAGTTTAGTGGTGTTGCTCAAGGATAGAATACATTACCTGCTGCCATTTGGTGGACATTTGATCCCAAGACGACGTCTTAGGGGCCAAACATACATTTACCATGTGAAAATCAGCGCGCAGCGTCATTAAAGTGTTTCTTCATGATGGTGGTGGCACTGAGATCGCCTTGATATCCATGCTGAGCAAAGGATAGATCTATGGTGCCCTTCGGATATCCAGCAGGAGAGTAGCATCATTCAGTTGAAGAATTTTACGGATTGTTGCAGGAGTAATGACTACTTCTTTGTTGTTGACGACTGACCGGAGGGATGGTGTGGGCTCTCCTCAGTGGTAACAGTAACGTTCATCCAAATTGGTTCAAGGATTCGGCATGTAAGACGGGGTTCAGAAGGAATGCCTTGTTGTATTGGGACTGAACCATAGATCGATAGCAGTATCGAACTTAGTCCAGATCGGCGATTTAGTGAGGTAGGCAACACAGTTGTGTCGCGGTTTAATTTGCATAGACGCCATGGAGAAGAGGGAAGTTTTGGAGAGGAACGTTAGGTTTGAAGAAGATGAAGCATGGAGAGCTCAGGTTAGGGGTATTATAGGGTACGGGTAAGGAAACGACTGAAGGATGTGGTGTTGGTCATCAGTAGTTTTAAACGACTGTTGACATGGTATTATCCTTTCAGATGTTGAAACAGCTGAAGTCATGGTGTTAGGCATCAGTAGTTTAGAAAACTACTGAAGACCGTGGTTTTGACTTCAGATGATTGAAACAACTGAGGACTTGGTGTGTCATCAGTAGTTATGAAGCTACTGAAGACAGTGGTTCATCAGCTGAAGACAATGGGGATCTAGTCTTAGTCATCAGTAGTTATAATAACTACTGAAGACGTTGTTTTGCTTCAGTTGTTTAAAATGAAACAGCAGTTGTACAAACGACTGAAGAGAAAATTCACACATTGCGTCAGTCTTTGGCTGATTTCAGTTGTTTCATAGGACATCAGTACTTATCTGTTTTTACTGATTGCAGTAGTTGTAGCTGCATCAGCAGTTGTGACTACCAGTAGTTTAGAACAGATGAAGTACTTCAGTACGTGTGAGACATTTAGCCTTCAGTAGTTATAAAAACTGCTGAGGATAAAAGAACTCATCAGTACTTATATGTGGCATTGGGACTTATGATCATCAGTATGAGTTACTAAGATCATCAGTAGTTGTCACTCATTCTAGTTGCAGCATACCAAGCCTTAACACCTGGTTTTGGAAAGTTGAACTATCCAAGGCTTAGTAAAAATGTCTGCAAGCTCATCAGCACTAGGCACAAACTTAGGATCAATCAGACCTTTTTCAAAACAATCCCTTATAAAATGATGTCTGATCTCTATATGTTTGGTCCTAGAGTGCTGGACTGGATTTTTGACAATACAAAGAGCTGAAGCACTATCCATTAACAGTGGAGTCTTAGTCTCTGTAATGCCATAATCCAAAAGTTGGTTTTGAAGCCAGAGTACCTGAGATGTACAGCTTGCAGCAGCAATGTACTCTGCTTCAGCAGTGGATGTAGCAACTGAGGTCTGTTTCTTGCTCTGCCAAGAAATCAAGCAGTTGCCTAGGAATTGACATCCACCAGAAGTTGATTTCTTGTCAACTTACACCCTGCATAGTCACTGTCAGAAAAAGCAACTAATTTACCAGAATGTCCGGTAGAATACCATAAACCTAGAGATGGAGTGCCTTGCAGATATCTAAAGATCCTCTTGACTGCAATCAGATGAGACTCTTGAGGTGCAGCCTGAAATCTAGCACAAACACATGTAGCAAACTAATATTATCTGTCTAGAAGCTGTTAAATACATCAAGGACCCAATCATCTGTAAAGTGTTTCATCAACCACTTTAACCTTTCTGATCTGAGTCCAGTTGTGTGGTGCTGCTCATGGGAGTAGAATAGGGCTTACAGTTTTGTAAATCAAACTTTTGCAAAAGATCTTTTGTATATTTGGACTGATGAATAAAAATTCCATCAGCCTTTTGTTTGATTTGCAACCCCAGAAAGAACTGTAATTCTCCCATGGCACTCATTTCAAACTTCTGTTGCATCAACTTTGTAAAGGCATCACACAACTTTGGATCAGAGGATGCAAAAATGATATCCTACATAAATTGAACAAGTAGATTATGCTGCCCAGCTTTCTTAATGAATAAAGTCTTGTCTATGGAGCCTCTAGTGAAATTGTTTTCCAGAAGAAAGTTTGATAATGTCTCATACCAGGCTCTGGGAGCTTGTTTTAACCCATAAAGAGCTTTATCAAGCTTATACACCCAATTAGGATGTTTATTGTCCTCAAAGCCTGGAGGTTGACATACATAAACCTCTTCTTCTTTTACTTTTCCATACAAAAATGCACTTTTGACATCCATTTGAAAGACTTTAAGGTTTTGATAAGCAGCATAAGCTAAAAACAATCGAATTGCTTCCAGTCTGGCTACAGGGGCAAAGGTTTCATCATAATCAATACCTTCTTCTTGTGCAAACCCCTGAACAACCAGTCTGGCCTTGTTCTTAACAATAAGCCCATTTTCATCAGTTTTGTTCCTAAACACCCATTTAGTGCCTATTGCAAACTTACCTGGAGGTAGAGGAACCAGTTCCCGCACTTGCTGTTTCTTTGAACTGAAGAAGCTCAAGCTGCATGGAATCAACCCATCATTGTCCTGCTTTAAGGCAACGGTGATAATTTCTTGGATATTGCGACTGATGAAGAGAGCATAGAAGCAGGAAATTGACAATGACTTCTTGTTTGAGACTTCCAGCGTTGATGCACCAATGAATTTGAGGGACATAGGGTGATTCTTCAGATCTTGATACACAATGAGATATGTGCCAAGTGTTGTAAGCCGTTCAGCAGCAACAGATAGTGGATGGGGTCTCATTCCTTGAAACCAATCAGGGATGGTAATTAAGGAACGTGGAATTCGAAGAAAATTCTCATCATCATTGTTTGGATGGTGCTCCTGGCGCTACGGAACATCAGGTCTAGATTGGAGTCAGGCAGATGATCACTCAACCTAAGAGAGTGAGTACTGCATCATTACACATCATCGCAGTAACACCAGGGGTGGTGAACTGTTGACCAGGAGACAAGCAGGTTGGTTGATAAGGAACATATGCAGTATGTCCAATCAATTAACTCCACAAGGACTTTGTGGAATCTGGTCCTTTGGAGATTCATTAAATTACATGTAGAGTTTCTTCAACCATCTTTTGTTCTGCAGGTTGAGATTCTGTATGCCTTGCAGTAGATGAATAAGCCAACAAGTATCCTGCATCCACCTTAGGATCAAATTTGTGAGTGATCCTTTGTGTTGAGAATAAAACAGGGAAAACCCAAATGCTTAGGAAAAAATGGAAATCAGAGGGCCAAATGATGGAGAAGAATTCATATGGAGTCTTCATAAACCTCGATTTACTAAAAACTCTATTTTGCCACATAACAAAGCTTGCAGGATCGTTCAAGGGCTTGAACACAATTACAACACAACAACACAATGAGGAGATTAACTAAACTTAATCAAACAGTGAACTAGGTAACCAAAGGTGATGCAGAGAACACAAGTAAAGCAAGAGACAGAACAAGAGAGTATAGTTTTCAAGGGAGCAGTATATTGCTTTCTCAAGTTCTTTTACAAGTGTTACAAAGCATTGAGAAAGATACAAGAACTTGGAATACTTATACTACAACCTACAGCCGGCTATACTATGAAAGCCAGCTGGATACAATTGACTAGACACTAACAAAATCAATTGTAGGATCAAAAGGCATATCTGCCTTTTGACCTTGTGACTATGACATGCCATAGCTCACATCCTTATACATTACAAAAAGGATAAAGTACATAAAGTGGAAAGTTTCAGACTCAAGACCTCAATGTACAGTTACCAAAAGCATGGACCTTTTCACCAACTCTTGTAAGTTGGTGACTTATCAGAGACGCAGCGGAAAAGGTGCTTTATGGAACAGTACATCAGATAAAGCATGTGTACTAAAAGTCTTCGGAAGAAATCTGTCTTCATAGGTTGAAGCTTCGGAAGACTTTGTCTCTTCAAGCTTCGGAAGACTTCATGTTAGGCTTCGGAAGATATTGGTCTTGGCTTCGGAAGATATTACACTTAGAGTATTTTCTAATGCTTTGTGTAATTCTTCCGAAGCATTCTTCACTTCAGTACTTAGTGCATGTTGCTGAAACACTTAGGCAGTTTTGGGTTGCATCAGACTTCAGGAATCCTTACAAACTCCCCCTAGGCTGATGCTACCAAAACACTTAGAAGATCTTTAAATGTTTGTAGTCTTCAGAATAATCAAGACCATCCCTTTCTTCATTTGATGGTCAGGATCATCAAGACTCTCATAGTATCTTCTCATTTCAAAGAGATCATGCAGAGGTAAGTTGATTATGTCTTGCCATGAGTAGACATTTTCAACACCTTGATCTCTGATAACATTCCATCTTTCTGGATTGGTAGAGTAAGTCCAGGATAAGATGGGTGTCTCGGTTGCTAGAGGAGCCACTTGCATAGGAGTTGATTGGGCTGCCTCATCATGCACTTCCTCAGGTTGATCTGATTCAGCCTGGGGTGTAGAGGTAGATGACTTTGGCTTCTTCTTTTTAGTCTTTGGTTTAGAGGCCATTTTCTTCTTCCTCTTTAATGTCTTTAACTGAGAAGACTGGTCTGCAGCACCATGTTGATCATCAGTGTCTTTCTCAGTTGGGTGTTCCTCCCTCACAGGTTCAGAAGGAGAGGGAGTTTGACCCTGTCTTGGATCAGAAGATGAAGTTTGCTGAGGCTCAGCTGGAGGTTCTGGTTCAGGTGTCTCTGGTTGTTCAAACTTGACCTCCACTTCAGGTGGGACTTGACTTGGAAGAGAGTGCAAATCAATGAGTTCACCACTTTTAATCTTCTGCTTGATTACCCTTATATGCTCATCCATTGTAGATAGAGACATGGGACCAAGTCTCCTTCCGGAGAATCCATATGACTTCAAGAAGCTCATCATTCTTTGTCTGTCAGCAGACTTCTTTGCATTCTTTTGAATGATGGTCTCTTGACTGCAGCTTCTTCCCTTAGCTTCCTTTTGGTTGTTTTTCTTTCTTTGACTAACTCAAGCTCAAGTTGCTTTAAGTACTCGAACTCAATGAAGTCATAGGACAGGGGAAGAAGTGTATTTGCCTGATAGAAGCCTGTGGCACTCAGGTAGTTTATCATTTTGATTCTATCCTCTTCTTTATCTACCTGAGGTTCTTGTGGAGCCACATCTTCCTGTGCAGGACTTTCTTGAACTGGAGAGAGAGTGGGAGTATGCTTGTGAAGTCTTTTCTGTCTCCTCTCCTCTTTGAATTGGAGAAGTAACCTTGCATCCTCTTTCTCCTTTATCTCTCTTGACACTTCCATGTCAGCCAGTTCATTCAACTCTTCTAAGGGGAGGGAGATGATTTCATCAACATCATAGTTCCTGGTCTGTAAATAATTAATCCTGACTGCCCTTTGTTCATCATTTTGAGTATTTGGTCTGGGGGCAGCCCTGATTGCAGCTTGCATGAATTTGATGACCCAGAAGAACTTTCTCCCCTTAGCCTCCTTTTCCTCTCTCTCTCTTCCTCCTCAATTTCCTCAGGAGTCATTATCCTTTTCCTTTGTCACCAACAGACCTTTGTGACTCAGGGTGGATTGAGGCTTGGCCTTCATTGCTTGGTGTAGCTTCCATGCTCTGGCCAGAGAGAGGCTGAGAAACACCTTCACCAGCAGGTGTCTCAGATGGAGTTTGGACCTCTGCAGCAGTTGTTGATGGTGAGACAAGGGTCTCAGGTTCTGCCACTGGGCCTTCAGCCAAGGTTTCCCCTATGAAACTAATCTTAGGGTCCACCTCAGCATCCAGTTGACCGATGACATTGCCTGATTGCCTAAGTCTCCTTCTTAGAGAGAACTCTGCAAGGATCCTGTCTTGGATTCTTTGAGCCAGCCTGTCAGCTTGTCTAGATTTGCTTGGATTGACAAGTGGCATGTTGACTAAATCCAGTCCTTCATAGAAGCTCAGGCTTTGGAACTGAAAGACTTCTTGTTGACCTTGAACTCTGTGAAGTATGAGGGCTCTTCTGTCATCATCATACCTCCATCTGATGATGTAGTTGCCAGTTCCATGTGGTGGAGATGAGACAGCCCTTGGTATACCTTCCTCAAAGAGACTCCTGATGAGAGAGTCTATAGAGTCCACATTAATGTGAACTTGAGGAAGTTGCTGAGAATGCACAACAGCAAGTGAGGATGGTGAGTCCTCTATGTCCATTCTCTTTGAAGAACTCCCAGGTTCTGTGGTTGTGATAACTTCTCCCCCTTTTTGGTAGCATCACCCACTTGCATAGGTGAGCTGGAGGATATAAATCAGTCACTTCCACAGGTTCTTGTGTTCCTGGTTGAGCTCTCCTTAAAGGTCTCTCAGCTAGTTTTTCCTGCAGATATGAAATCTGGAGTTGCTGATCATTGACCCTGTTTTGCAGGGTAGTCACCTGAGATTCCAAGTGACTAACCTTAGAGACTAGATAGGTGCATGTTTGTGACAATTTGTACCTTTAGTCTCAAATTCCCCTCATCTTCATCAGAAGAATCACTGGGGGATGAGAGGATTGGACCAAAGTCCCTTCTCTCACCACCAGCTTGAGTTTCTTGGCTGCTGGTTTTCCTCTGCTCACTGGCAACCTCAGTTAAGATGCCAATGGGCTGAGTTGCCATGGTTGAGGTCTTAATGATGTAATCACTTTCAAAAGTGAGAGCCTCTTCCATATGGACATCCTGAACAGGTTCAGATGTGTCCACCTCAGTAATAGGTGACTGATGAGGGATAGACTGAGGAGAGTCAGAGGTACTCATCTCTCTTTGAGTAGGGGAGGAGAAGAGAGACTCATGGTACTCACTGAATCCTAAGTCTTCATCAGTGTAAAAGGATAGGTTGGGAATTGGTTGGTTTAGATCCAAAGGCTGGGGATGGTAGCTATCCCCTGAAGGTTGTTCACTTGAGTGTTGAGACTCAGAGTGAAGGCTTACAGTTGTTGGGCTAATGAGCTCATCAGGTTGAGCTTGAGGAACCTCAGCCCTGATAGGTAAAGTAATGGGAGTGGTTTGCTCCTCAGGAGAAGTGGGAGCTCTGGAGTCCACTTCTTCCTGTAAGGTTGAGTATTTGGGGGCCTGCACAGACTCAATAGCCTGAGCAGGGGTTCGTTGGGATTTTCTTTTGTAGGTGATGAATATTGAGGTTGTGAAGAGGGTAGGAGAGCAGTAGGTGTGGGTTCAACACTAGCTTGGACTGCTATGTTGTCACCTTGAGCAATGAGCTCTAACATTTTTGGGACTAGGGCTGTTTCTACCCCTGAGAAGCCTACAGTTGGCTTCTTCATAATTTTAAAGATGCCGGGCTTCATCTGTCCCAGTTTAAGAATATTGCCTGTTTCCCTCAACTGTGAGCCCAGTTCACAGTTAAGAATGTGTTGAACATATCTAGGAAACATGTAATATTCTAAGGAGTCTAAGTTTGCAAGTAAATTAGTATAAACAAATTGTGAATACCTGAACTTGACCCCCTGAACCATCCCATGAACTATAAAGGAGAGATCCTCAGGAATCTGGTCCCATCCACCATGCTTGTTTGATAAGCTGTGGATAACCACATGGAGCAGGTATTTCCACTGGGATGAGACCTTCCCTTTCCTGAAGGTCTTTACAGAGAAATCTCCTTCATAGCCCATCTGCTCGAAGGAATGATTAACCGCTTCTTTTGGAAGAACACTTCACCTGCTTCATCATCCAGCTGAAGATGTCGGTTGATGATGGCCGGAGTGATGAAAATTGTTCTCCCCTGCACTGTGGCAGACAGTGCCTTCTCCCCATCCATAATGACCTCTTGGCAGGTCTTCCAGAATTCAAGCAAATGATCCTCATATAGAGGAGGATCAATGGTTAGGGAGGTGAAGTAGTGAGACAAAGACAAGAAACGGCAAACCTCTGAGAAATGAGGATCTTTGTCAGAGCATAACAGAGCAACCTGATTGTGTTGTCTGTGTAGCTGCATGGCAAAGTGAGGATCATTTCTGTGTGTAAGGTCAGCCATTGTGAGGTAGCTCAGAGATGAAGAGAAAAGAATGGGAAGGAAATTTCAGAGAGAAAGCTTTGGGTTTTAGGTATGGAAGAAAAGCAGATGATAGAAGAAGGGGGAAACCGTTGGGTTTATATGAGAGAGAAGGATTTCAGATAAAGTTTAATGAAAGAGGATAAACTTTGAAATCCGTATGTCGGTCCCACCTCTGAAAAAGTAGTTTACCTTTTTGCTCAAAAAGTAGTTTTCTTGGAATTCGAAAAGCTTCCGAAAGTAATTTGTCTTCGGAAGTTTGATTGAAAAAGCTTCCGAAGCTAAAGTGACTTCGGAAGAATTTTCCTGAGAGTCTTAAAGATTTATGCTTCGGAAGAGAAATAAACTTTGGATGCTTTGTATAAGAATGAACAAAGCTTCCGAAAGTAATTTTTGCTTCGGAAGGAAAAAGTCCTTAAAAATGAATAAGTGTCTAAGTTAAGAATTTTAAGCTTCGGAAGATAAATTTGACTTCTTCCGAAGGTAAAATTTCTTAGACAGTCATTTATTTTGAAGACATATTTTTCTTCCGAAGGTAAATGTTATCTTCCGAAGTATCAGAAAATTTTCAAGAATCTAAGGAAAGTCTTCAAAAAGAGTTTTTCATCAAAGAAAACATGAGCTTATGAAAGTGATGAACTAGACAACTTAGGACACACATATTTTAAGAAGAAATAATTAGAATTAGTTTAAGAAAAAATCTACTCAAAGTTAATCATCCCAATAGCTGATATCAGATACTTAAATCTCTGTTCATCAAAAGCTTTTGTGAACAGATCAGCATATTGTTCATCTGTGTGAACTTTGACTAGTTTAATTAACCCCTTTTCATAGTTATCTCTTATTAAATGATACCTGATGTTGATGTGTTTGGTCCTTGAGTGCTGCACAGGGTTCTCAGTGATAGAGATAGCACTGTTGTTGTCTATGTGGATAGGAGTCTCTTTGAAGTTAAATCCGTAGTCTAGCATCTGATTTTGAATCCAAAGCACTTGAGCACAGCAGCTTGCAGCAGCAATGTATTCAGCCTCAGCAGTTGATGCAGACACACAGGTTTGTTTCTTGCATTGCCATGAGACAACCCTTCCACCAAGAAATTGACATCCCCCAGATGTAGACTTTGCAGTCATGTTGCACCACCATAATCACTGTCTGTATAGGCATACAGATTGAAATTAGAATTCTTTGGATACCATAAACCAAGTGTTGAAGCACCTTTGAGGTATCTTAAAATCCTTTTCACAGTGATTAAGTGAGACATCTTAGGATTAGCTTGATATCTTGCACAAATACATGTAGCAAACATGATATCAGGCCTGCTAGCTGTAAGATACATAAGAGACCCAATCATAGCCCTGTATAAGTGCTCATCTACACACTCCCCCTCAAGATCTGGACCAAGGGAGTGGTTTCTGGCTATGGGTGTCTTAGCAGTCTTACAATCAGTCATGTTGAACCTCTTGAGTATATCTTGAACATACTTTGACTGACTTATGAAAATGCCATCTTCAACCTGCTTCACTTGAATTCCCAGAAAGAATTAAGTTCTCCCATTGAACTCATTTCAAATCTATCTTTCATCAGCTTTTCAAAGTCTTTGCAGAGCCTTGAATTGGTTGAGCCAAAGATGATGTCATCCACATATACTTGAACTAGCAGAATGTCGTTTCCTTGTCCTTTGATGAAGAGAGTTCCATCTATAGTACCTCTCCTGTAACCATGTTTACAGAGATACTCAGACAGTGTCTCATACCACTTCCTGGGTGCCTGATGCAGCCCATAGAGAGCTTTGTCAAGCTTGCAGACATAATCAGGATGATCAGGATCTACAAAACCAGGTGGTTGTTTGACATAAACCTCCTCATCAATCACTCCATATAAGAAAGCACACTTTACATCAAGTTGGTAGACCTTGAAGTTCTTGGATGCAGCAAATGCCAGGAATATCCTAACAGCTTCTAGTCTAGCTACAGGAGCAAAGACATCAGTGTAGTCAATCCCTTCTTCTTGTGTGTATCCTTGAACAACTAGTCTAGCCTTGTTCTTGATGATGATTCCTCTATCATCCTTTTTATTCCTAAAAACCCATTTGGTTCCAATGGTAGTCTTCCCATGAGGAAGAGGACAAAGGTTCCAAACTTTCTGTCTTTTGAATTGAAGCAGCTCTTGTTGCATAGCTTCAACCCAACTTCCATCCTTTAGAGCCTCCTCAACTTTCTTTGGCTCTAACTGGGATAGAAAACAAGAGTGAAGACAAACATTTGCTTCATGGGTTTGCCCTCTTGTCTTTACCCCGGAGATAACATCTCCAATGATGTTTGTAGTAGGATGAGACTTGTGGATCCTTAGCTGAGGGATCACAGCAAGTTGCTGAGATAGATCCAAATTTGAGAAATTTAGATCTGGTCTTGAAGATTGATCCTCCACATTATCACACTTATCAAGATTAACTTGATCCAATGAGTGTGTGACATCATTGATGTTATCATCTATGGTATGGTTATTAGCATCAAGAGATTCTTGATCACTTTCACCATCACCATTGTTATCTTCTGCAATTGAGATGTCTTTATCTGGTTGAGAGGCCTCTGAACTGGAATTTGAAGGCATGCCAGATGTATCAGCTGGATTTGTCATTGTTGTGCTGATAGAAACCTCATTTGCTGAAGTAGTTCCAACTGGAGCTGAAGGTCTTCCAAGCTCAAATCTTGGATCAGGATCACCTGTATTTAAATTTTCTGCAGATCCTGAAACATGCTCACAAGATTTATTAAAACAGTTGGTAACTAAATCAAGATCAAATAGCCAATCCGGACCAGAACCAGCCACACTGGGAGTGTGCTCATTGAAAGTCACATTGGCTGACTCCTCAATGATTCTAGTTCTGAGATTGTATACTCTATAAGCTTTAGCTTGAGAAGAGTATCCAATGAAGTGTCCATCGTCTGATTTCTCAGCAAACTTGGCAACTTGATCTTTGGTATTCAAGATGGTGCAGGGACATCCAAATGACCTGAGAAAACCAATGAAAGGTTTCCTCTTGTGCCAAAGTTCATAAGGAGTCTTACCATGTGTCTTAACTACTAAGACTCTGTTTTGCACATAGCAGGCAGTATTAACTGCCTCTGCCCAGAAGGTGATAGGCAGTTTAGAGTCAGACAACATAGTTCTTGCAGCTTCAATAAGTGTCCTGTTTTTCCTCTCAGCAACTCCGTTTTGCTGAGGAGTCCTGGGAGCACTGTATTGTCTTGTAATACCCTTTTCATCACAAAATGTATCAAGGATTTGGTTCTTGAATTCAGTTCCTTGATCACATCTTATGGTTTTGACCTTGTGATCACATTGATTCTCAATCTTTAAGATGAAATTCTTTAGAATCTCAGGAGTCTCATCTTTAGTTCTAAGAAAGAAAACCCAAGTGAATCTTGTAAAATCATCTGTGATCACTAGACAGTATAAGGTCCTTCCTAAACTCATTACACTGGTGGGGCCAAAGAGATCCATATGTAATAAGTGTAGGGGAGTAGTGATGGAGTTCTTTTCCTTAGGCTTGTGAGATACCTTGTGTTGCTTCCCTTTCAGGCATGCAACACAATGATCATCACTTGTAAACTCTTTCTTTGGCATTCCAGTTACCAGATCATGTTTGATTAATTTATTCATATTCTTAAAGTTTACATGGCACATTCTTTTATGCCATAGGAAAGACTCATCACTATTTGCTTTAGATAGAAAGCATGAAACTTCTCCAGAGGGAGATGTTTCTTGCAAATCCATCTTGTACATGTTCCCTTTCCTGGGGGCTCTGAGCAGAATATGCTCATGAGGAATGACCACTCCAGGTTTGAGAACAATGCACTCATGCTCAGTGAAGAGCATGTTATGACTCTGATCACAAAATTGAGATACACTCAGAAGATTGTACCCAAGCTCCTTAACAAAGTTTACCTTCTCAATGCTGAGCTTACCATTTGTGACCTTGCCCCTTCCATAAATGTAACCACCTTCATTTCCTCCAAAAGCAACTGGTCCTCCATCAATTCTCTCAAAATTATGAAGTAAAGACCTATCGCCTGTCATGTGCCTGGAACAGCCACTGTCAATTATCCAGACATTCTTGTTTGTCTTGAGCTGTTCCTGCACAAAGAAAATGATTAGTTACATTTGGAAACCCAAGCCTTACTTGTCTTGGGTTCAGTAAGTGTAATAGAAGGTAATGCAACAGTAATAGATCCTATGGTTGTACAGAGGGGATCTTCGGCTGTTGTTGATGGAGAAACCTCAGTCATTTGGTCTTTCTTAGACTTCCACACCACCTTTGGAGTCTTGGACTTGACCTTCAAAACCTTAGAAGCTTTTGGAGCTTCACAAGTTTTAATGACTGATACTTCGGAAGAATCTACAGTCACTGCAGTAGACTTTAGTACTTCGGAAGAACTCCTTTCTTCCGAGACCAACTTTGCTTCCGAAGGTAATTTCCATTTACCTTCTTCTTTGATTTGGAGCTTCCGAAGGAAACAGACTTTCCTTCCGAAGCTTGAGACTTCTTGAGATTCTTTGAAGTCTTTGTATTGGTCATGTGGATAGTACTTTTAGGATTGTATGGACAATCCTTGGCAATATGAGAAGTACTTTCACACATAACACACAGCATTTTCTTCTTCAAAGAAATCTCCTTTTGAGAGCAAGACTGGCCTTGGTCACATCCTTTTTCACCTTCATCTTGGTAGATTCAGATACAGTTCCTTGGGCTGTGAACTGTTCTTGGAATTTGATGGTCCAGGCTGTGCAGCAGTGGTACACAGCAGCTCAGTCTTCTTCTTTGTACTGAGATGATTTGAACATGAACCAGAACTCTTGGATAAGAGGCTTTGGTGGATGTCTTCAGTCCTTATTGCTTTGAAACCTGCAGAGATAAACACTTGTTTCTGCTTAGCATCAAAGGTAGCCTTGATTTCTTGAGCCTTCTTTGCTTTCCTTTTGCTCTTCCTGATCAAGTTCTTTCTCTTGGACTTGGTCATCACAGTTAATTTCTTCTCCTCAGAAGGATAGTGGCCCTTGGAGGAATCCTCTTCTTCACTCTTCTCAGAGGGATTCCTCACTATCACTTCTTCATCATCCTCACTTACTGGATCTATGAGAGGAAGCTCATCTTCACAAGTTCCACACCTAGGAGATCTTACAGACAAGATTGTGTGTGGAGGAGCTATCTCATTTGATCCCAGTCCCTGTCTATTTTGATAACAAACCTTATTGTGTAGGGATGAGGATATCATGTTCTTGAAGGTCTCTTCTTCAAGAACACTTTTCTCTGCCAGGGCTTTGCTGATCACAAGCTCAGCCTGGCACTTAGTCAACTTAGTGATGAGATCTTGGATCTGAGTTCTAAAATCTGTATGTTCATGTTTTAGTACTGAAATGGTTTTCTCCAAGTCTTCTATCTTTAACTTGTAATCATTTTCAGACTTTCTAAAGTCAGATTTTAATATGTTTAATGACTCAAGATCAGATCTCATCTCTAGGTTGTAGGACCTGTATCTATTTACTTTAGCAATGCATTCAGGGGAGCAAAGATGTTCTAATACCTTGGCTTCATCATGATCAGCCATCAATGCTTGGTTTGGAGAAGCATCCTCCACCTGAAAACTCCAGTCAAATCCTCCCTCTTCAACAGCAACCGCAGCATGTTGCTTTGTCTTCTCAGCCTGAGGGGTATTGTTGGTGTAGTTTGGTCTGAGTTGTGTTTGACCCCCATTTGCTCTGGGTGCCTTACACTCCCTGGCGAAGTGACCCATAAGGTTACAATTGTAACACTTAACTTTGCTTTTATCCAGCCAAACTTACCACTGGTAGCATTGCTTGGAAATTTTCTTCCTGTCCTCTTGTAGAACTTCTTGGCTCTGTGAGTGAGAAGAGCCATCTGCTGAACTATCTCCATGTATTCCAGGTCATCTGGATGGATACAGTCTAGATCTTCAAGAGTGAAGAGATAATTTCCACAGCTTTCATCTGCAGACACAAAGGCTTGAGAAGAACTTGTCTCTTGGAATGGGCTTCCTTGAGTAAAGTTCTCCCTTGGTGTCTCCGGGAAGGTGATGAAAGGACCCTTTTGTGAGTTGTCAGGGTAGCATAGGAGATGATGTTGGGGTTCTATGCTGTCCCTTTCAACCACATGAAGGGCTGAACCCATTTGATTGTTAGAGTTGCCAGATGAACCTTGTAAGTTCATCTCCATCTGGTATCCACTGAGAATCCCATATAACTCTGTCAGAGTAAGAGTTTTAAGGTTCTCAGTCCTCTTGATTACCACACAATAGTGTGTCCATTGCCTAGGAAGTGAGGACATGAACTTCCTTACAATGTCTCTGTTCTCAAGAGGAACTCCTCCATCCACAAGGGTATCCACAATCTCAACATACCTGAAGTATTGTTGGGTCATGGTTTCACCTGTTTTAAAGGTGAAATTTTCAAACTGCTGCTTCAGAAGATCTTTCTTGTTCTCCTTGGCTTCAGAGGAGCCTTCATACATCAGCTTCAGTGCATCCCACAGCTGTTTAGCTGTTTTGCACTTCTTAAAACCTCTGTACACAGAGTTTGGGATAGCAGTCTGAAGAGCAGTCATGGCCTTCCTGTCAATCTCTACTCTTTTCCTATCTTCATCTGAGTAGTTGGCCACATCTTTAGGAATCATACCAGCACCGGTAGCAGAGGGGGTGCTAGGTATGAAAGGTCCATATTCAACAGATTCCCACATTCTTGAGTCAAGAGACCTGATGAAGCCTTCCATCCTCATGCACCAGGTGTCGAAGTCATCAAGAGTGATCAATGGGGATTTGTTCATGGTTCCAGTCTCCATATCAGTCTTTGAGATGGAAGCCATTTGAAAAAGTTTAGTTTTTGTGTGTGTGAGGGATCTTAAGATGGTTAGATCTTATATCACGAGCCTGAATGCTCTGATACCAATTGCAGGATCGTTCAAGGGCTTGAACACAATTACAACACAACAACACAATGAGAAGATTAACTAAACGTTAATCAAACAGTGAACTAGGTAACCAAAGGTGATGCAGAGAACACAAGTAAAGCAAGAGACAGAACAAGAGAGTATAGTTTTCAAGGGAGCAGTATATTGCTTTCTCAAGTTCTTTTACAAGTGTTACAAAGCATTTGAAAGATACAAGAACTTGGAATACTTATACTACAACCTACAGCCGGCTATACTATGAAAGCCAGCTGGATACAATTGACTAGACACTAACAAAATCAATTGTAGGATCAAAAGGCATATGCCTTTTGACCTTGTGACTATGACATGCCATAGCTCACATCCTTATACATTACAAAAAGGATAAAGTACATAAAGTGGAAAGTTTCAGACTCAAGACCTCAATGTACAGTTACCAAAAGCATGGACCTTTTCACCAACTCTTGTAAGTTGGTGACTTATCAGAGACGCAGCGGAAAAGGTGCTTTATGGAACAGTACATCAGATAAAGCATGTGTACTAAAAGTCTTCGGAAGAAATCTGTCTTCATAGGTTGAAGCTTCGGAAGACTTTGTCTCTTCAAGCTTCGGAAGACTTCATGTTAGGCTTCGGAAGATATTGGTCTTGGCTTCGGAAGATATTACACTTAGAGTATTTTCTAATGCTTTGTGTAATTCTTCCGAAGCATTCTTCACTTCAGTACTTAGTGCATGTTGCTGAAACACTTAGGCAGTTTTGGGTTGCATCAGACTTCAGGAATCCTTACAAAGCTGTGTTGACAGGCTCGGCCACAAAAAAGGTAAATGGCAAAGCTGAGTCAGCCAGCATGGACCTTGCAGCTTCAATGAGACGTCCGTTCTTTCTCCTCAACTACTCCAGTTGGTTCTGGAAAGTCCTTGGAATGCTAAATGCCTTTTGATTCCCTTGGAAAGATTAGAAGTCATCAAGGATGATTCTGAACTCAGTCATTATCACTCCGAATCACTTGACTGAAGGGAATACTGACTTCTCAATGTACAGCACAAAGTGGATAATCTTATGAGTAGCCTCATCCTTTGAAGTAGAACGAAAGTCCATACAAATCGGAGTAATAATCCAAATTACCGAAAGGATTTCTTCTTTGCATGTCATTACCTCACAGGACCAAATCGATCCGATATGCAGTAATGCAAACATGCAGTGGGACTTGGACGTTCAATAGGAGGGAAGAGACTTTGTGCGTTTTTCCTTTTAAACAAGAAGTGCAGGTTTTCATTCACCGTGGACCTCATTTATTGGTAAGCCTAGGACTAAACTATTGTGGCTAAGCTGACTTCATGTTTTTGAGATTAACAGCAACAAGACATCCTGTGCCACAGTTTAGATTCTTGAGGAGAGGCTTTGGAAAATAGGCAAGGATTGCCTTGAGATCTATCTTCTTAGAGGAGATATAAGGCATACACTCTTCCTGTACGTCTGGCTTTCAGGAAGAGTGTGATCAATCACTACCTTAAATCAAGCAAATGGATGAAAGAATGCTACGTTTTGACTGTGAAAAGGGCAACATGGCCTTTTATCACACATTTGGACTAACACTCAAGAGGTGGTACTTGAAGATTTTCCAAGGATTAACATCATCAAACTTGATTTCTCATTGGAGACAAAGCCCTTACCGAGATGTAACCCCTAGCATCATCATGCCAAAGAGGACAAATCCCTTCTTTCCTTGAGAATAGTCATGAGAAGAGAGATGTTCCCAGTAATGTGCATAGATCCCCAACTGTTACATACAGTGCTACTTTGCTATGTTAAAGAACCCTGATAATAAACATCAGTTAGTTTTAGAGACCAAACCTTTTTGGTTGGCCTGGTCTCATCAATAGATGTAAACTAACATGTTTATTTGTAACAACAGCCTGAGAAGAAGAAGATGGTGTAGAAGAGGAGTCCTTTGGCTTAGACCTCCTTTTCTGTGGTTTCAACATAGGAGAATCTAGTTGGTTAACTCTACCCAACAGATGTTGTACCATCATCACCAGCTGTGTCTGATTTTGTGATAAAGCTTTCAGCTCATCAGACACATTGCTAGTGGAGTTAGATAAGGTCCTATGTTGCACCTTCTTCTTTTGAGCACCCTCAGCTGTCACCTGTTTAACTCCTTCCTTTTGGATTTCTTAAGGACTTAAGGGTTACAGGATTTGATGTTGCTGATACAAATGTGGTCTCAAACTCAGTTTTCATTTTTACCATTTTCTCATTAATTTCTTCTTTTGTTTGAGTTTGGAACCTCTTTTGTACAACAATCATCTGTAAGATGATTGAACAAACCACATACTTCACATGGTTTCTTCTTCATCTTAGGTTGATCATCAACTAAAGATGGTGAAGCAACAGAAGACTTGTTCTTCAATGCTTTGGAGGCATTGGTTGCTTTCTTGACTACCTCTTTAGTAGTCTTCAAAATCTTTCTACTGCCAGTTTTCTTCCTTCAGTACTGACAGCAGTTGAAGTTTGACCTTCAGGTGTTAAATCCTGCTCTCCAGTCCTTTCAGGACCTTCAGGATTAACTCCTGAGTTGATCAACCTATTGATCATGTGAATGTCAGCATTTGAACCATCAACATCAGCTGATAGGTTCAAAGAGGGCTTGATGCTGACTGCTACTTCTGATTGTGCTGTATCAGAAGGTAGATCACATGATGTGATGGATTGGTTATCACTCTCACCATCAGATTCTACCTCTGCTCTTGGGGTAAAATCTGTAGGTGGAGCAGTGTGATTGTAGCCAATCCAAACTTCACATTTGAAGCAGATTGCTTACTAAGAAGCATTTCAAAACCTTTGCATGATTGTACCCATCTATCACACTCGACCTGGGTAACTGCAAGGGTTTCTTTGAGATCTTTGTACTTCTCTAGAAGTACATCTTCTCTAGCCTTATCATCAATTATTTGGCAATTCAGTTTATAAACCTCATCATTTTTATCTTTGAGCACAAACTCAAACTCAGCTTTGTTTTTGGAAATTATTTGTTCTAGCTCAATGTTCTATTATTAAAGCTACATTGCTTCTCTAATGGAAGCAAATGCTGCTATGCATGGTTCAGAACATAATTTGGCTTTTGCCTCAGAGGATACCTGTGATACCTGAGGTGTAGAGGCATTGGAAATGAAGTATCAGCAGACTCCAAAGCCATAAGAGCTAGATTCCCAAAGGGACTGTCACCACCATGTTGACCAGCACCTGAGAACAGTTGATCATGACCAGACAAGTCATCTGGTAAACTGCTCCAGTCAACAACTCCTGGGGTGAAGAAGCTGTGTTGTTGAGATTGAGGTGTTGATGAGATAGGAAGGCTGAGGTTCTGGTAATGCATGAGGTTGTGTGTGTCATAGGAACTTGAACTTGATTTGACTGTGGCATGTAATAACAAGGGTACTGATATGGCATTTGACCCTGAGGAACAAAATATGCCGGAGATTGTTGTTGAGGATGATGACTAGAGGTGACAGGATGTTGCCCTCTGTGTTGTTGACTATTGCCAGGAAAAGTCACAAAGGGTGCAGTAGAGTTAGATCCAGTTGATCTACACTCTCTTGCAAAGTGTCCAAGCCTTGGCATTGTGTGACACCTCAACTTGCTCTTGTCAAAACCAACTTTGGTTTTGCCAGAGAGTCCTGGGAATTTTCTTCCAGTTCTTTTGTAGAACTTCTGAGATCTGATATTTATCAAGGCCATTTGGCTAAATATCCATCTCTTCTAAGTCATCATCAGCAATCCCCTGAGATCATCCATAATGAAACATAGATTGTCATTATTACACCCAGTAAACTGACCATCAACACTTACAAATGCAGAATCAGAAGTGCTTGAAGAGAAATTAATATGCTCATCATACTGGCATTCAGATGAAGCATTCTGACTCATGACCCACCAAGGCAGTGTTGCCTTGTATAAAGTCTTCAGTGAGCTTTCCAGATGAAGACAACTTTCTCTTTGTTCTATCTCTCTCTCAAAAGTGAGCAATTTCCCATGGAGTTGGGTGAGAGATAGTTTGTCCAAACTTGCACTGGAGCGTAGGACAATAGTATATGTGTCCCATCTCACAGGCAGTGATCTGAGAAATCTGTTATTCATCTGAATATTGGTGTATTCAAGTTTGACCATTTTTAGTTCAGAGATCAAACAAGAAAACCGCTCATATTGTTGAGTCAGTGTCTCACCCTTTCTATGAGAGAATGTCTCATATTGTTGGGCAAGTATTTCTCTATTATTTGCCAAGACCTCATCTGTTCCTCCAAATTGTTCTTTCAAAGCAATCCAGAGGTCATGGGCAGTTTCATGATGCATTAGCCCAGAATAGATTTCATTGGGCAATGCCATGGCCAGAATTCCATGGGCCTTGGCATCAATCTCAAGCAACTTCTTATCCTCATCTGAGTATTGCTCCCTCCTCTTCGGAACCATTTGATTGGTTTCCGGGTTATTCACCATAGGCTTGTGTGGACCATGTACCACTGATGTCCAACACCCTGCGCTGTTAACAGACAGGTGATGGAGCATACGTCTTTGCCATATGTTATACTCATTCCTAACCAGCATAGGAGGCTTGGTTGAGGAACCAGTATTGTGAGGATCATTGGAAGGAGTGGTCATTTTCAGTTCAAAAACAGTTTAGTTCAAGTTTAAAAAAAATTTTAGACAGACCACCAACAAACTCAATGAGAACCAAGAGAAGATCTCAGGATGAATGAGCAGAAATACAGAAAATTCAATCTCTATAACCGTTCTTACAAAAAACAAAGGCTAATTCAATCAAACTTAGATCTTGAATAGCAGTTTCAATGATCAATTGTTAGATCGATCAATGATTAACCTGGCTCTGATACCATTTGACAGGATCAGTGATCACACGTTGATGTATTAGGATACAAAGCAGCGGAATACAAACTAGAATTAGACAAATTGTAGCAAGCAATTGATACTTGTAAGCATTAAGATCGCATACGGTTATAGGGAGAGATATATATATATATATTTCTGATTTCTAGGAATGTTATAGATGTAGAATAATTCTAATCAATCATTCATTCCATTCATTCACTCATCATCGCTGATTACAATAGGTTGTCACTCCTTATATAGAGTGCAACAATCACTGCTGTTATCACGGAAAGTGACAACTGGCAGATCCAATACAAATAAACTAATTCTTAACAAACTACTGAAATGTTCACAACTACTGAGAACATATCAGCATGTTAAGTACAAAATATAAAAACTACTGAAACTACAACGACTGAAGAACAAGCTCTTCAGTCGTTTTACAAAACTAGTGAAACATAAAAATATAAAACTACTGATATCACAACTACTAAAGAAGTACTCTTCAGAGTTATGACAAACTACTGAGGCTTCAGTACTTGATCTTCAGACTTTGACCTTCAGGGTTTCATCAGCTGATGACTTCAGTAGATATCATCAGCTGATGTGTTTTAGTCTTGTCTTCAGACTTGTACATCAGTTGTGATCTTCAGCACTTGTGAACTCTTCAGCTGTTGTACTTCAGTACTTTGGTCTTTCAGCTTCAACACTTGTGTTCTTCAGCTGTTGTACTTCAGCACTTTGGTTCTTCAGCTGTTAAGGTCTTCAGCACTTGATCTTCAGCTGTTGAAGTCTTCAGCACTTGTCAAACTACTGATGAGGCTTTCAGCAGTTGTTGTGATACCATGTGGGACTTAGAGGTTTTCTGATCTTGGCTCATTGGTTCTTTTGGTCCAACAGACTTGAAGCATTTGGATACAACATCAAGTGGGGGTCTTTGGAGACCTCATATTTTGTTATGTTCAACCCTTAGAAAAGACCTAATGACAACAATTGTGATGGCAAACAAGTGTTGTCAACATAGTGGCCATGGTTATGCACATGTGGTTGTTTCTTCTATGCTTGTTTGATTATTCATTTTATATTGATTGTTTGATATGTGGATATGCTTAACAATCTTAATAAATGATCATAACAAGCTGAATTTTCATGGTTCTTAATCATTAATATGTTAATAAAAGTAATTAAAAGGATTAATGATTTCAAATAAAAGAGGTTTTATTAAAAAGAACCGTAGGGTACCATGTATTTGAAAGCATGCATATACAAGGTACATAGAGTTTTCAAACTAGAACTAATGAAAATAAAATCCCTTTGGAAACATGTTAAACACCATCTTTTTACACGACACTCAAATCACTTGAGAACTACTTGTGGAATAAAGGTGACCTAACCACTTTTAGGGAACTGTGTGTTTGAGGTGGACTTAACATATTTGTGGGATAAAGGTCATCTAACCACTTGTATGTGTAAAGTCACACGGTGTGTAAGTAGGATGAATTGAATTGGAAACCATGTGCATAGGGTCACTCAAGCATGGTTTACAATGGTGTTGATGGGACTTTACATGCGACTAAACATAAGATGTTTACGGATCCCATAAAGCTAGAAGTTGCAATAGGTTGCAATTGTCAGTTGTTGATTACCTTGTTAATTTAAATAATGGGATAAAGGTCACCTAACATATTTTAAATGTAATGCTGGATTGTAGATTTTATCTATTAAATGTTTATGAGACATAAAAAGGGTATTAATAATTAAAATGTAATTTTTTAGAAATACTAATATGAACTTTGTAATTTTGTAGAAATGGCCGCAAACAAGAATGCTACCACCCCGACCGCCCCTACCTTATCACTAAGTACCATCTTAGAAAGGGATTGTCTTACCATAATAAGTTTATGGACTGGTTTTGAAACTTGAGAATTGTTCTCAAGCAATAGAAAAAGGCCTATGTCCTTGACTATCCCATTCCTGACCAACCTGACCCCGAGGATGTTGAGGCATATAACGACTAGCTTAAATACACTGACGATTCCATGCAGGTTTCTTGCCTCATGTTAGGAACCAAGATTCCTCAACTCCAAAAGGACTTTGAGCATCATGGGGCATATGACATTTACCCAGTTGAAGGAAATGTTCCTTCAACAATATAGGGTAGAGCGCTTCGAAACGGTTCAAGCGCTTCATGCATGTCGCATGGAAGAAACCATACGGTATCATCTTATGTTCTTAAGATGAAAAGCCATGTTGATGGCCTGAGAGGCTTAATTGTCCTGTCTCAAAGGAACTGGCCATAGATTTGATCCGACTTTTAGGCCATTGATTAGCTTGAGTGTATGTATCTGACTAATCCGTTTACCATATAATTAGCCAATTAAGATAACCCCTGATACCTATTAAGGACAGTTTAATACAAAATAATGAAGTCACACAGACTGTTTATTGAATCTAGAAGGTAGCACATTTAAGATAAACCTCATCCTATTAAGTTAGAAGGATTCAATGTGGTTGTTGGTATGGATTGGCTGGCTAAGCATAGAGTCGAAATCGTGTGTGATGTGTTGGATTCTTTATGCCCAAGACACATAGAATATTGATGTGGTTAGTACGTATTGATCCAAGTCGGGTCATACCCAATAACAAGCTTAGCAAACACTAATATAAATATTTAAGTTATGATATGATCATGCAATTAAATAAATACACCAATTTAGAAAATGGGTTTTCTAAATAAATGCATATGAGATGAAACAACTTATAAGGATATTTTGTTACGGACATTATTTGTAATGTTATTAAGTTAGTTAAATAACATCAAATAATAATAATAGTGAGTGTGTATAAGTTATACAATTAAAAGGTTAATTAGATAACTTATAATTGTTTTTAGTTAAACAATTTTGTTAAAGACTGGGGGGAAACCCATATGTTTGGGTTTCGGCCGCCCCTTAGAAGGGCATTGGCCTTTGTTTAAAAAACTTCACATCTTGAAAACACACACACCATCCTCCTCTCTTACATGCAAGCACCTCAAGAACCTTTCTTCTTCTCCATTATTGAAGAAAATAGAAGCTGAAAATCGTGTTTCAGCAGCTCTAGTGGTGCGTGATTTTGGTGTCTTCAATCCTAGCAACAAAGTGTTTTGCTTGAGGCTTGTGGACATCTTCTTTGGTGTTTTGTTCTTTCAAGATTTCATCTTCTTCTTCACATCAACGATTGGGCAGCCTTTTGGAAGGTGGTTCATCTAACGATTTTGGGCAGCTTTGGAAGGTAGTTCCATGGTCATTTTGGTTGTTATGTTTACATTTTTGCTAGTTATTTCACATATATATGATCCTTATAATCTTGGGTTTGTTTTTGACATAAAATGAACCTTAATTTTCAGTTTACAAAACACAATATAAGATTAGTTTCCGCTGCATTTTTCTTGTTAAATGGTTAAACTACTAAGATAATGGTCCAACAAACCAACATTGCATCTAGAGCTAGATATGTGGATGACTAGCTTCATTATCCTTGTAAAATTGGTTTAGGGTTTTGACAACCTAATAGGGGCTGTTTGTGATGTTATGATGAATCCCCAACCTTTCAAGGTTATATCTTACATGCTTATGATTAACCTTGAAAGAATAGATATCAAAATGGTTGATTGTATTTTGTTTGGACAAAACACCCTAAATTCTGGTTTATGTTGGCAGAAAATTTAGGGTCAAGTGGGGATTCATTTTGCTTCTTGGATGTTGTTTATATGGTGCATAACCTAGCCTGACCTTGTGATGGTTGGTTTTTGGATGGATGATTTATTTGGTTGTTTCATTCTTTATGGGTTGTATATTTATTCATTTGTGTTGTAATTGGGTGTAGTTATTTATTCATTCATTTGTGATGTAAGGATAGATTAAGTGTGTTTTCTTTATTAAAAAATTTGTATTAGGATAAAGTTTGTAAAGAAGAT
This sequence comes from Flaveria trinervia, assembly GCA_025506515.1. Classification (NCBI taxonomy): domain Eukaryota; kingdom Viridiplantae; phylum Streptophyta; class Magnoliopsida; order Asterales; family Asteraceae; genus Flaveria; species Flaveria trinervia. Next base: position 33,120,239 of record CM046457.1, read on the forward strand.
TCTCAAGATGGAAGCACAAAAGGAAGACACAAAGAGAAGGACTTGAAGCATTTGGATGCAACATCAAGTGGGGGTCTTTGGAGACCTCATATTTTGTGTTATGTTCAACCCTTAGAAAGACCTAATGACAACAATTGTGATGGCAAACAAGTGTTGTCAACATAGTGGCCATGGTTATGCACATGTGGTTGTTTCTTCTATGCTTGTTTGATTATTCATTTTATATTTATTGTTTGATATGTGGATATGCTTAACAATCTTAATAAATGATCATAACAAGCTGAATTTTCATGGTTCTTAATCATTAATATGTTAATAAAAGTAATTAAAAGGATTAATGATTTCAAATAAAAGAGGTTTTATTAAAAAGAACCGTAGGGTACCATGTATTTGAAAGCATGCATATACAAGGTACATAGAGTTTTCATAACTAGAACTAATGAAAACTAAAATCCCTTTGGAAACATGTAAACACCATCTTTTTACATGACACTCAAAACACTTGAGAACTACTTGTGGAATAAAGTGACCTAACCACTTTTAGGGAACTTGTGTGTTTGAGGTGGACTTAAATATTTGTGGGATAAAGGTCATCTAACCACTTGTATGTGTAAAGTCACACGTGTGTGTAAGTAGGATGACTGAATTGGAAACCATGTGCATAGGGTCACTCAAGCATGGTGTACAATGGTGTTGATGGGATTTTACATGCCGACTAAACATAAGATGTTTAACGGATCCCATAAAGCTAGAAGTTGCAGTAGGTTGCAATTGTCAGATGTTGACTACGTGTTAATTTAAATAATGGGATAAAGGTCACCTAACTATATTTTAATGTAATGCTGGATTGTAGATTTTATCTATTAAATGTTTATGAGACATAAAAAGGGTATTAATAATTAAAATGTAATTTTTAGAAATACTAATATGAACTTTGTAATTTTGTAGAAATGGCCGCAAACAACAATGCTACCACCCCGACCGCCCCTACCTTATCACTAAGAACCATCTTAGAAAGGGATTGTTTTAACCATAATAAGTTTATGGACTGGTTTTGAAACTTGAGAATTGTTCTCAAGCAGTAGAAAAAGGCTTATGTCCTTAACTATCCCATTCCTGACCAATCTGACCCCGAGGATGTTGAGGCATATAACGACTGGCTTAAATACACTGACGATTCCATGTAGGTTTCTTGCCTCATGTTAGGAACCAAGATTCCTCAACTCCAAAAGGACTTTGAGCATCATGGGGCATATGACATGATTCCCCAGTTGAAGGAAATGTTCCTTCAACAAGCTAGGGTAGAGCACTTCGAAACTGTTCAAGCGCTTCATGCATGTCGCATGGAAGAAGCCCAATCGGGATCATCTTATGTTCTTAAGATGAAAAGCCAAGTTGATGGCCTCGAGAGGCTTAATTGTCCTGTTCAAAGGAGCTGGCCACGGATTGGATCCTTAATGGCCTAACCAAAAGGTTTGAGACGTTCATAATGAATTACAATATGAACGGGTGGGACAAGAGCATTGCTGAGCTTCACGCAATGCTTAAAACATCCAAGGCAAGGATGGGTAGAAAAGTTCTACCTTTTCTCTCGATCAATGAGGGAGGCAATAAGAAAACACCATTCCTCAAACCCAAGGCAAATGTTGCCAAATGAAAGGGGCACATCAAAGGTAAAGGGAAAACGAAGGCTAAAGCGAAACCTCCAAAGCCTAAGCTTAAGAAGCGTAAGGTAACAGAGAACGATCCATGTTTTGAATGTGGTGAGATAGGACATTGGATAAGGAATTGTCCCACCTATCTCAAAGAGTTGAGAAACAAGAGGGATGCTGGGAAAACCTCAGGTACAACATTCATGATTCACATTGGTTTAAATGTTATTTCTTTCAACACATGGGTATTGGATACCGGATGTGGAACTCATATTTGCAATTTGTTACAGTGGTTCAAAAAAGATAAGCACTTCAAGAAGGGAGACACAAGTCTCTACATGAGCAACGGAGCAAAAGTGGATGTCGAAGCCCAAGGAGACTATATTTTGAAACTTTCAAATGGTTTGGAAGTTGTTCTCAAGAAAATTTTGTATGCTCCTAGTTTAACTAGGAACATAATTTCTGTTTCCATTTTAAAAACAATGTGGTTATGAATTGAAGTTTGTTAACAATGGTATTTATGTTTGTAGGATGATGTGTTTTATTTTAAGGCAATGCCTATAATGGTATCTATGAATTGGTTCATCATGATTTCATCTATAATAATCATTATACCACCAAGCACCAGAAACTTAAAATGGGTTAAGTGATTCATATCTTTGGCATTGTTGTCTTGGTCACATAAACAAGAATCGAATTCAAACACTTCAAAAGAATGGTCTTTTGAAAACAAATGAAAATGTTTCATTTGATAAGTGTGAATCTTGTTTACAAGGTAAGATGACCAAGTCGCCCTTTAGTGGTACTAACGAGAGGGCAAAAGACTTATTGGGAATCATACATTCGGATGTATGTGGACCTTTTAAGACAATGACAGAAATGGTGAAAGATACTTCATTACCTTTACCAATGATTATAGTCGCTACGGTTATGTGTACTTGATGGCACATAAACATAAAGCTTTTGAAATGTTCAAAATCTTCAAGAATGAAGTAGAAAATCAAGTCAATAAAACAATCAAAGTTCTTCGTTTGGATAGAGGAGGGGATTACTTCCGTAAGGCTTTTTAGGATCATTTAAGAAGTTGTGGGATCATCTCACAACTTACTCCACCTAGAACACCACAACATAATGGTGTGTCTGAAAGGAGAAATCGAACCCTATTGGATATGGTTCGATCTATGATGGTTGTAAGCTCACTACCTCTATCATTTTGGGGTTTCACTTTGCTCTCTGCTGCCCGTATTTTGAATATGGCCCCAACCAAGAAAGTGGAAACGACACCTTTTGAAATATGGCATGGAAGGGTTCCATCACTGTAATATTTAAAGGTATGGGGTTGTGAAGCTTATGTTAAGCTAAACACCCAAAACAAGTTGGAAAGTCGATCCACTAAGTGTATATTTATTGGATATCCCAAAGACTGTATAGGATACTACTTTTTTGATCTAACGAAGCCAAAGGTATTTATTGCTCAAAAGGCTGAGTTCTTGGAAGCTAAGGTCCTTGTGGAAGGAATAACATATAGACAGTGGAATTTGATAAGGATCAAGATCCACAAGCCGATACACGTTGGTTAACACTAGCAATCAAGAGGAGGAAGTTGACGATGATCAAGAGGTTGATCAATTTACACAAAATGTCCACAGATCTGGTAGAGTTAGCATTCCACCTGAAAGATATAGGTTTCTCATTAATGGATGCTATGTGGTTGACTCCGATCAGCCAACTACATACCATGATTCAATGTCCAATTTGGATTGTGACAAATGGCTGGAAGCCATGAACGTAAAGATGTAATTCATGTATGACAACCAAGTTTGGAAATTGGTTGACCCTCCACTTAACTCCAAACCGGTTGGATGCAAGTCGGTTTTCAAGAATAAAACCGATATGCATGGAAACTTGGATACTTACAAAGCAAGACTTGTAGCAAAAGGTTTCACTCAAACTAAAGTCAATTAGGATATTGTTTGCCATAGCCGCATATTTTGACTATGAGATTTGGCAAATGGATGTCAAAATCGCTTTTATTAATGGACATCTCAAAGAGACTGTCTATATGGTTCAGCCTGATGGTTTTTCGATCCATAACATCCTCATAGAGTATGCAAGTTAAAGTGGTCAATCTATGGATTGAAACAAGCATCAAGAAGTTGGACTCAACATTTCGATGAAGAAATCAAGAAATTTGGTTTCATCAAGCCGCTAACAAGGCTTGTGTATATAAGAAGCTAGTGGGAGTATAATTAATTTCTAGTATTGTATATGTGAGATATACTACTTTTTGGAAATGATATTCAACCATGGAAGGTGTTAAAACCTGGCTTGGAAGTTGTTTTTCCATAAAAGATCTTGGTGAAGTGCCTATATTTTGGGAATAAAGATCTATAGGGATAGATCGAGGCGGTTAATAGGTTTAAACCCAAGTGCAACATTGATAAAGTCTTGAAAAGGTTCAAGATGGAAACTCTAAGAAAGGTATGGTACCTATTCGAAGAGGGACATATTGTACATCTTAATCTCCAAGCTCAAAGGATGAGCAATATCGAATGAAGGACATCCCATATGCGTTTGCTATAGGATCCATCATGTATGCAATGATATGCACTACACCGTACGTGTCATGCACGTTAAGCATGACAAGTAGATATCAACAAAATCCAGGTAATAGCCATTGGATGGCTGTTAAAAGTATATTGAAATACCTTAGGAGGACTAAGGATATGTTTCTAATATACGGGTCTCGTCAAGAGGAACTCGTTGTAAAGGGTTACACGGATGCGAGCTTCCAAACTGATCGATATGATTCTCGATCACAATCAGGGTATGTCTTCATTATGAATGGAGGGGTAGTGTCATGTAAGAGTTCAAAACAAGACGTGGTAGCATTGTCCACCATAGAATCCGAATACATAGCCGCCTTATTAGTAGCTCAGGAAGCTGCATGGATAAAGAATTTAGCGCTGATCTACGGGTCGTCCCTACCATTCAAGACCTCCTAGAAATCTTTTGTGATAACTATGGTGCGATTGCACAAATCAAGGAACCCCGTGCAGATCAAAAGACTAGACACATTGAGCGGAGATTCCACTACATAAGGGATGAAGTTGAAAAATGAAATATATGTATTCGTAAAGTTCACACCAATCAAAACATTGCGGATCACTCACGAAGCTCCTTGAAAGGGCAACGCATGAAAGTCATACTTATGCCTTAGGACTTCGATTTTCTAGTGATTGGAATTGATCTGTTTAGTATTTAAAAGTTTGGAACAATGTAACGTTTAACTCTTTATATATTTGTGATATTCTGAGGTTGTGTTCCTTTTAGCATGTATATATCCATGAATATGTTTATTATTGTAAATCTTTGTAGTCGGTCATATTTGTGGGAACAAATATGAATGTAAGACTATTATGAACATGGATTGGTGGATATTCATAAGGTATGAATATAGAGCAATTGGTTGCTACCAAAGTTCATAGATATTTGTGGGATACAAATATTGGACTAACCTGCATCTCAATTTTTTACATGGAATCATCTAGATTGATCATAAGTAAATTTGAGTAAAGGCAAATATCATTTGGTATCCTTTGACCTGAGATACATATTGGGTTTTGATATTCACCAAAGTGTTATACCTTGAGTTAGTTCTTCACTGCTCTGAAATAATGGACGGTACATAAGGCTATGTTCAGGTTTGACACGAGGTGATTGTGAGAAACATATGTAGTCAAGATGGAATTTGTTCCTCTTATTCGTTGAGAGCAAGATGTCTAAGGACTGATTAAGTTAAATCAACAAGGAATGATCATTCTTTGTCCTTGGATTTAACATGACATTTGTAATAAAAGGATTAATGATTGATTCACCTAAATCATTTCAAGTTGGATACTTGAACGGGATGATGTTATTGAATGGATTTCAATCATGCATATTAAGGGTAGTAAACCGTTCTTACGCGGTATTTACTGCTTGCATCAATCTTCTATGAATCTTGTACAAGTGGGAGATTGTTGGACACTTTATGCCCAAGACACATAGAATATTGATGTGGTTAGTACGTATTGATCCAAGTCGGGTCATACCCAATAACAAGCTTAGCAAACACTAATATAAATATTTAATTGATGATATGATCATGCAATTAAATAAATACAGCAGTTTAGAAAATGGGTTTTCTAAATAAATTGCATATGAGATGAAACAACTTATAAGGATATTTTGTTTATGGACATTATTTGTAATGTTATTTAAGTTAGTTAAATAACATCAAATAATAATAATAGTGTGTGTATTAGTTATAATTAAAAGGTTAATTAGATAACTTATAACTGTTTTTAGTTAACCAATTTTGTTAAAGACTTTTGGGGGGTAAACCCCAAATGTTTTTGGTTTCGTCCGCCCCTTAGAAGGGCATTGGCCTTTTGTTTTAAAAAACTTCACATCTTGAAAACACACACACTCCATCCTCCTCTCTCTTACATGCAAGCACCTCAAGAACCTTTCTTCTTCTCCATTATTGAAGAAAATAGAAGCTGAAAATCGGTTTTCAGCAGCTCTAGTGGTGCGATTTTGGTGTCTAAAATCCTAGCAACAAAGTGTTTTGCTTGAGGCTTGTGGGTATACAAGCTTGAGGACATCTTGTTTGGTGTTTTGCTACTTCAAGACTTCATCTTCTTCTTCACATCCAATGATTTGGGCAGCCTTTTGGACGGTGGTTCATCAAACGATTTTGGGCAGCTTTGGAAGGTAGTTCCATGGTCGATTTTGGTTGTTATTGTTTACTTGTTTGCTAGTTATTTCACATATATATGATCCTTATAATCTTGGGTCTGTTGTTGACATAAAATGAGCCTTAATTTTCAGTTTACAAAACACAATATTAAGGTTAGTTTCCGCTGCGTTTTTCTTGTTTAAATGGTTAAACTACTAAGATAATGGTCCAACAAACCCAACATGATGAACGACTGTTTAGAATACCGTTGGCTAAGCATAGAGTCGAAATCGTGTGTGATGAACCATTTCTTAGCCCTGCCTCGATTGGTGCTAGACCTTGTGACACCGGTATCTAAGGGTGTAGCACCTATCATTTGGGGGCTACATCCTAGAGTCAAGGGAATGGTTCGATCTTCTAGGCCTTTAACCTTACAAGTTGTGGTTGACTTCACTAGCAATTTGAATGATGATTTGTTTAGGGTTGGATGGACTGAGCAAACCAGGATTGGAGAGAAGAGGAATTTGATGGGTGAGAAAAGGAAGTGGTTTTATGTGAATAGAGCAATTGGTAGTAGTAGCAGGCCAAGCAAGAATAGATTTGAAGTTGTGAGGCGCGATGACCAATGTGGGAGGACAAGGAAGCTATACTTGGGTACGTGGTCATTCTGCAGCAAGTGCAAACTGCATCATAAAGGGGATTGCAACCCGATGCCTTGCTTCTGATGCAAACAACCAGGTTATTTAATCAAGGATTGTACGTATGCGCCGGGTAAACAATGATATGAATATGGAGATCCAGGGCACAAGATATACAAGTGTCCAAAACTGGGAAGAGATAGAGACGAGAACCGACAAGCCTAAGGGACGAGCATTCATGATGGAGCCAGCCGATGCTTGCAAGGAGCCTAATGTGGTCAATAGTACGTTCCTTATAAACAACCATCCTGCTACCGCTCTATTTGATATTGGAGTAACTGCTAGTTTTGTCTCTAACACTTTTAGCCCTTTGACTGGCTTGAGTGCTTGTATCTTGACTAATACGTTTACAGTAGAATTAGCCGATGGTAATATTATAGAAACTAAAGAAGTCATCAAGGACTATTTAATGAATCTAGAAGGTACCAAATTTAAGATAAACCTCATGTCGTATTAAGTTAGGAGGACTCGATGTTGTTGTTGGTAGGGATGTAAGGCCCTGTTCCCGGGACGCTTACAGCTGGGTTCACATCGCACATAAAACATATAATTACATTTGTATTTAATAAATCGCAGCGGAAAACTAAAACAAACTTCCATTTCCATGTAAATGCTTTTGCAAACTAATACAAAATTCATTACAAAAGTAGTTTGTTCGCATTACAATGCAAAAACATTAATCAAAAGAATGCCATCCCAAAAGAGCTGAGTAGTCGCCCGTGCCATCCTCAGCAATCATTACCTGCCAACTGGAAACACATCAAAGTTAGCGTTGCTGAGTGAGTTCTAGTTTTATAAATAAAACATACTTTACTTTCATATAAAACCGTTCGTTACTTTTACATGATCACACATCATACGTACACATAGATAATATCATTATTATCTTCTTCTTTCGTTCAATCGTTCTTTCATTACCTTACTTGCGCATCGGACATCATCCATACCAATACCATGTGCCACACCCCGGTTAGTCGTAGCTACCGGGCCGAAGTCAACAAATGAACAGCTAACGTATGCCACGGTACTAGGAGTAACCATCAGTCTTAGCTACTGGGCCGATGTCAACAAATGAACAGCTAAACGTATGCCACAGTACTAGGGGTGAGTGGTAGAGGTTCTACATTCAGGGTCAATCACCAAGAAGGACCCATTATCCGATTTGTGCAAGACGTTTCATTCGTTCATTAATACATGCATTCATTCATCATGTTCCTCTTTCTTTACCTTTCACTTTACGTTACATAATACTTCGTTCATTCATCATAATAGGTAAAGCCATAGGAAAGATATTATACATCACACTAAGGAACATTAACATGCACCAACATCACATCATACAGGGCAACATCATACATACATAACATACAACATCATCACCCTCATCATGCCCAACATGCTTTCTAAGACCTCGATGGTCATCTTAAAACTCTTATGGGAACCTTTACATCACAACTTACATCTGCACCTTCCCCCGAAAGTCAGAAGTCAATCTACACCTTCCTCGGGTTCAACAACCCTATTCAGGCGTATGGACACCCTTCAGTCGCATGGCCTCCATGCGACTGAACATCATGCGATTGAACTAATACGGATGAACACCTATGCGAATGAACATCCAGTCGTGCGAATGGAGAATGCGGATGAACACCTATGCGACTGGACCTTCAGTCGTGCGAATGGTCCTTCAGTCGTATGACCCCCATGTGACTGGCCCTCCAGTCGTGCGAATGAACCCCAATCGCACCCTAATCGGCCGTATGGCCTCCATTCGGCCTCCAGTCGGTCGCCTAGCCCTAATTGATGCAGAATGCAGTTCAACCCGACTGCAGCCGAGGGTTTTCGGCCTCCAAACTCATCTAAACCCATTTTAAGCCTAAATCAACCATCCTAAACCTTAGGGATGCATACCATAACCTTATTCAAGCACAACCAAGCGAGAAATCCAGCCCCAAACGGGTCCTACACATACATACACGCATACATACAAGTTTTCACCCAAAAACGCGAAAAAGGGTTTTTAGATGTGTTCCAGCCCCAAAATCATTCGAAAAAATGTAAAAGAGGTGTCCTAGAACTCACATAAACGAGCACAACGACAAGAGCTTCGATTCGGCTTGCTTCACGACAATTTTGGCGACCCGAACCGACCCGAACCAGCACTTTTCCTTTTTTTTTTCTCTTCTTTCTCTCTTCTTCTCTTCATGAAACTGAAATGTGGGTGTGGGGAGAGTGGGCTGCCCTGTCCCTACATATATCACCACATTTCCCAACTTTTCTTCGTTGGCGAGTTTGGTCCCTCGACTTTTGGACTTTATTTTCTTTTCTTTCTTCACCGGCTTCAAAATAATAAATATCGGGTGTTACAAGTCCACCCCCTTAAATAGGTTTCGTC